>OU565276.1:16572544-17172544 GCA_913789895.3 Seladonia tumulorum | reverse complement strand
AACACGGATGGCAAAGTACAGAGTCAAGAACGGTCGGAAAACACTCGAAATATTTGATCGGTCGTCGATTCTATGACTACATATAAAACGGCACGACGTCTACATCTAAATTTTTATCTATGTACAATAAACGGTCGCCGGGAACCTCGACATAGCGCGAGCACGCGGAACAGTTCGATCGAGGCTCGACTTAAAATTTCTATCGCCGACTGTAGGATCGATCAGCGCTATTACTAAATTTATATCTAGATTATCCAAATATTTGCACAAGTTGTTATTTGGAACGCGTTCCCGCCGAACGTGTCCGAGCGAAGGCCGTTCCGCGGGGAACGCTGATCATTCGGCAATCGGCAATCGGCAAACACCCTCGTTTTGCTTTATTGTTTTACCGTTACAGTTTAGAACCATTTATCAGCGTACGTTCAAGGGTGAGACTCTTGAATGGCGAAGCACTTTCGTCAAAAGAGAAAGGAAGAGGGTGGTGGGACTCGAGAGCGGTCGGGAAGAAATTGATCTCTGATGATCTTCGTCGAATCATTTGGTACGTTCGCAGGGCAGTGATTGCGAGAACAACGTCGAAGTAATTCAACTGTCCTTTCGTATCGACTTCGCGTGCCTTCTCGTTGGCACCGGTTGCTTATTGAAATCCCATAACGATGGACGTAGGCTATCGCCATGGCAATGATATATCCGTTTCTTTTCTTTTCTGTTCGTTTTTTTTGTCTCCTGAACAGAACGTGCTGTTTTATGGGGGTTGAACTTAGAGGGAGTTCACAGCGTAACGCGAATCTACCTAAACATATAAATGGCACGATTGGCCCGTCGATAGGCCGAATTTCGAACTCGTGCATACACTTTCGTTCACAAGTCTTAGGGCACACCTCTGGTATTTCGTATATATTATGAACCTTTAACTGTGTTAACTACATAATATAAACATCCTCATATGTTCAGTAATAATTACAACTTCAATGGAATAATTCATTAAAAATTATGAAATAGCCACCCCAATCACCAGATTTGAATCCCATAGAAAAATTATGAGATCAACTGGACAGACAGGTACGGAACAATATAACAACAGAAAGTATGAAAAAATTGATCATGCGAATGTCAAGAATAGTGTGGAAACTGCAATAAGGAAACATGGCGGATTCTTTGATGAAAAGAAAATATAAATATGTTTTTACTTCTTGGTAAGATTTTTGACATATATGAGTGCAGCATACTTTTTCCTTGACATCTGACCTTTTAAACATTTGTTCGCATCCTTCAACGATTATTTCATTTTTACAGAGTTGAATACAAGTACGATCACTGTCCCAAGACTTACGAGCGGAAGTGTATGCTATACTAATCCAGAACGGAAAGACGTTACCGCCTCGGCGATGGAATAAATTATCCTTGTGAAACTTGATTTGTCCACGATGCTTCTCCGGGTGAACATGGATCGATGTTAGGCGTGCATGATCATATTCGGTCGGGTTGCGGGGATTCGCTTTGCATGGACGTTCTCCGGGAAGAGTAAGCTTGACGGCCTCGACGATCGAGCAAGATTTGCGTCCGGGCTACGACGAATATCTCCGTCGAATGTTGGACGCTTGCTTCGGGGAACGATTTTATTCGTTCTCGCTTTGATCGTTGCTTTGTAAGACTGAACCGATGTACCATCTGTAACTTAATCGATTGGCGAGGCCGGCCACGGATCAGAGGTTCTCCTCGTCGGTGTCCTCGTTGTCCGAACCTCCGTAGTTCTCGCCGCTGACCTGCCAGTCGACCGCGACGAAAACTGCGACGAATCCTTTGTTCGATATCGTGTCGTCCGTTCGGAACCTTACCAGCAGTGCCTCGTTCATCGAAGTGAAGTCCGTAGTGTTCTGGAACGTGATTATAGTCGTAAGAATGTACAGTAATTACAGTAAGGAGCATAACTGAACCATTAACCACAATTTTTGTGTAAATTATTATTTATTGCTAGGAATATAGAAGAATAACTAAAAATCAACATTATTATTGTTTTTGTCATAGTTAGAAGTAAGTTAAGAAACTTTTTTCAATAATTAATGTCTCCTCGATTAGCAATGACGACAAAAATAGATTGACTCGGTTTTGCACCGGTCCCTACAAGAAATGTTTACGTGGGATGTTCTAGTAATATGTTTACATGTAGCACTTTGGTATGTTTACAAACTATTAGTCTACGTCTTAACACTCGGTCCTTCGCAATCAGTCGAACGGAAAAGCACGCAAGTGAAGTAAGAATAAATATCAAGTCAATTGCTTCAAATTGTGTAAAAAAGTTTAAAATTTCTCTTTTGAATGACTGACTTGGCTTGTCAACCTAATAAGCAAGGAAACTTATGCAATTTTGATATTTATTTTTAATGTTTTCGATAAAACATTAGAGAGATGTTTACAGTCGCTGATCACGAGTTTCGAATGAATCTTTGTCATCGAACCTTGAGTCGCGAAAATGAGTAGCGAAATGTGTAGATCAGAAAGAATAACTATATTCAATAATATAGGTACACTTACACTATTACCACAGTATCGTCCATACATGGGGCCGGAAGTGTCCAGTCCCGAGTAAACTTCTACGAAATCGTAGTTGCATTCGGTCTCGTATTCGAGATGGAACTTGAGGAAAGTCAAATGCACGTTTTTCCCAGGCGGTGCCTCTATCGCCCAATCGCAATCCGTTCTGTGGTCGTAATTATGATAGCTATACTTCGCATGCGAGTACAAATACTTGACTTCATCCGTTGCGACCAGGTGACCACCGCAGGCTGTGTGACACAATTACGTTAGTAAAATGGTAACTCGAAATTTATTAAATCGAAAATTATTCGATCTCGCGACTGTCTAAGTGATGTGTGACGGTTCTCAAATATTTACATTAATATTTTCCGGTACACCATCGCAGTTAAATTGATTTTATAGGCGCTAATAATCAATAGAAGTTTTTTTTATTGCTGTTCCTTACCAGTGCTATGAGTTGCGAGGAAACCTTTCCTCTGGACGGAGACATCGCTCTTGAAAACCATATACATTTGATTTCCCGTAGCTAAAATTGGATGAGGTTCCTTTGTACCGCAGAATTTCCCGAGAATATGACTCTCCGGAGAATCTCCGTCGTAAATGGCGATATGATCGTAAGCACATTCCTGATGGGATTCCATCTCGAAAACTTTGAAGATCTGCAGAACATTGAATTTAGTTATGATCGTTTACTATATTCGTCATCAAAGTGAATGTATTATAATGTATGCTCTCTGAACTGAATTGTAAATGACTTTAGACTCCCTTTGCCTTAAGCCAGTCTTCGAAAAGAGACGAAACACGATTAAAGTACTGTTAGTCAATAATTTAACAGCTTCAGTGTAAATCTACAGAAATCATATTCTATTAAATATTTGAATTTACTAACACAAAATAAAACGTGTATCGAGCTCACCTAAACATAGGGTTAAGAAAAAATTTTGATATTTTGTTATCTTGTAAACGATGAGGTACTTTGTAAATATATTATAAGTATATCGGTATTGTACTGCTATCAGTATCTGTAATTACTAGGCTGCGGATCTTTATGTCAAATACAAACTTTCTGCATTAATTGCAAAAGATGTAGAAATTAAATAGGAAATTCTTTCATTTTTTAATAGATTAAAAATAATGATGTTCTTAAAGTATTTTAATCTTCCTACTATTTTGCATATCACCTACTTATAATTTGGTCAAAAATGCATAAAATCTTCGTTCTAATAATCACTTTTGACTTTACATATGATAATTGAATAAAGATAAATGCATAAGGTATTGTTAAAAGTACTAACTAATTTAATACGATGACCAGGTTTGGTCAGAAAATGCCAAACGCACTCCTTCAGGCCTGGATAATGATCCGGATAATTGGGCGACGTAATAGTGCCCATCGGTGCAACAATTTCGTATTTACAACCACCCTCCTTGCAGTCGTGCCCATTTTCATGAAGCGTGAAGCCGTTGTGACACGAACATTGATAAGAGCCTATTGTGTTTCTGCATTCGTGTTGACAGCCACCGTTGTTGTTTGCACACTCGTCCATGTCCGTAAAGAAAACAGCTGCAAACCCTGTTTTCTGAATACTGGCAAACAAACCGACACAGTGTTTTAGAGGCAACAACGCAAAAGCGTGTAAAAAGTTACAAATTGCAGGAAAAATATCAGTTACGTATCATTTACTCAAATTAATTGTGTATCCAGCTATATTACAATTTGACTGCCATATGATCATTAAAATAACTACAAAGTTTCTATTTTATTCTTCTAGTATTTTGTACAAAAATTGTGCACTGTAGTATTTAAAAAATGTTTTATGAATTTCGTTATTAGACTGCGGATCTTTATGCAAAATAAAAATTGTTTGCATCGATTGCTAAGCCAAATAGAAATTTCTTTCTTGCTTTAATGATTTTAACAAGCTGAAACTAATGAATAGACAGCGGATCTTTATGCATTTATGGCTTATGGAAATGTTCCAAAAATGCTATAATATAAAATTCGAGAGAATTTAACACGATTTTTATTTGCTTTGGATCTACAAAGGTTGTTCCCATTAAAAATAGGATTTTATTTCATTCCACTTTCTTAAAATTTTTCTATAAAAATTGGAAATTGCATAAACATCCGCAGTCTATTTAATGAAATTATATTCTTGATATTTCACGTACTTATTATTGGCATAAATGCGTGAAATCCGCAGTCTATTCTCGTGGTTAGTTCCGATATGCATTTTCAAATAAAGAAAAGAACTAATAAATACCTGTTATCGGACGTAAAAGCTACTCTCATAAAGTTCCCTTCGGATATAATTAACGGGGGCGGTCTCGAACCGCAGAAAACCCCGTGTTTCCTCAAGATGTCGTCGCCGAGCTTGCTGCTGACTTCGACAGCGTCGTATTCGCAATCTTGCTGTCGAGCTTTGTTACCTTCCAGGTCAAAGTGCGTGAAGTTCAACGTGATACGATATTGGGGCGGGGCTATGATTTCCCAAACGCAAACCTTGTTTCCGGGATAGGTCACCGGAAACGAAGGACTCGTGATGGTTCCGTTGCTGTCTTCGAACACTCCGCCACAAGCATCTGACAGTAACATTATTCACTTCGATTAATCGGATTACACGAAAATACAAGAGAAACGTTGTGTTCTTGGAAAAACTTACCTTCGCAATGTTTCCCGTCGGAATGTAATTCGTAACCTGGTTTACAAGAGCACTCGAATCCACCCAAAGTGTTAATACAATCGTGCTCGCAACCATGCTCGATTAGGACACACTCGTCGAATTCTGTAATATTTCGAAAATGCAGTAATAGATATTTCAATTTTCAAACGATAAGTGCACGTTTTTATGAAACTTGAAAGAACGAAGTTAAAAAATTACAGTAACGTCTCGATATAATATTAATCTAATGATAAAACTTTTTAAAGTGATTTTTATGAAACTTTTACCAACGTATTCGTGATTCTTTTCTGATTATATTTACTTCTATAGTAGAACCTCGATTATACGAACTAATAGGAGGAACTTTGTAGAGTGGATCGTACTTAATGCATCGTGTTGTACGTGGAACGCTTTAGATTGAACAGATTTAACGCTTTAAATTTTACATTGAACGCTTTAGATTGTTCAGATAATCGAGGCTCTACTATCTCGTGAATTAAACAAGTAGATATAATCCAAATTGTGTTGTGTTTCGACTCATTTTAACAAGAAAAATATCACAAATATTCTGGTAAAAGTCTCCTACAGAAATAATAAAAAAAAAAAAGAAAGAAAAGATTTGTCACTGATTTGTCCCACAAATATAATCCCGTATCATGTTATACTTCTTTCACGTGTACAGAGACATTACTGTAGCAGGAGTTTAATCGTGTTAGAGTTATCGTAGGCGCAACAAAACCGCACCTTTCATGAACGTCGCTGAAAATCCAGCCTTCTGCACGGATACGTCGCTAACGAACTTCACCAATAGTTTGTTCCCGGTGGATTTAATGTCTGGCGGTATTTTGTAGCCGCAATAAACCCCGATCAATGGGGAGTCGGGGTTATGACCGTCGCGGACCTCGACGTAGTCGTACACACAATTGTCGTGGTTCTCGATCTCGAAGGATTGAAACTTTAGAGCCACTTGGAAGTTCTCCGGCACAGACAACTTCCAGATGCACTCCTTGCTCGATTGGTACTCCTCCGGGTAATTTGGTGACTCTAAATGACCGGTGCCGTCGAGCTCAACCTCGCCGCCGCAAACGGCCTCGTAGCTCGCCGTGAAACCACGATGCCCGCTTTGACGACTGGACGTCACGTAGGTAACAAGCATTCTGCTTCCAGTGGAGACGATGGGTTCGTGGATCTTGCCGCTTCCACAGAATCGACCTGCGTCATCATCGAAAAGCCAATGTTATTCAATGCAAAACTTACCGAATTCGCTCGAAGTTTCTTCAACGGTTCAACGGAATGCCAAATTTTTTAGACGAGCCAGGGGTTGCAGGGTGGCTACCAGGTGGTATACATACGAAACACTTGTGTTTAATACTAGCACAACCGAGCCTAATAACTTCTTGGTAATATCGCTTCTAGTCGATTAATCCTTTGCACTCGAAGCTATTTTAATTCCAAAACGAAACATTTTGACAATTGACTCGTACAATACTGAAATGTCTAGTAATTTATTAAATACAAACAAATTTAATAATGTAAAGAATATTTTGAATCATGATACAGAAATTTTTAGTGGCGCCTTCGAGTGTCACCATTCGAGTGCTAAGGATTAAATCGAAAAACATTTCAGATTTCTATAAACGAAAACTATTCTTAATCATCGAAAGACAAAGATTTATTTTGGCCAATATATTTACTATCGACGGTTACAATAATGGTAAAAGTAATATTGAAGTAAATGACCGATTACTGAAAATATTGGAGGCGCAGATTGTTTATTAAAAATCGAAGAAACAAAATCTTTCTTGCGGAGATAAAAGTCCGAAACGATCGTTCGCGGACTACATATTGATTAATTGTAGATAAAAATTTAATTCAGACAATTAACGATCGAGCTTTTTATTTTTTGCGCCACACAGAGATCGAATATAAACAAAAACAGGAAGTAATCTGTAATTTCTCCGAATAACGATGGATTTATCGAATGTAATGCTAATTATACCTTTTTTTGGAAATGATAATTGTTTTATAGAAATGTCTACATTTCATATCGCAAAGAATAATATTACCATTCGGTGTCTTGTATTTGCGCTTGTTTTTGTAGAGTATCTACTTTGAAAATATATAAACTTCCATAAGAGTGATTCCTTGTTTGTAAAACTTGTTCATAAAGCACTTTATGTTATGAATCAAGCTATGAGCAAAGCGTGCACAGGTTCTTTGAAATTTCATTTTATTTTTTTTTTTTTGCATTTAAAACATTATTAGATCTTCTCAGACTGTAATAAATCTAAAAAAGCACTTGATTTATACACATTACTAGATATCTATGCATACCGTAGTGATTCGAAAAATGTATTTATATTTAGCATATATTTATGTCCTTTAAAACAGAGTAATATTTAAAACAGAAATGACAGTAAAATATGCACACGAACGGAATAATTCAGGACTAAAGGACTTAAAGCTTTCTGAAATCCCGCTATTAATATTCACGAAAAAAGCAACGCGCACAACAACTTAACGAAGAAATAAGGAGATTACTGTTGGAAATAGCTGTTGATCTTTCTACATGCGAATACATGTATCAAACAGAGACAGTATTTATTCATTAACTACCAATGTGCATGATAGTAAATACGTTTCCTACATTGGGTTGCCTATAGAATGTCTGAAAAAAGCTCGCCGGTTATTTCCTCACCGAGAACGACTGCAATATTCGCGATGCAGCTACCGTGATATAACGAGACTCGGGGATGAATGTAAATTTTGTCCTATGTTTATGGCACCGTTATCACGCGTTATTCAGCTTACCTAGAACGTTGCTCTTGTACCAATATCCGTCCCTAATCTCCAGATAGTCGCTGCGACAAAAATTGCTCTTAAATATGTCCAACGACGTGATATTCAATACGATGCGTTCACCGTGGGTCGCCGTGATTCTCCATTCGCATCGTTCACCCTCAATCGCCGGTGAACTGTTCGGATGTGTTGGGGACCCGAAGGAACCACTGTTTTCTTGAAACGTTCTACCGCATTCTACAGATCAAAATGTGGATTCATCAAACTGACTATAACACGAAAATTTAGTGATTTTGGGCATCGATTTTCTTTTACATATATTGGGTCTGGGAAAAAGTTCGTGGCGTTTTCATAGTAAAATTTAGCTTGTTTTCTTATAGTGTGAAAATGAACTTATTTAACACGTTGACTGCCATGTCACCCATATATGGCTGACGGAATTATTTGTCCACATTTTAAAATAAATTTTCATGTTAATACATTCATTGCACCAAATTTGATTAGGATCAGTAAAATGTAAGAAAGTTGGAGGACTACACAATATCATACATTTAACTTTTTCAATTTTACTTCATTAAATAATTTGCTTTTATTTTATGAAATTTTTGAGGTTTCTAGTTTGGCAGTCAAAGTGTTAAACCAAATATGCTCCATTATTATCAATTTTGCATTATAGTGCACTATAGTGCAAAAAAGGAATCCGCTTCACATGGAATGACCCCTAACAATCGTCGTTCCGGAAGGGTCAAAAACGTTGAGCAAAGAAACATAATTATGATGCACTTACTGTGGCATTTGTAGAGAAGATTGGTTTGAGCGATGTCTCCTTCGCTGAGCCGAAGTCTCTGTCCAATCTCAGGACGTTTCTTCCCGTCCCTTTCCATTGGAAGAATTGTGTCTAAATACGTGCCTCTCGAAAACGTATTCTTCGCATAGTGCATGATCGAGTCGTAATCATACGGTAAACCAAGCGAATTCACTTCCTCTTCGGTGAGTTTATTGAAATTGTACTCCTGACCTATGGCGAAAATGATTCACTTAATATTCCTAGACATTATAATTACAGTGGATTCAAAAAGGATTAGAACAATAAATTTCCCATTCTCGAGAAATTGTCAATATTTGAACTATGACAATTTCGTTAAGAAAGATAGGACAATGATAAATTTGGACTCATTTTAAATCTTGAATCCGCTACTTTCACTATCTTTTTTTAACAAAGTTATCACAATTCAAGTCTCAAGAATTCATTGAGAATGGGAAATTTAATATATTCAAATACTTTTTGGAATCTAAAATGATTTCGTGTTCTGGAACAACGTGCGACGTTAGACCCAAGTGGATTTCGATTATCTGAGCCAAGCTGGCCGTGTCAACCGACCGTTTGACGTTCTAAATCATAGAGATCTCGGTCAGCTCAGGTTCCGGCTCCTGGCTGAGCGCGGCGTTGTCGAGAGCAAAGAAACAAAAGCGATCGATTCCGTCGAGTGTCCAACTTCTAACGGCAAAGCGTTTGACAGTGTCGATCGTTTCCGTTGCACAACGGTAACATACGTCAGAGGAACGTAACTCTCGATTGTTGCCAGCACCGACGCGACTGTTCTTCGGGGCTGTGCAGCGCGAGTGTTACTCGGAACGTTGCCTGGCAGATCGCTGTGTGCACAGTGTGCACAGTGTGCCGTTCAATGTTCAATCGCTATCGGATTATTGAAATGGCCGGAACGGCGGCCTTAAACGGAACCGCGACAGCCGCACATGCAATTTTGCGGGTTTGTGACGTTCCGTCATGACGGGGGGGTCTCGCTCAAGGCATAATTTCAGGGGGGACAAACAGATGGCGTTGGATCGGGCCGGGCCGGGCTCGCTAATTAAACAGCTCGTTACCGTTCCCCGTTATTAGTATCCATTAATCGAACCGTGATCACGGTATCCAGAAACACTGTCATCCAGCGTATAAATATTAGAACAGCGGCCCCGGTTATAGTTGTCATCGCTAATGATGGGTGAGATTTGTGCGATACCTTCGGCAAATTGGTCCATTAATCTAAAACGGAAACCTAGCCGGCGTGAAAGCAAACGTACAAACGGCTCCGGTTAGAGAAACCTGCGTTTAGGAACCTCCTCACGTTCAACAAATATCGATAGTACTTAACGTTGTCGAAGAGCACCGCTGACTTATTGGCTATGAGTGTCCGGTCCACTGAAAACGATCCTGTATGCACACCAACAGATGTATCATGCACGCGTAGACACGCTACCGTCCCGTACCTATTTGGACATCCTTCGCATAAAATATGAAATACATGCGTGTTCCGGCCAAATAGTCGTGTCTGCGTAGCATAGCTGCGTGCTGGCATATACAGATTACACAGGATCTGGACGAATAGCATGTTCGGTGGGTGTTCAAATTATTAGGGCATTTGAAATAGATTTATGCTTTCGTACTGAATCAATGAATTCGTAAGTCTGATTCTAAGCATGATTCTGCACCTTGCCACCAAGTCAAACCACGGTATAGCAGTCTTTCGATAAATGGACTCTTTATTTTGAAAGTGGTGCAAGTCCATTTTCTTTTGTTTCGAGCAAATTAAATGTTAGCAGATCTGACAATTAAAAAAAAAGCAACAAAAAAAAATTGAACAAAGCATTGGCATTTTTTAAGATATTAAATACTAACTAGTTATAAAGAAACAGTTTACACTAAATTAAGCATAAATTACGTCATATCTCATTTTTTTTTTAAAAGGACACACCACTTTCAAAATAAACGGTCCAAATATACATCGTATCAATGATATAAAAAAGCTCTTTATCATTTCAAAAAGAGTCGAGATGTCTGTGGACGTCGTATGGTAGTATACATACATCGATACTGCAGTTTTTGCATGAAATTTATAGACTACAGATCGACTGGAAAGAGTCTATACAAAATATTGTTATCAGCGACGTCAGAGTTTTTACTATACTTTACCGCTGCTTATGCAGCAGGTAAATAACAAATTTCAGAAGCATAGAGCTTAGGGAGAAATATTCAAAGTCGTTTGGTTATCGTAGCAGGATACCGTTAATTGATATAGCACAAGAGTCGCGCTAACAGCAAGATTGGAAGTCGGTAAAGCACATTTGTTTGAGTCTTAATACTCGATAACAACGATTTCAAGACTCTAGTAGGATCCACAGCCTTGGAAAGTTTTGCGGTTTCCAAATGTTCATGAAACTCTGAAGATCCCAGGTGTTTCGAAGTCTCGTGAGAATCCTGATTCTCGAAAGTTGTGAGATTATCAACAGGGTGTCTTATAAACAGAGATTATCAATGGGACGTCGAGGATTTACAGATTTTCACTGATCTTGAGAGTTCAAGATTTGGAGATTTTTGGATTTAGTCTGTGGAAACATACATGTACAGTGAATATTCTCGATATATGTCAACAATACGGGTCTTGCCAGCGTCGTGCATCGTTGACATACCCGAGCCGTGTTATGTTTACACTTCTCGGCGTCCGAGGCCTCGAGTAGTGGGGATAATTTTGAAAAAAAATCATAGAATAAAATGAAGGATGGATTATGAAACTAAAGAGTTGCAAAAGAGTGATCGAGAATTTCACTCACCGGACATGATGTTGTCACGAATAATCTGCACATGACGGTCTCGATCGGGTCTGGTATGTTCGTGCCAAAAGCCAACGACGTGTCCCAATTCGTGGACAACTATTCCGAACTTATCGCAATTTTTTCCGATACTTATAGCTTGCGGCCCATTTCCTCTTTTCCCGACGAACGAGCAGCACCTGTAACATGTGCATATCGAACCAAATCAGCCCAGCTGACAAAGACATTGACCATCAAGGTAATATTGATTATGATCGATTACATTAGATTTCCGATAAACAGCAGATAGACAACAATAGTAACTGCTCGCTTTATTAGTAATAAATGAAATATTATTTTTTATAAGAACGGTCGAGCTTTGGCCCATGGTTCCTTCGACACTTTTTATCCTCATGATCAGTAGAATACAATGGAATAAAAAAAAAATTCGACCTTGAATCTCAAGGTCAAGGACAATTTTGCGGCAACTTTTTTTTACAGATCTTCATCGATCCGAAGATCTGTAGAATACGCCTACGCTTGCCAAGACCAAACATTTCTTTACACCCTGTACGTTTGCTCCCCTCGCATCCGGGGCCAAATTTACAGCCACGCGTTGGCAAACTCACCCGCACGGCCTCTCCGTGAACAGTATATAATTAGGATGCTCCGCGGGGACCCTCTCGACGAATTTCACGCAAGTGAAATTCTCCCAGTGCCTCATGGCCTGTTTGAACAGCGCTTTATGCGCCCCGGAAAAATTGCCATCGATCTCGTACGGTATCACGCCGTGGTCCCATACACGCTCCTTCCGGGCTGTGGCGGCTCTTCTTGTCCTGCTCGAGAAACCGTGTCTCATAGTGCCACGCTTGTTCGCCAGGTACTTTGCCTTGTGTTCCACCTCGTAGAACTCGATTGATCGGAGCCGTCGGTCGTGCAACGACACCACCTCGTCGGAATTGTCGCCGAAGTCGGGCCTGACCTCTGGAAGCTTGCGGCGACGGTGCCTCCTTCTCGAGGATCTGCGAACAAACAAACGATCCGTGTTAGACCCTCCGATCCGTTAGACCCGCAATCTCCCTTTTATTAAGTATCGGGTTGTCCGGAAAGTTCAGGTCTCGTCTACAGATCCTGAAAGGTGAAGTTTCAGCCATCTTCGGCGAAAGGATTGGTTCGGGTATTGATTTCTCGGTAATTATTTACATTAGGGGCTTCCTCACCGATTTCGATGACCTTGAAATATGTTGTCAAGGTCGTCATTCTGAACAACTTTTTCCTATACATGTTCCTATACAAGTTGTTCAGAATGATGACCTTAACACAACATATTTCAAGGTCATCGAAATCGGTGAGGAAGCCCCTAATGTAAATAATTACCAATTTCTCTTGTTTTTCTATCCTCTTAACACGTTGATCGCTATGTCACCCAGACGTGGGTGACGGAGTTATTTGTTCAAGTTTTAAAATGAATTTTTACGTTAATATATATTGATTGTACCAAAGATTGGGATCTGTGAAATGCAAGAAAGTTGGAAGACTACTCGATATCACACATATAATTATTTTCAATTTTTATTTCATTCAATAACTTACTTTGTATTCATGGAATTTTTGAGGTTTCTAGTTTGGCACTCAAAGTGTTAAATATGGAAGAAAACGAACTGCATTCAGAGTTGTGCAGAATTAAAACATCGTTTCGAGCAAGTATGAAAAAAAGTTGCAAGTTATTTTCCTCCCACCCCCTTCCGGTTTCTCTTTTACGATCTGTAACGTTATTTACGGGACGCGAAACGGGTTGAACTGTTCTTCTTTCGGCTCTGCTACACTCTCCTCTCCCCCCCCCCCCCACCTCCTTCCTTTTGTTTATCGCATGGTGGAAAAAGAGGAGAAAGCGTTTGAAAAAGAAAATCCTCCCCCGGAAAATTTACTCGCCAACGGCATCGAAACGTTCAACACGAGCTCGTTAAAAGACCGGAAAGACTTGTAAAACCGGAAAATTTACGAGGGGGTGAAGGTAACCATCAAATGGTTAATGTTGTCCGGAATATACTGTCCGGACCTCGTTAAGGGAAAACAGTATTCCCTCTTATTAATATGCTATTAGCGTAATATTGAATATTACTATGGAAGTTCCTGGTTCGCCAGTGCTACTCCCTTGCCCATTATTGTCGTGTAAATAGCAATTTGAACGGTACGTCCCGCTGGTATCTGATCGTAAAATGATCAGACGTTCCAACGGATAATCCACATTGGTCATTGTTGTTGACTAAGTAAATAGCGGGCAGATAACCATCGGTACAGTTGACCGAAGCAGCCGCCAAGTTCCGAACTCGAATTCCGACAAAATAGTTTATCGCGGACACGAGAATCGATGCGAAGACCCCTGCGCGCAACGTTGGCCGTGAAAGTATCAACCATGCTAAAGGCGAATATTCACTTTGGATCCGCAAATTCATGATGATTCATTCTCAATGTGGAAGATGTAAAGATTCTCTTTATCCGCGTTCCATCCAAAATGATCGTCCAAAGTAATTGGCGAACGGAGTAGGATCAGTTTCTATTAGATTGTTGCATATGAAACGTTCGATTTGTAACAGTAATCTCAAGTAAATACAACATAAGCATTATTATCACGTTGACTGCCATGTCACCCATATGTGGGTGACGGAATTATTTGTCCAAATTTTGAAATGAATTTTTACGCCAATATATTAATTGTATCAAATTTTGTAAGGATCTGTAAAATGCTAGAAAGTTGGAGGACTACCCAACGTCATAGTGTTTTTTAATGCCATATGAAAGCGAGCATCAAGACGAATTCGCCTATGTGTAACACAATGCCTTCTTAGTAATACAAGGTCAGAAATATTTACTAGTACGTTGTAATAACAAAATGTGAACAAATTGTAGTGTTATCTAACAGTAATATATCCATTAAATACGTTGCCGAATGTAGTGACTAATCAATAACAAGTAAATTAAACGCTAGAATACTTCAATTTTGTAATCGTTTATTTCTAGTTTTCAACAAAATTTTACAATTTTTTTCAATTTTTAAATTTCATACGTTTTTCAAAGTCCCATAAAACGCATACGCGTGTACCGTTAGTATCGAAGGAGTTTGAAAGCACCGGCCCGAAGCATCAGCAACATTTGTTCGAAGCGGATCAATGAAGTCTGCCGATTTCATGGAGTGGTGGGATACTTTCATGACTAACGGTGGCCATCGAGACCAAGTAAATGCAGAATGCACGATCGTTTAACCGGAAATAAATGCACCGGTGGGATCGTTCGAACGAGCCGGTCTCGAAAACAGCTGTTCCCGATGTAAAAATGCACGCGATACACGGCACTAAAGCGAGGTGTTGCGCGTGGATTGAATGCAAGGCAGTTCCATGTTTTTATTACGATATCTACTTTATTGCTATTCGGCCTCGAAACTGAACCCGTACGCGCGGTCTCTCCCCTTCTCTATTTTTCTGCTCTGTTCTCCTAATCTTGCTGGGGCGGTGGAGTCATAGATAACGGTCAATCGCCAGGTGTCAAGCGTCAAGTTTGATGAAACGATGAATATTCATGGGGGAATGCATAATACCTTCGTCCCGGAAAAGTTGAAAGCTTTTTCGGTGACACAGTTCCTTCGAACAACGCCAAGAAGAAAATAACAAAAGTTCAGCAAAAGGTTTAATACCCGAGCCATAAACACGAACGTCGTTGCAAGAAAAAGCAAGCTTTCTTCTGCCCAAGCTCGCCGGTGTTGACATAAATTATCTCCTACAATTTATGGAAGTTCCAACTTTTTTCGAAGTACAAAGATAGAAGGTTGTTCGAAAAACTTTTGCGAAAAACTCTGGGATTGGTCAGGCTTTTGGGATCTCGCGCTCACGGTTTTAGGCTTCCTTACAGTTCTAATCGCAAATATAAAATTGATTATTGTATCACACATTTGTATCTATGATGTTTCAGAACTTTTTTTGTGGTATTCACTAAATTCAGTTTTTTATTGTCTATCGTGCTATCGTAAAAAAATATCCACTATTCCATTTAAAAAAACATCGATGACCTTGAAATTTCATTAAAAAACACATCAAAAGTATTTTTCTTCACCATTATATTGCCCCCTGCAATAGTGTCACTTTGTCCTCTGAAGTTTTCTGATAGGACTGTAAATACGAAAGATATTTAGGTGTTGCCATTTATGTGGGACACCCTGTATACTGTTGTGATTATTAGCCAATCTACTGTAGGCTTTTCTGTGATACCGAAGAATTTTCCGAAAAACTAACAAACAGCTAGAAAATCTTATATTTTTGAATTCTTCGGTGCTGTTTTCAGTGCTGTCTGATCTGCGAAGGAGTAGTATTCTACAAGTCAGCATTTATCCTGAAGCCTTTGAAAGCCCAGAATGACTCATCAGTGGTACGACTTTAACACCATATGATTTGAGGTTTCAGGAGCCTAGACATCTGTCCTATCGGATTTCACGACCCAAAGAATCCTTCGTATCGAATTCCATGATCCCCGGAGTTGACAGTAATGTGGCCTACATTCCAAGGGATCTATTTGTACTATTGGGTCACACGATCCTAGAGTTATCGTAAAATACTGCACGGATAATTTTGGGATCGAAGGAAAGTCAGGTGAGAAGTATTACCAGGTGTCGGTGCTACAGATGCTAACTGTTTGGCGGTCGGCAGCGACGAGTAACAGCGACTTCAGGAAAGTCGGTAAAACCTGGCATTAGCATCGAATAGTATCACATTATTCGTCCCAGAATCGTTATTATCGGAAGATCATTTTTTTTCCGCGTTCTCGCCAACAGATGCTTGGCGAGTTTCGGATCGATTATTCTAATCAAACGAGAAGGGTTCAATCATTAACGCCACGGTTTCGAGAGAAACATCTTTTATAGATTTTAATCGAGTAAACCTGTCATACTGTGTAATGCATTTTTTATCTAAGCTGTTTTATAATATGCTGGCATAATTTTCGTGGCAGATCCAGTACATAAAGATAAAAAGAACAATTTTCATAAATGTGTGTACAGTGTATAGTGACTCGCGTAATTGTTCAAACAACCCTTAAATCGGGATAAATTTTTTAAAAGTGGGCCAACCAATTTTAAAATTTCCATTTCGGACTCGGAGAGGATAGCCGTATTTTTATTTCTTAAAATTCGGTTTCGAAGCTAAAAATTCCAGTAGCATCGATCTGCATTCTAATGGCTAAAACATGCCTGATTTTTCCAGAATTTTCAATTCAACAGGATAAGAGAAATCACGGTAAAACCTGATTTTCTTTGTGACCCCATGTCGACGTATAGGGTTGAAAAATGGCACAGTAATAAACTATCGAACGGCCTATTGCAAATTCAATTTAATTTGGGGGCATTGCAAGTAATTTGTAAGTAATTGCCAAAATTTTTGATGTAGTGAACATAATACATTAATACTCTTAAAGTCCTTTAATTTGTCCGTTGCTTTAAATAGCACCACTCATTTTCCCGAGTCTATTCATAAATAAACGAAACTTCTATTACTATTAGTTAGTCTGGGTATTACAACAATTCTGATTAGGCAGCAACACGAATACTAATGGTTAGAATCTCAAGTAAAGTAAGAAGAAACGAAAGACAAGTAACCTTCTTCAGGAGACAAAAAGTCTTGAAAGACAGACGGTGCTGAATGCATTTACCGTTGCCATTTGTACTGTGAATCTGCAGAAGGACGGATTAAGTATGTAGAGTGTCAAGGTTGAGGTCACGTGCATAAGGCATATGCGATAACGAGAACGGTCTTCGTCTGGATGCTTATGCTATATTAATACGTGTAGCCTTGCACTTCATCCTTTCTCACATATGATCATTATCATCCCATCTTGGGTTGTTTATCGAAATTTTTTGTTTAACTTAGGCAATTCATTTTAATAAAAACAAATACTGGATGTATATATATAGAATACAGGAAATTATATCTGGTATTATTCTCTTTCATTTTCTTTTTTCCAATCTTTAAACTCTGAACGGTCTTATCATCGACTTGAATCGCTTAATGATCAACAAACAGTGCTGAACTATTCCGAAAGTATTACAAAATAGCGCTTACATAATAGTCAGCATGGTCGTGTATGAGATATGAACCGTTGCTTCCAAACAGTTCTAGATTAAGGGACCCAATTACTGTGGGGATTCCAATTACCGTGCCTATATTAATTATACTTATTTTTAAAGCATAATGGATATTAAAAAAGACATATTAAATTTTTCTCATTAAAATCAGTTAAGGTTTCTCCCTTAAACAGTTTTTCTCGATACAATATTTCATGAATTGGCCTACATGATTTCCCAAACCAATGTTAATCGATCTCTTTTAAATTTTACGTGCATATAAACTACACACTGTAACATCGAAACACCGATTTTAATAATTGTATCACCATACTGTACAGCGGAATGGACCTATTTAAGGGTCTGAAGAGTTTCAATAAAAAAAAAAAGTAGGCATATCTTGTCGCCCGTACTAAAATAATGTCAATACCTACAATAGTCTTCTTTATTGGCTTGGAAAATGAAAAATTTTTCTCATAAAAATAGTTTTTTTGCTACGCATAGCATTTCGTCGGACCACGTTATTACTGTCATTTTGGTGCTGGATATAGCCGCGCTCGTGTGGATTATAATTATAAAACACCAGCCACCCGTTTTCCTCATAAATGCATAAAATCCGCAGTCCAGTTAGAAAAATGGCCGGCCGTCCGAGGGTTGAAGTAACTTTTTCAGGACGGTAACTCCACGGCACTGATTGACAAAACAACACACCCGAAACTACAAACAAAGCGTCGAGCCGAAGAAGCGGACACTGTACGTCCATGCGAGTCGTCGTCGAAACAAAACGGAATCGTATATTTGCGAACGACACCTACAACAACCCAACAGAGACGGAGAGAAAGAGAGAGAGAGAGGGAGAGAGTAGAATAAATGGTAATTCTCCAGGTCGTATTCCTCTCACTTCGCCAGGAGTTTTCTAACCGCGAATAGGCGTATATTCATTTCATAAGGAGAGCGGGCAAGGGGGTCAATCGTAAAGCGTAAGCTGACCCGGTGGCGGTCTAACACCGGGTGCGATCGTAAACCCGGGAAACCACAGGGAAACGGTAGCTGCGTCGTCAAAGAAAGACTTTCCTGCTCTCTCCCTCTTTATCGTCGTGTCTCCGGAGTTTTTCTCCGTCATCCGTGAATTTCTGCGATTTGCACGGTGTGGCGCGAGCCTCTCTCTCTCTCTCTCTCTCTCTCTCTCTCCTTGGTTGACTGTGCGCCAGAGCAGCGCACCCTTAATGCAGCTACCGCTCGCGAGGCCCCGTTAATTAATTGTAATGCCGGCACCGATTCAGAAATGCGTAGAGCTTGACTGCTTGCCTGGTCGAGAGTCGCCGCTGGAAGGGTGGTTTCACCCCTTCGAGGGGGTGGCGCGGGAATAGAGAATCCGAGGAGAATTATGCCCCCGCGGTAATTAGTACTAATAAACGAGGGGCAGAACCGGCACACGCGTGAGCTCGTTCCGCGGCTTACTCCGATATGTTTACGCGTGGGAGCTGGAAAAGGGGGCGAGGCAGAGAAGGGGGCGAGGGCGAAAGTATTTTTCAAAGTGTCACTCCCCTCGGCGCGCACCCCACATTTTTCCCAAGCCCCCGTTTCCAACGGCTCGTTTCTTGCCGCGGACTCGGTGTCACTTGTTCAGTCGGATTTAAACGCGGAGACACAATAATAAATCGTGTCTCCGGTTTTTAAGGGCTCGAGCTTTTTCTCGATATCGCTGTTTGTTCCTCTCGACGCGCCGTTAAGGGGGTCTTCGGATCCAGAGCGTCGTTTTGTAGCCCTTGTTTCGACACAGATCGGACGACTGTTCTGCATCGAAGGTTCGCGTGCATACTGTGCCCGTGGATATTTGTAAACTCAAGCACATTTTCTCTATTATTCTACCAACACTTTCAAGAAACCACTGATCACGTCTGACTGCGTTTGCGATAACGATGAGGTGGTACGAACCGAGGATTTCGTGTGTTTATAACAAAAATTGTTACCTACAGTCCAAAGCAGTGGGCACGTTTAAACAATTTAAAAACATCAACGCGTTAGTTCCAGTTTAACGCGTCAACTGCCACGTCAGTCACATATGATTGACAGTGATATTTGACTTGGTTTAGAAATTAATTTTTATTGTGACATATCCGGATAAACTGAATTTTATTAGGATTTTTATAATTCAGAAGGGTTAAGACAGCATCCTCTATAACACAATTTAAATTTCTAGTTTCGGTTTGATTGTTTAAATTACACTGATTTTGTGAGAATCTCTGGGATTGATTTTTGGCACTTAACGTGTTAATAAAATAATGGAAAGAAGAAAGAAATTATTATTTGGCTCCTGTGTCTTGCAGTCGATGCAAACGGTATTTTATTTTGCATAAAGATCCGCAGTCTGGTAATATAATCGGTGTAGCTGCCTGTCGGTACTTCCTACTTTTAGAACTACTGTTAGAAGAGAACTAGATTAAAAAATATGTTCAAAATAAATGATACGCAAGAATTTAAATAAATGCAGCTACGGTTGCCACAAAATCGTGAAAAGCGTTCACGTTCCGCTGTGGAAAATGACATACGCCACAGATAACTACGAACTTCAGAGTTTAGAATCATACTGTACACCGATGCGCTGAAATGTAGACACGATTATCGAGTCAATATACTTGAGCAAGCACAATTAACTTGTAGGTACGAACTCTATGAGTTTCAGAAATGTACTTCTGCCAATATTCGGTTTAGATTAGAGTAAAAATACGTCACGCTGTGTATAATAATTTTATCACAAATCGACAAATGATTCGAAAGTTTCGGTTACGGGTGAGAGTGCTTAAACTCTGCGATGAACCGATGATAGAACATATAGTCAAGATCAACGATGTGTTCCGTATGCTTCGACAAATTTCTCCGTTTAAGCTTTGCTATTGTTTCTCGGAGTACAATTGTTACTCTCGAAGATAGCATTTCACCTAGCTCGGAGCTGCATTTGTCTTGGGTTTAGGGTTAATTGTTACGACAGCAGGAAGGATCTAGGGACTTCAGCGATGCGTCTGGCTTAAGACCACGTTTAACAATAAGTGCTGCAAGTAACAAAACACGGTCCATTGTTTCGAGTGTGGTGGTCTTGTAAGGTACGACCGCGAAATGCAGTCCGAGATATAAAATGTAACGATAATCGAGCAATTCCCTCTAATCTCTGATCCCATTAAATCCCCATGTCGAAACTTTCAACCCTTTGCCGGTTCGGAGGTTTAACCAGGCCCGGTTGGCAGTGGAGTCATTGCTGGCTGATACTTTAATCGTAAAAACGGAACTAGCGGTAAAAGAAACTAATGCTACGTCTACTAAGAACTTTATCGTCCACCATTCTTCCTAGTTTATTAACAGAGGTCCGCTGTAACATTTTAACGTATTAAAAATATATTCAGAAATGTCAAATATTTTTTACCAAATTTAAGAACACCGAAAACATTCGGAATACTTGAACAGATATAGACACGTAAGTAGACTGCAGATCTTACGTATAATTATATAAAATTAATCAATCGCAAGAAAATCGGTTCAAAAATAAACAAAAGAAAATTTAGACACGAGCACATATAAGTGGGTCAATACTTTTTGTTTTGCTAATATTGTCAACGGTGTCAAAACTGTTGCGATTCGTTTCCCACATTTTCTACTTTCTAATAATGAACTACACCCAACAACGTAGCGGGGATCGAACTACTTTTATTTAAATTATTTTTTATTTAAATTTTATTTTTAAATTACCTAATTTTTCCAATGGAAATAAAAGAAAAACTTACAAGTGTTGTTCTACTACTCCGAAAACTAAAAACTGAAATTTATTTTTACCAGACCAATTTATCTCGCCTGGGATTGTAATATATTAAACTACGGAGAACAGCTGTAGGCATAATTTATCGAATGTTTGTATTAATATAAATTACAAATCTGTCGAGGATGATATGTATAAAGGAGATTAAGAATATTCCATGAAAAATGTTTACGAACACCGTTCGTTTTGTAAAGTGCCGTTCGTCCCGAATAATTTATATTGTTGAATTAATTAAATGACGTTTCAGCTGCGGAATGATTATTGCCCGTGGATATATCAGACACATATTCAACGGAAGGGACTGCGATGCATAGATTTCGGGGTAACGCTGCGTTTTCATTGATGACAAATGCTGCCCGCTCGCGAGACCCTTTCATTTGCTCGCGTATACGTGCGAACGTGAATTTCGTCACGAAGCATGACCACGATCGAAATGAATTTTATATTCCCCCACCTCCATGAATGTGCAATGACGCGGTGCGTGTTCTTTAATGAATTTACGAACCGACCATATTCTAGTTATTCAACGTGACGATGAACGTTTATTCTGTTCCTTTGGTTTCGTCGTGAAATTGTTTTCTTTTTTTTTCAGTCGCATTCACACGTTAGAAATACGTGTCACCGGAGTCGTATAATTTACATATTTTTGAACGTCAACGACACACACCGTGCACCTAAGATATTAGAAATTTGAATTGCGAGTATAACATGATTGCGAATCCGTTTGACAATTTGTAAATGTATTTAGTAATTTACATTACGAGTACTGTCAATAATCGTTTTGCAGACTCAGCGAAATTTCAAAGGCAAAGTGTGTTTTATTTGCTTTCTGTTTGGTTGTCTATAGAACTTGTTGGAAAGTGTAAAAATAATAATAGGTTATAAGTGTAATAATAATATTTCCGTTGGAGTCACTGTAAGTACTATAATATAAGTTTAGACACAGATGAGCTTCAGCGTTAAAAGAATAGAAAAAATTGTTCCCCTATTTTCCAATAGAACAGCATCCGACCAGTATCTCCTGAAATATTAAATCCATCGAACGAGGATTTATTGGCATTTGAGTAACAAAACAACTAATGCGAACGACAGGATAATTCTAGGGATCAAACAAGAATGCGTTCCGCTTTAAAATTCATAGAGCGTCGTTCGAATACGGTCGCGGGCAAATTTGAAGCACGTAAATCCCATTAGATGCGATCTTAAATTCATGGTGGAGGCCACGTGACCTGACGGCATGGTTGCGCCCTTTTCAAAATGTCATCCTTTTCTCTTCCGCGCGGGCGCGCGCGCGCGGCATTCACAGAACCATTCGGTTCCATCGGGGACCACACACCATCAGTCGACTCGACGTGGATTTCAATCAAACGATCGCGAGACGCATAGATCATTCTATTAGCTTTGACGTGCGCTAGTTACCACCCCTTCGTATGTCGATCCATCTCCGAGCCGGTACGCACCCTCCTATAACCGCCAAGCAATAAACCACAATATAATATATCAGTGTCCTCACCAAATCGAAATAATCCTTCGAATCCGTGGAAATTCAACGATTCACGATTTTTCATCAATCACCGGTAATAAAAGGATTCCCCCCGAGCGAGACCTTTTTATTGTGTTACGAATATTTCAATTCCCGCGTTATGACCCTTCCGGTCATAACCGGGTACCCATTTTTGGAGTTTTGAGCTAGAAATTTTTTATGATCCCGATAAAATATCTTTGAACCCGTTCAGATAATCGTTGGTTACTTCCACGATAGGAAAACGGTTAGTGCCTTGGCGGTGAAACGCAATCCGCCGCAATCGGATCTCTCTCGTTGTAATTATTTCGAAATTAATTAGTTATCCGTCCGTGCGCCACCGGCCCCAGTTAATTAAGCAATTAATTAAGATCAGATTCAAACTTTTGTGAACCGATAAAATCGTTTGGATCTCGATATAACGAGTAACGCGCAAAAACTGGAGTCGCATGCGTATTGTTCGTTTGTTCTTCGGGAAGAGTTTGTAACCGTTTCAATCGCAGTTATTATACGGGAACAACGGCAATTGTTACGACGTGTTTACATTTTTCTTCGCGTAGCAGGAAATAAACATGTCCTGTAAAGTTTAATTTATTAAATTATTATTTTAATTAATTAGCATGTTTCGCGAGAGTTATTTCGTTTTATATACGGCTTAATATACCTACTACAATATCTCATTCCGAGGGTAGCCATCGTTCTAAATTTTTTTCTATTTATTAATTGTTTTATTCCCCCGATTTTGCCGTCGAAATTAAATTTTTGCTTTTAATAGTTTCCCAAATAGTTGTAGAGGTGCCAATTTACGTAGAGTACTTTCATCCTCTGAGGGCTTGTACGTATACGTTTTTTGGCACTAAAAGGTAATCAATATTTGTGAGTGATTGGATTGGCCAAACTATTAGGCTGATTGATATAATTCTTTTTATATTTCGAAAGATACGTTTTTGAAGTATTGTAGAAAAGATGTCTGCGACCGTGGGCGAAATTCAGCGTGTATGGCTTATTAGAGAATATATTTTATAATCTTCTTAAATAATTTTAGTTGACGAGACAATCTCCTTGAAAGGATTACGCCAATGGTAAAACTTTAAAGAAACAAATACCGTATTATGTACCGTGTTTCGATGAAGTTTTCAGTACGTGTATAACTAACACAGATCTACAAAACGCATATTTTAAATTTTCATTACAGGCTCAAATAAAAAAGTTTTGTAAAATGCCTTTTTTATTTGATCTTATAATTCCGAGCTTGAATTGAAATTTTTTAAAAATCATTTTTGCACGTCATTTGGTAAGCCAATTCTTCTAATTGCTCAAAGAAGTCAGGTCGTTTGGTCCGATTTAAAAAAGTTATACTATTTTAAAGGGCGTTCGAACACTTTCGTGAGCCAGTGTACGTTACAGACGAAAAATTTTACACGCGTCATTGAAAAATTAAAGGTGGCACAGGTTTGACGAGAAGTGTACGTCTCAAGCGCCAGATTTCTTACATCGTTAGCATATCAAACGTGAAGCTGTCCGTAGTTAATAGAGCTTTCCGCGGCACCCGCGCGTGAGGTTCGTTTTAATCGAGGTTCATTGAATCACGCCTTAAATTCCTCTCCTTTCACACGTCCATTCGGTTGTCCAGGTGACAGACAACGGCCGCGATAACCCGGCGTCCCTGATAGCTCACGAGCAAAAGAGTGAAGTCCGCGGAGAAGACAGGGAGGGGTGGGGAACGCAAGAACGAAAGTCACGGAGGACAGTGGAAAATGATGAGTTACGGGAACCGATCCTACCGATCGAACCACGTACTCGCTGAATACGAAATTTTCACCGCTCGATCTCGATAAATCACTGATCCTCCTTACCCCTTTCTCGTTCCATACAACCTTTTCTTGCTTTTTACCACGGCACCCCACCCCTCCCCTCCCCTCCCCTCCACTGTCCACTTTAGCTGCTCACCTTTTTGCCTGTTCATTTCCAAGAAAGTTGAAACGACGAAGGGAAAAACAGAGAATGTCTGCGGGGACGGGGGGATCGATAGGACGAAGTTACCCCGTGGCACGATCGCTTTCACGGATCTTCCAATGAAAAACATTTAAGCCCCGATTAGATGAGACCTTTTACTACCCTTCAGTTTTTCTACTCTCCCCCCTCCCCCCTACCCGCACCTGTCTTGACGGAATTAATGTGACTCGGCCGACATTTCCGTCCGTTGCCGACTGAAATTTACAAGCTGCGAGATTTTCGAGCGACTGGGAAAAATGTGAACTGCGGGAGTTTATTATTGCTAAGTAATTAACACGTTGACTGCCATGTCACACATATGTGGGTGACGGTATTATTTGTCCAGGTTTTAGAGTGAATTTTTACGTTAATATATTCATTGTATCAAATTTGATTAGGATCTGTAAAATGCAAGGTAGTTGGAGAACTAATTTAATATCATACATTCAATTTTTTTCAATTTTTATTTCATTAAATAACGCTTTTATTTTATGGAATTTTTGAGGTTTCTAGTTTGGCAGTCAAGGTGTTGATGTATTCGTTTTCTTTTTGCCCACACGACGCCCCGGGTTATCCGCGTTTAACAATTTCGCGATGTACATACAATCTACATCCCCTTGACAAAAAGGTATTCCAATTTTGGCCAGCCTGTACGTAAGGTAGTGATTCCAAAAAATAAAATGTAAAACGTTGGAGAAGCAGATCACATGCAACGGATAAACGCATAAGACGCACACAGAACGCATAAAATAAATTACGAAGTATAGGAGTAGTGGCTGTTGTTGCTGTTTCTTTTTAAGGTGACCCGGCTCGAGGCGAGGCAGGAGCAGAAATTCCTTCAGATTCAAGGTTTAACCACGTCAAAGGCATCGGGACCGGCTTGATTCTCTTTAGAATTCTCCGGAGCTTCATCGGAGAATCACAGTACGATCGTGTTTCATGGTGTCGGATACACGACAGCAACGAGCGCTTTCGTAAGCCTTCTACAACCTAACAGGGACAATCTACCGAAGTACCGAAGTATTGGAAAAAATGATGAAAGAAGAAAATATATATTTTATACATTCTGTGTATAAAATCATCATATCCTAAATTTGTATAACATATAAAAAAATGTTACAGAAAGAAAATGTATAAGTCGATTTTGATTAGATCAAATTATAAAATGATAATAAAAAAAAATTGGCATTTATTTTATAGAAATGTGATATATTATAATGTACCATATAAATATATTAACATGTTGATATGTCACACATATCTGGGTGACGGAATTATTTGTCCAAATTTTAAAATGAATTTTTACGCTAATATATTAATTGTATCAAATTTTTTAAGGATCTGTAAAATGCCAGAAAGTTGGAGGACTCCTCGATATCATACATATCATTTTTTTCAATTTGTATTTCATTAAATAACACATTAATTTGATGGAATTTTTTAGGTTTCTAGCTTGGCAGTCAAAGTGTTAAAAATATATAAAAACATGTCTTTTATTAAATAGCAGCTAATTTAATCAAATTAAAGGTTACAATATCGAAGTAAAGGTGCTTTAATTTATATAAGGGATGATAAGAACCTATTTTTACCATGTGCATGTGACCGATACAAATCTGCAAAACGTATTTTGTATCTTTTCAGTAGAGATCTCTCGGTAGATCTTTTTTGTTACTCGTCTTAAATACGTACACAATTCCATCAAACATCATTCCTTATTTCAAAATGTTCATTGTGTCCGGTTCGGTAACACGTTAGTATAAAAAAGTAGTTTTGTCGAAGTACCGATAAAAACTGGATTTTCTCGAACACAGTTTTCCGATACGCTCTTCTTTTTGAGCTTCATCTCATCTCTCCAGCCCTCCCCCTCCCCCCTCACTTCCTCTCCCCCAATGTTTCCAGCAGAGACGCACATAATCTACACACAAACACACTCACGACCCGGTCAGAGACACGATGGCCGATGTTGACAGGTTATTGGCAGTTCAAGGGCTGAAAATGCCCGGCCGGCAGTATCGGTCCCCATTTTCCAGCTTTACGATGACGACCATTGTTATTGGCATAGTAGCACCACCAACGGAAAATTGTTGGCGATCGGTCGGATGGTGAGAGTTAAAAAGAAAAAGATGAGTATGGCTCTCGGTAAACATAGTATATATACACTTAATCACTCATTTTAAAGCTGGAACCCTCTAATTTCATAATCCGTCGTTCATGTATGTTTTACGAAATATACCTGCAAATTCAAACAGCTTCAAAAACTTCCAAACATTTTTTACGACTACAACACCTTTACCCTACAACGAGACTTGAAAAATTGATGTTTGATCTTTTTTCGTCGTTTCAATGAGAGCTAAGGTTACAGTAGCATAAGTTGCACCACATAAGTTTTCGGAGTCTTTGTAAAGGGCAGGTTTCGATCTTCGAATCAACGGCGGTGTCATTTGTGAGAACAATTTTTGAAAGAAAATGGGTTTTCAGGGGAAATGGGACTTCGGTTGCCCTGCTGCTATATCATGTAAAAATATCATAGAGGAAAACGAGGTAATTATTTACATTAGGGGCTTCCAAAACCAAATTCTGTCAGGGAAGTGTCGCCAGATGAGGGGAGGCGAGCACAAATCGAGGGGAAAAAGTTACCCTCTCTCTGCCGGTATCGGAGTATACACGACGCGCGTCACGTGATCGGGCCGCGGGGGAAGCGTGGGGAATAACGCGGTAGAAGGGGAAATTAGAGTGGGGGAACAAGTCTTGATCTGGCGACTCTGTGTCAGGGCCGTTGACACCGACACCGATTGATTACATCTCGACCCTAAGATATACATGTATAATGAAATACCTTCTCCGATGATGACGCCGATGACGCCGCTTCGATGTGTTTTGCGTGCTGGTTTCTATCCCGATGGCGAACACCTCCTCGATGTTCTCCATCTGGTTGGTACCTTCGGTGGTGCTAGGGGAAATGTTAGATTCGAGGGACGATTTCAGAAAGGTGTTGATCAGCTTTGTGGCGTTTACATTCGGTATCGCGAGCTGGGGTTGGTATCCCTGCTTCCGAGCAGAATGCCTCTTTTTCGTCGATGGGGTCGTCGACTCCAACCTAAAGGATCAAGCAAATGTGCCAAGTGTGAATAAACATACGAAATTGTCGCTAGCATAAAACTTATCGGTAAAATGTGCTTTCTAATTGGATGAAACGCTGCTGTCGTTCGAGAAAATGGCCGATATCGATTTTTGAATTTATTAGAATTAATCTATCGAATTAAGAAATATTTACAAATCTCGTTCCGGATTAACCAACTATCCTGAATAATTCAAAAAGTTTATCAACTTTATTAACTTTATTATTTCGTATTCTCTCTAGTGGTTTGAAAGATATTATATCTTTAATTTAACTTTCATACGACAATCTGAATAAAATTAAAGTTAAAATATGTTTTAAAGTAATCACTTTTCCTTCAAAATGTTCTAATAGAGTTTTAAATAACGAGAAGATTCGATCTATCGTAAAAAGAAAGTGGGTCTCCAGAAAACAGAATAGTGCAGCTGCAAAATGAACATGTATGTTTGCATTTATGAAAAATAAAGAAGATATGACCTGTTACAGTTAAATGAATCACTCGGTATATGCAATTAAATGGTAACAAATTAAATTACATTTAACTGAGAATCTTTTATGAAATTTAAAAATATGCATTTAAAAAAAAATGATGAATTATTGTAGTATTGTCCAGTGCAGGGAAAATAATTTATGAAATATTACGAACGACCGTTTTGAAAGATAATTTCATTTTATTTAAACCGAGATGAAATATAATTAAACTATCGTTCGTTATTAATTTATGCTGTGCGTGGAAATACGAAAGTCACCTTAATTGCTTTAATTAGTATTTCATATGTATCGCTTGGACGAGCTGTTTTTAACAGAAATGTATTATTGTTCGCAATACTCGTGTAAATATACACGTGCCGATATTACAATAGCTTTGATAAATCAATGTCGTAGCCACAATTAAACTGACTCGTAATTTCATGTGTGGTACAACTTCAGATAAGTTTTGTTTAAACACGATATAATGAATTGCATATGTACAGTGTACTTTCCAGAACAAACACTCTCGAGTATTTACTCTAGACATTGCACAGTTATCAATCTTCTTAGCGGAAAAATAAATTTCGAAAGTCACCAACATTCAATATCGAGAATAATTGAAACTCTAACAGAACATAAAAATATCTTCTAAAAATAGGTCAAAAAAAGATGATAACCAGATTGCGGATTTTTATGCAAAATTAAAATTCTCTATATTAAATGCTAGACACGGGAGCTACGTAGACATTTATCTCTTTTCTTAACAACTTAGAGTTGGAAGGAATACAACAACAGGTACTTTGAAATTCTTCAAATGTTTCCACTACCTTGCGTTAAAAATTTCAACACGAAGAGAGCATCATAAATATTGTTTTTTCATTTCATAAGAATTATGATCAATCACTGGTCACACTGTGGTTCAAATATCTATTATTTCTCGAGACGCGGAGTGTTCGAATACTTTTTGGATCTACTGTACGCCTGTTCAAGCGAGGACATCTCTATCTCTCGGATCGACTGGTGAATGTGCGCGTAATTTCTGCGTATAAAAGTTTCGAGAGTTTTGCACTACCTGAATTCAACACCCTCGTCTCTGATTCCCGGGCCGGCGTCGTCGTTCCTCGCGTTAAAACTGAAACCACCGGCGACCTCGCCGTCCATGCTGTATTGATTCCGGTCCACCATAATTGGTTCGGATTTTTCTTGAGACACAGCGATCTCCTCGTTCTCCTGATGCGTCTCGTTAGCGTCGTGCTCATTTTTAAACTGAAAGATCTCTGAAAGCACACCTGCGGCTGACACAAACGTCGAAAACCTAACTTCCACTCGAGGAACGTGTGTTCCTCTACAGTAAGGTGAAGGCACCAGTAGTTGACCAGAGTTAAGAGAAGTTTTCCACGCGAACAATAGTAACCACTTGTTCTGTCATCAAATAGCGAGAGTCGATGCTTGAAGACACTCTTTAAGTCTTCTAGATTATGTAACAAGGCCACTTTTTTTAAAAAAGTTTACTTATACAAATTGAAGAAACATATTTAAAAATTCAGTAATTGCTTCAGAAGTTGACCACTCTTAAAAATGAAAAATCTAGTAATTGACCGTCTGATCGTTAGTAGTTGACCACTTATACTAGAAAGAGGGTTAAAGCAACAATGTTGGGAATCATTTTGGTATCATTTAGTTTCAACAATTACCAGCACAAATTACAATTAAAGAATAAAATAAGAAATAAAACAAATCAATTCCATCACAATGGTGCCTTTACCTTACCGCGTGGGAAAACTTTCGTTTCTCTTCTCCGTTTCCTCTGTTCCTTTCTTTATCTATTTACCTGTGAGACCCTCTTCCTCGACCTGGAGACCCTCCTTTAGGACTTCCTCCCGATACTTCTCCAGCTCCTCCAGATAACTCTTGTTCAGCTTCTGCTGCCGAAACTCCGTCTCGTATTGAATGTTCGGCAGTGCAATGTCGCCCAAAAAACCACCTGCAATCAAACGATACACCGGCACTCTATTATTATCTTGGAAATATACGTACAGTCAGTGTAAAAAGTATTCGTACACCTCTTGTAGGCTTAAAAAACCATGTATTTCTCTATGTAATTGCACACATGTTTGTAAAACATACTGTCATATAAATATACTTGAAAAAGTTTAACGTTAACGAGAAAAATTGTAAAGTATGAGAAGTGTCTCTAAATTGGCGCGCAAAAAGTATTCGTACAGGTACTAGAATGCATTTGAAAGGCGTCCGATAGTTTATATTATGGTTTAGCGGGACCCGACTAATAATCAGACAGGGTCCTTGATGATCAGTCTACCAGTAAAGGCATAATCAGTGCAAATCACTGCGAGAAGCAGCAAAAACAATTAATAGGCCACATAGCACTATACAAGGAATTATGATATGGTGAACGAAAACTAATAAAAATAAAGCTTATGTTGTGTGGTATAATTGATAATCTTCATTTTTATCAGATGAAATGGATAATATGCAAGCGCGTAAAGTTGATAATTATTTTAACTTGATACTTAAATATTGCTCGTTTTTAGAAATGCAACATTGACGTCTACGAAACCTTCAATTCTATATTATTTTCTTGTTGCTTTTTTCATTTTAATAAATCTATTCAATACAAATTCCTTGTATTAATTTCTGGCGCGTGTTAATTCTTGCTCAATACATTTTCTCCCACAAACTTGCTAATTAACGGAGTTAATAAACACACTTATCAAAACATAGATTAGATAACTGTAACTAATTTGTTTCTGCTATATATCGAGTTGATTGTTACTTCGTATTTTTTTAAATAATTTTTTAATCAAGCTTACGAGACCATTTATTTTTGGTTTATTATTATTTATTAGTTTTTTTTTATGTACAGGTTTCACAAATCTGATTCTGCATATATTAACCGTAATATAACCAAACAGTCAGTAATTCACTTCAAAACGATAAATTTTTGCATTTGGGATTTCGTTTTCGAGTAGAGTAATTTTGAAAATCCATCGGATACGTTTGCATTAATTGCAAACGCCAGTTTTAACCTAACAGACGGCTGTCTAGACAATTTTTTAAAACGACTTAATTTCTTTCATTTCAACCATCACTTTTGTTACGTCGGTTTATTGAACGATGAAACAATTCAACGAAAAATTTCCTAATTTTTTTCAATATCACTAATGGTACAAGAAAAATGCAATACCGACTGATACAAAATAAAATAAATCAGCAAATTTTAGTAAGTAATAGATCTGAATATTTTCTTCTCACAGTTATAGTGAACAGTAGGTGTGGCGTGGCGAAATCGTATGCAGGAAAATCATGCGGCATTCAACGCGTTAAAAATCCTAAGCTGCTTATAATCAAGAAACCACTCCACTGAAAATATAGGTTCATACATACTTGCATATATGTAGTCGTTAAACCGCCAAAAGAAAATATAGTCAACGTTTCCAACAATTCCTAAATTAACGAAATGAATCTCGAAAAGGAAGTTTTTTATTTTCGTCTACGAAAAAGCATTTTAATTAAATACAAAACAAATGAGAATGACGTACTACAAACTGATAGTAAGTGGGAATGATAAGAAGCATGTTTACAAATACTAGACACGTGCGTATGTAATCGACGCATGTATGTACGCATGCATATAAATCTCTTGGGTAAAAACTTGTATTTACAATTACCGTACGTCGGACCGATTTGCTTTTATCCCGAGAACAAACACATATACAAAACTTTTTTCTGCGATTTTGACTTATTTTTAAAATAATTTATTATTATTTTATTATTTTGTTTGTACAAAGAATAGTAGTAATAGTACTTGATAGATCAGATTTTTATACATCTTTTTATATAAAAAAAGTTCACTCCTGCACACATTTTTAATAAATATTTTTAATTATATTCTATAAATTTCAGAGACGAAGCTATACAATTTGGTTCAAATGAATTTTTGTCTAAGTTGAAAATTTGTAGTAGGTATTATACGTTTAATTTATGAAAATGATGGTTATAATTAAATATCTGTGTTTCACAATGCTGTTTAATATAACCGCATTATCAAGGCTATATCTTGATAATTTTTAGATTGTCATATAATTTCGTTCACTAGCACATGTTTTATTTTTATTTTTAACCAAATTCCTCCTTTCCTTCTTTACTTGTGCGTCCATTTTCCTTGTAGTTTATTTATCTTTCTATATTCTCGAATGAATTTCGTACTATAAATATGTGAATTTGCACAGCATTTGTAACCTATCTATTTAACCTATCGTCGGATAACCCTACGTTCACCCTGACTCAGATCGTTTGTCTCACGATATACCGCATATCCCTAACGTTAGTCATCATAATAAGCAATGCAACTCCAAAACACATCTCCGCTCGAGTCATGATCCTTTCCTCGGTTAACCTAACATTTCGAAATCAATTTGACACTTTGTCATTTATGCCTAAGTTGCCGAGCATTAGCATCAGTAAACATGCAGTGAGATTAGAAGTCTATAAATCTTGAAATTACAAACCATTCACTGATTATTTATATTGAGCGAAACCTTGTATAGTATACTATACTTAACAATCGTCGAACGAATAATTAACAACAATATTGTTGAATGAACAATTAACAATCGTTGTAACCCATTCAGAATTTTAGGAAGCATCAGAGTGCGGAAAATGCGCGCGGAAAAGCTCAAAATCTAATTTACCCTGTAACTACCCTCACGAGCAAGATAGGGGGTTGAAATTTTGCTCAGAGGGGTTTTTCTTGGTCAGCTTTCGAATGGTTCATTAACCGTTTGAGTGCGGAGAATTTTCTTATACATAGAAAGTGAAGCGCGATAGCGCTTCGCCGCACTCAAACGGTTAAGCATTGAAAAACGTCTAAGGGCAGTTTTGACCATCTTAATCGGCTGGGCCCTTTGGGACAATGAATATATTAACGTAAAAATTCATTTTAAAGACTGAACAAATAATTCCGTTATCCATACATGGGTGATATGGCAGTCAACGTGTTAACGTATTTTCTCAAGGTTAAAAAAGGTTCGTACCATAATCTCCCTATTTTCCCCATATTCTACAAAGTTTCAGCTTTAATTTAAAAAAAATTTCATCGCTCCATCTCATTTCTATCGAAAGTTCTTTGATCTTTGATCCGATTTTATCGAAATCATGCCCAGCGTGCGACGTAAATTGACCTGCAATCCTGCAGAAATGAAAATCGTGTTGACTCTGGCGCGATACACGCGTTTCAGTTTCAGGAACGCGTTGAACGCAACGGAACCATTATACACATAAATGCTGACGAGTGTCACGCGTCCTCGCCGATGCGACGAATCTCCCGCGGTCACTGATGAAGACTGAGCGTCAACCAGTCGACGGACACGTGACCCCCGAATTCCCGTAACCGCCGGCTCGCGTGAATTCGCGGACTTTCGTCGAGCGTGTCTCTCGTCCGGTTGTCTTCTAATTGATATGTACACCGAACAACCGAGTAAGCGGGTTTCCGAGACCATCGGCTGGCCGGTGCAACGTATTACGGGGCCGTCGCGTCGCCTATCGACCGCCATAAATCACGGATCGCGTTATCGCCGGAAAAGAGAGGTTTCTTCGACTGCAGTTGTTGTGGCCGATGTAAACAGCTCCGTTGTTATCGTCCGTCGGAGTCGAGGCAAGACGTGACGAGAAAGGCGAGAGAAGAACACGAAGACCGTTGAATCACGGAAAAGAAAACTCCGGAGAGAGAGAGAGAGAGAGAGAGATAGAGAGGAGAGAAGAAAAGAGGAGTGGGCGAGGAGGGTTGAAGGGTAAAAGAGTGACAGGACTTTCTCAAAAGTCTGATAATCGGATTAAGGGCACGAGCAACGGCAAGCTGCCTCTTTGACCCGTTTTTCCGGGCGCGTAAAAGAGAAAAGATCTCGTTACACCGAACAAAGATCGGACCTATAGTTAGAGGAGAACCACGGAGAAGAAGCAAGAGCGACGAGAAAAACCGATTATTCGATTCTGTGTCGACCACCCGTTCGATTTCTTAGTAGTAGGGTTAGGTGCTCGGCCACCGACACGGAGATAATTAGCTCGTCGAAAGAGGCGGCGAGCATTCGTCGATGTTTCTCTTTCGTTCGCGCGTTGATTCATTTGAATTGAACGGATCCGTTTCGAGGAAATCAATATCCCCCATTTTCGTGCGATAACTTCGCTTTCCGCGCGAACACGGCAAGCAAACGCGTCGAAACACTCTCGATTTCGTTGCCAATGTAATCTCCACCAGTTTTCGTAATTGCCTGTTTTTCCTCGTTTTTTTTCCCGTTTGACTGGAATACAAATTTTCACCGGTAGTCGGTGACGCTGGTCTGTCTTATGACAGTGTGTGTGTTTTGAAGATTGGTCTTATTTTGTTATTTTGGGAAGAGTCGTTTGGAATTCGCTTTTATAGTGATTGCGGTAAATAAACACATTACGTTGATATCTTCGCCAACAGAGTTTGTTTCCGAAGTTGAAATTTCTTATGCAACAACCTCGTATAACTAGACTACGGATTTTACGCATTTCTGACAAAAATAGGTGCAATCTAAAGAAGCAGACATGTTCAATAAAAAGAATATCGATGTGTTGGTTTTGGCTTACTAAAATTATCAAAGGAAGAATGAACTTCCTGTTTGATTCCTATCTGTTTATCAGTGTACGTTTTGAAAACACTTTTAATAGTAGCATTCTAATAAATGCAATGCATTCTCCTGCAAATAATAAATAAAAATTATTGTTTTGTTTTTGTTTACAAGGTATCGGTGAAGAAACATTAGGAAAACATAATATTACGAATGAAAATAAAATATAAAAATAATGAATATCATTCTTATAAATAACTGCGTATAAATATTTATCTTATAATCATAGTATAATACCTTAACATGTGCGAATTTAGAAATGGTGAAATAAATTTTGTGAATTTGAAAATTCTGTGTACACGGAATTGATTATTCTTGACATAATTAGAGTACTAATATCTGTTTATAACTCTCAAAGGAATATAGTATATTAAAACGATTTATTACGTCAAAAATAACGTCGATATTAATACTTGTCAAAGGATCGGTTGCACCGAGTTTCGCACGTACAAACATGCCATAAATTGATCAAATTCTTCGAGTGCTAATAACTACATATTGCGCTCTACATACGGCATTAACTATTTCACGTCAGCAAAGTGAAACGGTTGTAAACTGACTAAAACGCTTTGTCGCAAAATACAGTTTCGTGCAAGCCCTGTAACTCAGATTGCTCGGTGCACACGGTTACAGCACTCGGCACAGTGTTTTTGTTCGTTCCTACGGCCTTTGACTCTAATTTCAGACCGTTTTGCTTTGTGCCGTTGACGAAATCCTTATCGGTGTTCGTTTATCAATGTTTACATAATGAAGGATCATTGTAAAAGTTCAAAGTCATTTGACGTAGTTCCACATTACGCTTATATATTTCTAATCTTTTTTCCTCCGATGCAGTTTCAATTCCTCGTGCAGACTTCAAGAGGATATCGCTAATTAAATGTATTAATGAGCAAACTTTTAATCTCGAACATCACACATATTCTTCAAAATATTATCGTTCACGTAAAACTGTCTAATTAATTTTTAGATTGAAAACTCTGTTAAATAAGAGGAAGTTTACTTATGATTTAATCCACCATCAAAGATGCAACAGATTTCGAAAATAATATTCTCTGATGAAAATAGTATCTGAAATAAAAAATAAAAATATTTTTAGGGATTACGAGTTAATTTAATAAATTATTTATTTTTGTGTTTGTGGAAATACTATATATAGTACATGGAGAGTACCGATTACGTTACTAATATTATATATTTTATAACTTCATTTGACGTTGTGTCAATACATTAAAAAAGTACTATTTTAAACATTCGTTTACATATAAAATATTCGAACCACCGTTCATTTCGATATTCAACAAAATCCGCTTACATATGGTCATTAATAATTAAAAAATTCGTAGGTAGATAATGCAAATAAATAATGCATAATGCAAATAGAAAAGTCGAAAAATCTTTGAAAATGAGTAGTTGCATATTCCAGTACAATCTCATGCATTCATTCTCGTTCGTTAACGCATCATTAAACATTTTTGGTACAGTTGATAATTATGTATGGAAAACAATATGCATACACAGAGAAAAGAAAGATCATTAAATTTCTGACATAACATAACGTGATTAAATCTTTACAAAAGCATTGCAAACAGGCAAAACATGTGCACAGACGTTCCCCATTAGAGCAACTCGTCCTATAAGTCTGCTATTATCAAGAATGTTTCCTCGATTGGTGCTTATTATTGTGGAAACAGTGTTTCAGAAAATCGGGGACGCATTCGAAGGAAATTTTGACTATGCTAACTGCGTAATGAAAACTCATATTATTCGCCGGTGTATTAGACTGCGACGCTTTTATTATTGGAGCTTCGATAGGCAGCCCTGTTCCTCGAGGAAGCAGCCAAAGTAGTTTAACTGCTTGGGAATGTCGTCCCTGAGACTTCAACACCGTTCGCGAGTTGTTCCGCGGAATCACTTGCATATTTAGAAATTTGGGGGGGGGGGGTTGGAGTTCTTCGGGAATTCCTTTGCCCTGGCATCGAACGCCTCCCGGTATTAACGGAGCTTTGCGTCGCGAGTGTTCAATGACACTCGACGGCGATTCGTGTCAACGACGCCGTTGTAACTCTGTATTAAGTGCCTTCGTTCCCATTCACAAATTCGGTGAGCTAGGGTAACGATCGCGCTCGGCAACTTTTATAACAGGGACTTTGCTATACAAATATACTCTCTATAGGGGAGATTTCGGCAAAATACAGTACAGAGTATAAAAAGTATTCGTACACCACTTGCAGGCTTTAAAAACCATGTATTTCTCTATGTAATTGTACACATATTTATAAAACATACTGTCATATACAGTAAGGAGCACAACCGACTACACAACATAACTTTTTTTAAATTAGATCAAATGACTTGAATGTTATTGAGAAGTTAGAAGGATTAGTTTATTAGACGAATGATTAAAAGTAACAAAAATTTTGAAAATTTTCTCTCCGCTAGATGGCGAATATTTCTCGCTGGTAAAGATGTAAGTGGAGGGTTATATCTACTCAGTGGGGTGACTAGATCGTCACTCTGGTTTCCCTTCAACTCACGCACAAATCTTTCGCCTTTTACTAAAGATTTCCGTGGAGGGGAGCGATTGATGAGTCTAATTTGACTATTTTTCGTAGTACCCAACACACAAGTTGGGTCGTTATTGAATGAAAACAAAAAACTTTTTTTTTCCAGTCTTCAACTTTTCGAACGGTTTGAATTTTTCTACTTTTGATTCTTTCAAGAAAAATTTAATCCAACCAGACGAGAACCGGCGAAGTTGTTGTCATCTAACGCAAGTTTTTAGGAGGAAATTAAGCTGTTGTTGTGTTTGTTTTAGTGAAAAAAGAGAGTTTTCGTTTACGAAGAACGCCTGTATTCTACGATAGAGGTTACATTTATGTCGATATTAGATTATGTTAGTGATTATATTATGGTTATGTTATGATTGTTAGATTATTAGGTTATTCGATTATGTCGATCTATAATTTTTCTTATTTACTGTGAACAAAGTTAGAAAATGTTTCAAGAAAAATGCTTTTTTGAAGTCTTAGCGATAGAGTTTTAGCAAAAGATTAAATAAGTTATAATAAATAAAGACAAAATTGATTAACTTATCTTTACTCAGCTATTTCTGCCCCGTATAGTAGAGTAGCTCATCAATATCAACGAGTCTGTCATCGCTGGGGTGTCCACATTTTGTTTTTCGTGCAAACGATCCTCATGCGTGCTCTGTTGTATGTACTCGGCGCTCGGTGCAGCATATTCAATTATCGTCAATTGTTTGGTACTATTGATAGAGTGCCTCAACAATATTGACACCTAATACACCCCCAAGATATTTAAAACTCCTATATAACCGTCCCTGAACAATATAGCTGGTTAATATTAGCACCAATTATACCGGTTGTATTGCCTCCAATATATTTGTCCCAAATTATTGGAACGAAAATATGAACGAAGTATGAATAGAAGAGTTTTTGGTACATGTGTTGATACATTTTTCGATTTTATATTGTACCTCCTTATATTAGTAATAAAGTACCTACAATACTTTAGTATGATTCTTTTTGAATATCCATTTTTCGGTACATCAGTTTATTGTAGTTTCAAGAAAAAAAAACTGTTGCAATGAATATTAATATTAAAGTTTTAAAAGTACTTACACATTCGGTTGCTAACATAACGGCTAAGGAATATCTCTACTTTTGATGCTCTGATTATTAGGCAATTTTTGGAAATTTTTCATACGAAATGTACCGAGTATTATAATTCCTAATTTGACACATTTATTAATTAATAATCGAAGAATTAATATTCCGTCTCAAAGCCGAGACGGAAGTTTTCGCAAAGGAAAATGTTACTTCAAATAATATCGGGAACCAACCCTTTCAAGGGTTTTCGACATTTTTGGGAACACCCTGTATATTGGATTTGTTAAGTTGGGAATAGTCTATATGTAGAAGGGCATATTGCATTCGAAGTGGTTTGTACCGGGTCTGCTCGAAGTGGTTTGCATTACAAAATGTGTTAATGGTTTGAATCAGCTTTGTTAAGTTTGAGTGGTTGCCTGTATCGAGTCTGCAACAGTTCTATTAAATTTCGTATCATCTACATTGGATCATTAAATAGTTTTTATTAGATCTGCTAAGTTTTAACGGTCTGCATCGACTCCGTAGATTATAGAATAATTTGCTACAAGTTTTAATAATGTGGGTGTTACGTCACTCTGTTACAAGTTTTAACAATGTTGGTGTTACGTTACTCTGCTACCATTTATTTCGAATAATAGCAGTCTGCTGAGGTTCGGTCAAATAGTTTGCTATTGTGGCCGTTACAAACAATGTACTCATACCATGCAAAAGTTAACAACGCGGTTCATTGACTTACAAGTATGCGTAGTATGATTTTGATATGGGTTATGTTTTGTTATTGATACATTTATTAATTTGAGTTTTTTTTAAAATTGAGTTTTTTTTTAACTTGGTTGTAAGAAAATACTAGTATATAAATATATTTACAAGATTATATTTATTAACAGATAACGTACAGATAAGCTCAAGTACAAAAAAGGAAAAAATAAAACTAAATTACTGTAGTTGCAATAACTTCGTATGAGAAAATTAGGCTTAAACTAATTGGTTTCTGCGTGCTTTATGTATTTATTCTCCTAGCCACTTTGATGGGTACCTATGGACCTTAGTGTTGCATCCAATGTGTTACGCATTGAATAAATAACCCGTGGCAACTAGAGAATTGACATATACATAATTTAGTAGCGTTTGTTTAGAAATCCCACGGTTTAAACAGGAACATGATTAAAATTTCACACAGTTGACCTAACTCCTTTGAGGTATTATACGAACGTATGTATATTCCCTTTTGATTTCATAGATCCACTAGTTTGCATAAGTTCTCAATTTTACGTTATTTACTACTAAACACTTGTTTTGTTTTCTAAATAATTTTATAGATTCGAAAACAATACAACAATATTTTTAAATTCTTTAAATGTTTCTACTGTTTCACACTTGATCTACCGAGTATTGTCGGAAGTGCATCAAATCCGCAGTCTATCTATTGCAATATTAAGTAATAGTTAATAGTCTCTGTTAACAGCATAGTTCGTTTAGTTCGCAAGCTGAAACTCTTATACCGACGCTAAATGTCTCCTGCAATTAATATAGTAATCGTGGATCCAAGTGGATCTGCACTACGTCTAACGTTGGCGCGTATCCCATTAACAGGGCCGAATAATTTGTCGATGTGCAAAATTACCGAACATGATTCTGCCCAGTGACCCATCCCAATGCCGATATCTCACTGTTCTATTAACGAGGTCACAATCGTTGAATTCGCGGCGATGAATTCGCGGAGGGCCATAAATACTAACCACAGTATTTCAGCAACTATTTGTACCTTTTGAGCACGAACTTCAATTTATTCGAACTTTAATTAATTCGTCGTTGTTCATGAAACCCATTTGTATATGGATTACATTTAAATCTCACCCTGAACCTGTTAATCACACACCCTGTTGAACACGCAGGCTGGAACTAAATTACGCAACGTAAATTAAAACACTTCAAACGATAGGCAGTTGTGATAAAATTGAAAAAAAAATGTTCAGTGCGAAGGATTAAACTTTTCTTTCAGTGTTATTTGCAATTCGATGGAATTGTATGTATATCCTGACACGTTCGAAATATATTTGCTATCCCCGAAAGAATTGCTCAAGTATAATCCAATTATACCACGTTCGTGTCATCTGTAATCCGTTTTGAGTTGGTTAACTCGTTTTGTATACTGCTTAGAAACCGTCGGTTAGTGGTTACTAGGGTTACACTAAGCTTCCATTGGTCACTGGGGTTTTGACTAGGATTATGATACGGTCAGAGCTAGATTTTATCGCAGCGCAAACTATTACAGTGGATGTACATTGCTTGTATCACTGTACATACGTGCTATCGTATCTAACTATTGTTACAGAAAGATAATTAAATCTGGTGCCTCTTCCCGTGCTCGGAATTTTATATTTCTGGTAACGAAACTGCGCTTACTACTTCCTTTAGAAGAACATTTCCATTGAAAAGACTTATAATAGTGCTACACACTTCGTACCATGTTGCAACGATTGCGAAACGAACGTTTTTCGCATCATACGAGGATTTCATTTAAACTTCTGATATGACTGATCACTAATTGAAAAAAACTGAAAAGCTAATTTGAAAAAAATTGATTGTTCGTACCAAGTCTCCACAACTGAAAAATCTAGTTATACGTTTTAGAAGGCTTTCGAAAAATTTAAAAATAATTAAATAAAACCTAAAAGAATTAAACTGAAAATTTATTATCATAACCGACGAGAGAAAATATATGACAAACAAACTTAAAAGTTACATAACTTTGCAAATATCATATTTTATTTGCCGAGTTGAATCGAATCTAGTGTTTTGCTTTTTTATACATTATTTATGATGCGCAGTATTGCGTGCTGCGTTTATCGTTTTCAGATGAAAAATAAAAACGTTGCGGACCCATGTGAGATGAACAAATGTTTACAAAAATTTTACGATACATCCGTATGTCGTAAAACGTGACAACAATTAAATTTCATTGGCACAGGAAATGCCAGTTCGTAGATGTATGTCCTTTCGGCGCTTGTTACAAACCTTTCCGAAGGTTCTTTTTTTTTGTTCTGCGATAAAACAATTTTTTTCTGCCGTGTTGACCGAACGTTGGCTTACGTTCAATTGCACGGGTGTACAGGATTTTGTATTGACCTAGATATTACGTAGGATCAATGTATTTACCGAGCTGTATGAAACTTATGTTATGCAACGTACAACGTGCCAACTAGGGTCGTTTATAAAATTCTGTACTACTTTTTTACCCATTCTTGGGAAAATTTCCATATCGACCCGATATAAAACGTATTATTTACCGTTCACTTTTATATTTTGCAGGAGATACCGAAGCGTCCAATTTAATTTAGCTTTGGCTTAGGTTTTATACTCGCGAAGGTCAGGTTTAATATCTTTTTGGCTGAGCTTCGTCTCTCCTACAATTATTCGTATTGTTGTGTGAACCATATTTCTCTGGACCCGATACGTTACACGGCCGTTATTAAATTCGGTTTAATTAAAGTTTATCTTCGAAGTAGGCCAATGTTTTCCTTTTAAGATACAGGATATTAAAGATAGAGTATGAAACTTCAGGGGCTCGTGGTTTTAAGGAGACAGATGAGAACTGCTTGATGAGCTAAGCCGTTCATAGGCCAAAACGAGCTTCTTTACATTTCACTGCTAAATCATTTTATTAAAGAACTTTTGAACACTAATGTGTAGGCACTGTGTCGACAATTTTCTCTACTTTTCATTTTCTGGAATTAATCTATTTGACAATTACTTGGTACAATTGATATTTTCTAACGAAGTAATTATAAATAAATCCTAATTCAAAATATACCTACACTAGTAAAATATTAAATAACAGCAAATTATTGGTGCTAATGTTGTATCGATACATTGCTAATAATTAACAACATACTTATGTTTTCGATCAAAACGATTGATTTTAGAACCTGCTCTATTGCTAATTAGACTAGCTTTTTTGTCGAATTCAAAAGTTTGTAAGCAGTTTACATTTTTTAAACACGCTTAACTGGTTAAATAACTTACTTTGATTTCATGGAATTTTTTAGCTTTCTTGTTTGGCGGTCAAAGTGTTAATTGTTCTAACTTCTCAAACAATCCAAGTCGTCTCAGTGCAATATGAAACAAATGATTGTCTTTTGGAGAATGTCCGAACATTATTGCGTGTGACCGTATGTGACCCCCTGGCACAGAGGAACTGTTTAACGCCTGTTTATGCTAATCACTCGGACAAATGGCGTCTGCCACGCAGATTACGCACAACGAAGGGATCGCAATAAAGCGAACGAAATAGCTAGGGAACAATAAGATCCCGATAAATTTTGCAGAACTTCGCAATCTGCGAGGTCGAATGAACACGCGGTTCTGCATTCAGACGTCCGATTCGGTTAATTAATTAGGCGTGCACACGCACGGGAGGGATGCCCTCCGGTCGAACGGCCTCCCCGAAATCGGTAGATTTACAGCGATACACTCGTAAATACGTCCTCCTGCCAACGAGTATTAGGAACGAGTATTACTCAACGGACCGTGCACGCATTTCCTTCCCAGCGCGCGCGGTGTCTGCGATTCATTAATTTATGGTGTTTCACGATCATTCGGTAAATCTGCAAGCCCCGCATCCATTTCCCGTTCCGCGTGTACCCCGCGGACGCCATCCGGGCGCCAGCGATATTTTAATTATCCCGTCGGCGCAACAGTAACGTCGTATCGCAATTATGTTTGTCCCCTCGCCTCGGCTCTCCGATAACGTGGCAACGAAAACAAAACAGCAGAGATGGACAAGATTGCCGTAAACTTTTTTTTTTATCTCTCCCTCGCCGGTAACATTTAATATTTAAATGAAATTTCCTCCCAGTCTTCTTCTCCCGGCAAGTTTCTATTAAATTCCGCGGGCCGGACTACTCGATGTTTGTCTTGTCGCTCTCATTGTCAGAATTTCTTCCGATTTCGCTTTCACAACTTTTCTGATTGAATTCGCAGCGATTTTATATTCCGTCCGATTCAACTCCCCGATTGTTTTCGCAAATGTCGTAGACTAGTCAATGTTTCGTGAAACTTAACAATTTTTGTCTCGTTAACAGAGTATTCCAGAAAACTGACAGAATGATTTCCTTAGTAGTTTGTAGTAGAATATTGTAGAATATTGTTATGAATATTGTACTTTCAATGTCCCTTTAACACTAGATTTACAAAGCACTAAAACTGACTACTTAACATTATTTTACAAAAATTACAAGAACATGTCTATCCACATTTGTATCAATTTTTTAAATAATATATATCCAAAAAAATAATTTTGTTGAATGATAGACAACATATTTCAAGGTCATCAAAATCGGTGAGGAAGCCCCTAATGTAAATAATTACCAAAAACTCTATACCTAATGTAGGTTCGGTGCATTTCAAAGAACGATCCGAATCATATTGCCGCGCGTAAAAGATAAACTTTCGTGCGCGGCTGTGTCGTTTTCCGTGTGCCTTCGTTCCGCGCGCGTTCGGCGGCATGCGGCATCGTGTAATGTTTGTCGGCGGGAATAAAGGACTCACGCGGACCCAGGCGGCCCGAGCGATGCGATAGCGTTTCTATAATAAACATTGTAGACGAGCTGACGAGTTCGAGAAACGTTCGGCATCGGGCAGTTCTCGTCGAGACATAGAGAAGCGCGCGTCGAGTAGTATTTTGTAATATCTCTTTGTATATCTTGTTTTGTCTTTTGTCTTTTTATTGTTTAAATATATTCACGTTTTAAAATACCAACGGTTCTTTGTCCTTCCATGGTCCGTATGATCCTACACTAATATCATTATGACTATATAAAACGTGCTTTTTGCTGTTATCTGAACAGTGACATAGCACTCAACGTGTTAATATTCAACACATTTTTCAAAATTATTTACTACGATTCTAGCTATAAATACAGTACAGTTTCAATCTAGTGGAAGTTTTTAAAATTACAATGCTCAATATAGATAAGTTGTGCATATCTCGAAATAGTTCAACTGTCACTCGACACAGTGAATGGGAATGGATGGCAGTCGCGGAAGACATGAATTGCATTTTTTTGTCAATTTGTTCGTGCGTAACGTTAAAAAACGTTCTATTCTGGAGGCCAAATATTAAATTCAGTTATTCGCGGCGCGTCACGCACAGAACCGATATACAGAAACTCTATGAATTTTGTCATGGAGCAGGCGTGTACGATGGCAGTCATTTACAAACCGCATAATGCCAAACCCCTGTTCGCTTCGAATCGGTGATTTCGTGCCATTCAGACCGTAGACTCGCCGGAATATTCGACGCCTGGCTAAAATCGCATCGATTCCGAGACCTCGCTTTAATGAACTGAAACGATTAACTCCACTTACCGCGGGCAATTCTCAGTCAACACGATCGTAATTCTCTCCCCTCTACTAATACCCATTAGCATTTAGAAAAACGTGTCTGTCCGACTATCGATTGGACGATGTAACACACCGAATAAGCTGGATTCAATGACAATTACCGACGCGCCTCCCCATTTTATTTTACTTTTACCCTTAACTTTTAACCCTTAGCACTCGAATGGCGACTATAAGGCGCCATTAAAAATTGCTACATCATTATTCAACATATTTTTTACATTGTTAAGTTTGTTTGGATTTAATAAGTTACTAAAAATATCAGTATCGTACGAGTAAATTCTACCATTTTCGTGGGCACAACATGAAATTTTCCGACTTATCCACCTGTATTTTCATTAATTATCATTATTATAATATATTTTATACCTTATATGATGTTATTATATAAAAATGGAAATATTATATGAATACTATAATACCTTTATCGTGTATTATGTAATATTTTGTCAATTATAATATTTTCAATTACATCGAATTCTTTATTATCGCAGTCAGATTTAATTGAAATTATTGATTCGAAGTAAATGTTCAATACGGATCATTCGTATGGATGACTTCAATTATCGAGCCGTTCATCAAGAACACCAAATTGTTCCGAATATATTTTATCCGCTCGTGTTTCGTGCAATCGAGGTAAAGAATTTCGACGATGTTATAATTTCGGCGCAGAGAAAATAAAAACAACGCAACAAATACCGTTGCGAGTGAAATTTGCGAAACTTCTTAAGCAGTTTGTCTGTTCTTAGTTTTTTCCCCGTTACCTCGGAATCAGCCTGTATTCTAAGAAAAGTTTCTCTTCTCTCAAGGAGGAAACTCTTAATTCACTTTTTCTTCCTCGTTTCCGTGTAAAGTGTGAATACAGTCGAACACGAGGTCAGCAATTCGGTGTCGCTAACTTGTTCGCTAATGGCACTTAAGCACTGTACCTGTATCAGGTCAATAGTTTTTCAAACCCTCTTCAGCCCGTCTCCCACAAATTAACTGACACCTTCCGGAGAACTTTCCAGCGAATCAACCATCGGGCCGCGCTCCTCTCACGTTATTTAACAAAGCCGTCTAGCACCCGATACTCGACACAGAAAAAATTAAGTCCACAATTAGTGCGGAAATTCTATCACAACTTTCTGAAAATTAATTTTCTAACCCGTGAGAGATATAGAGGGTGAGCCACTTAATTCCATCGCCTAAATTTAATCGTAAATTACTTGTTTTATTAGATAACAAAAACACCTTCGTATTTCGATAAAAAAAAGCAAATTGTTAAAAAATTAATAATCAAATTATATGCCCCTCTCGATATCAACGAACTTTCGTACGAGACAGTTTTTTACACAGCAAGTATACTATAGTTTATGAGGTCACCGGGTATAAAAAATATTCACACTATGCTTTAACGGAACACGGCTGTAATAATTATTTCATAGATTACTTGGAAGAGGAGAACTATTCGGCAATATAAAAAACGGCGTGAACGCTTTTGGTATAATTAGATTGAATTAGACGGAGCTAATAGCTGAATTAATTAAACTGAAACTGTAATATTGTGTTATTATGGTTTCAGTAAATGAAAACTAAAATGAAATTGTGTCTGATTTGAATCCGTAGGTATATTTATACGCTTTAAGTGCATCCCGGTATTATACTTTCGAATATCACTTGATAATATGGAGCTATGTCTGACCATTACTTTCCACTTCTACTACAAACTCACGACCACCGCACAATCGATTAGTTTCTATCAAGCCATTTCAAACAATTATTAGTTTAATATCATAGTCCGTGTTTGCAAACATCAGTGTAAATAATTAAATAGGTAAATATCATTCGTGTATAAGAGGAACTTTAAAATTTAATAGTACCAAAAATGACAACTTGAACAATAGAATGTGTTGCTACTTATTTTAGTATTGCTGTTGCGGACAAGACATGTCCCTCTCGGTTGCATTACAATTTAATAAATGGTTGTACGTAACGTTAGTGCAGCAAATGCAGCAACAATAAGTATTATATACATTGTTTTTTAGAATACCTTGAGAGACGGATTTTAATGAAAAAATTTAATATCTTTTTTTAAATATTCGTTACACTTTAAAAATATAAGTATAACTTATGTAGGCACAGTAATTGGGTCCTTGTTTTTTTAATTTTTAGAAACTTGTATTCCCGCCAAAATTTGAAACAAATACAAAAGCTGTAGTAATCACCTTGGCCTGTGAATAGTTGAATGGTTACACAAAGGTGTAACACGTTGCGCACTGCATGAAGTTTAGTCATAACCTAACTACGAGTTATGCGAGAGTTTCCTATGCTTGTTAATATTCACTGACATAAGACAGCCCCATTAAGATTGTGTTTCCCTAATGGAGAGGAGGAGATGATAAGAACGATACGAGTATTTTATGACAAAAAATGGTATACGATAGCGCGCAGCAACGAGCTATTATCCATTATAAAAATATCCTTTTACATGGTATTACACGTATACATACAAGGTTCGAAAACGGAATACCATGGAACGGGCTGTTCCTATCCGAAGCAAAAGAGCCGGTCCCCGCCGCCAGTTATTCTTTTCAAAGTTCTTATCACGGGCAATTGCAATTCGCTTGACGATACCGAAAGATTATCGTCAGTTCCCATTTTCTCGATGAAAGTTCCCGGGACGGCTAGATTGTGTCCGTTATCTGGCAAAAGATTCTCGTCCTATCGTTAACTTCCTATTTCTTTCGCGAGAAAAATGCAAGTTCTTTCGTTCCGACTTTATCGAAATCTTAATGACAGTAAGTTTTATACAGGTCAAGTCAAATAGAAACTGTAATTCTAATCTTTGAATATTTATGTATATTTTTTTAGTAATTTTTTGACGATTCAGAGTGTCCCCGGTGTCACCTGCTACATCATGTCAAATATCCTGGACGAGATGAATGTTGTTTCGCGAAAGTAGAAATAATCGGTAAAGCTGAACTCCTACTGTAGAGTTGAAGCGTCAATGTACAAAATTACGTCACGATATCAGTATTTTGCGCCACGGTAGAAATTCCTGTGTGTCAAGTTTATCGGCTCGCCGAGAGCATAATCTTCCCGCTGTATTCATTATGGTTCTCCCCACTTAGCCGTTCGGTGTGCTTCGACGCTGAAAACGTAATCCCTCCCAATTACATTGTGATTAATGCTGAAACGTATAAGGAGGTTAAATAACATTGAAACTGCCGATCGGTGCAACCACAGGATCGTGGCTAACAGCCAAACGGAAGGTCGGAAGTGGTCCAATCTCCGAATCGATCTCAGAAGCCTCCTCTCTTCCATTTCCAGGACATTTGCAAGAGCATCGACATTATGAGAAAGAGAGGGACAGACGGAACACTTTGCAGAGCCGGAGCAGACAAGAGCTACTTCCGGTTAGCTGGGTAGAACGTCCGGGCTTTCCTATTCAAAAGCTTTCGGATAGTCCATCGAGCAATCGCATCTTCGGTTCAATCTCCGATCAATTTTTATCCCACAGAGATCTGCTTTTCTAATCCGTAGTGCCCCCCACCCCGTCCTTTCATTTCGAACTTCTGTTTTGATCGTACGAGAAATATTTCAGGGGGGGGGGAAGTACAAAATATTGCAAAACATGTGAAACTATAGATGTCTTTTTTGGATAATTAAAATTTATTATTACGATTTTAATCTTTGAAGTTTCTGCACATTAAAGGTCCTAAGAAAGTTTAATTCGTGATATGCACAGAAATTAATTTTTAAATCTGGATTGCAATTTAGCAATACGTCCTTCGACCCACTACGTAATTTGGATCTTTTTCAATATTGATAGGAAACTGTCTAGCTGTCAAACGTAAAGGATTAGATAATTTCCGGTATCGTATTTCTCTCGTTCGTACTCTGTCATTCGCACTCGATGCGGCGAAGAGCACAGACGGACGAAATAGCATACCGTTTCGGGATAGTCAAAAATAGTTTGAAATCCCATTTGAAACGATCCTTTAATAACTGACGAATGTTAATCTTTTCTCGAAGTATTTCGATTACTACTAAACGTATAATTACTAGAAATCAAACAATTTTCTTAGATTAAAAATTCAAATTTTACCCACAATACGGATTTACGTATCCTATTTAAGATCATCAAACTTCCATAGATTCCGAGCCACGCAAGAATCATCGATAATGAACCAGCTGACAAAGCCACTAAAGCTGCCACTACACTAATCTCACCCGAAGCAAACTTTGCGTGAAGCTTTTTGGACTTATGGTAATCTTAAGAGGCTAAACAAGTTACCAAAAATTTTTCAATCGATGAAGGAAATCTTTTCCTTTTTCTGTGATTTACATAACAATCTATGAACATAGAAATTTGCGTAACGATGTGCAGCCGTTTTAGCGAATATTGTTTATTTTAATATTAATCGGTATAACGAAAGAACTCGAGCGTTCAGCGTATCGACGTATTTTTCACTTATAGCTGCAATAGTCATTGAATTAAAGGAAGAGAATCTTACCAAAAGCAGTCGAAAATGGAGTTCATTCAATTTGGGCCAACCGTGAGAAGAGTTCATTCTATACAACCACTTACCGGATTACGATAAAAAATTTGTTGAATTAGAATAACAAAATACACTTTCAATAATGTATTAAGTAAAATGAAATCAGTTATCATGAAAAAGATGACAGGATGACATTAATATCTTGCAGTCGAGCGAAGTGCATTCGCTCATTCGGTTTTGAATGTTACACACCCTCCCGAGAACACTATAAAACGCTATATAAAACCATACACATTTGTGATATGAAAAATAATTTGTCCCTCCCGTACAAACTGTATTATCGTTTACCTCATGAGAAGTATGTGTCAGTGAACTGTGATTTACAGCTATAAAAATTGTAACAATAAAATCAATAAAAATGGAAAAACATAGTTTTATACGCGATAAAACTATACATATAATTTTTTTTTGTAAAAACTAAATACGAGTGCTTTATTTTTATTATTCATTGACTGACATTGTGCTGTTTTTAAAATTATTTTTTGTTTCATTTTAAGCACTTCCACTTTGCCTCGAGGTACATTTATAATTCTTCGACATTAAAACATCTTCCCTCTAGAGTATACATCTTTAGTCAGCTTCGCTCACCAATTCTTTACAATATTTAAGTCCACGGATCTTACGGGCCATGTTGAAACATCTATTTTTCAGTTTCGAAATGAGCTTTACTATCTTTGCTTTTCATGCTAAATCTGTGTTTTCTTGTTGGAAAATAAACTTCGATTTATTAATGTTGTCGTCAATATGTTCATTTTCTGATATTGAAATAAACCTTACTTAAAGGTACAATAGAGGCTGAGAATAGGACTTGAATTGTAGCTTCAAGCGATGTACGTATAATAAATCTGTAGATTATAAAAGTATTTCTTGATTAGAACACATCGTTTGCAGTCTGAAATCGGTCGTTTGGTATGCAACGACCTAATATGGTCGAGAGGGGTCAATGAATAATTGATTATCACGATAAAACGCTACCGATACGTGCTTCGACGGTTCCGTTCGGCCCGTCGCGCGTCGTCGATAGTACAAACGGCCCTTGATTCGTTTCTCTGTACAAATGAAGCTCTGGTATTGCCGGAACGACGTTGTGGACCACCGCGCAGCGATGATCGCAGCGTTCGTGCTCTGACCGCGAAACGGACTCATTTTCACTCTCAGGCTGGTAGAAACTGGTCGCCTGGTCGTCGTTGTCGAGGTGAAAAGTTTCACTTTTTAGCTTGGCGTATAGTCGCCCGCCCGGTGTCCTACGATCGCCCGCGGGCAGCCGCGTGTGATACAGATATATAGAAGCCCGGTGTGCGTGTGTCGTATTGATTCGAATGGAGAAGCCTCTCGCATCGCAGTGAACCTCTATCGCGTCGGATTAAACGCTTGCGTACGCTACTGACGTCAACTTTCTGTCCCTTTTTTTCCTCTGTCCAGCTCGCTTTCCTGCCGAGAGCCAATCCACCGCCGAACTTGTCGATACGTTCGAGTGAGTCTCGGTTCTCTAACCCCCCCCCCCCCCACCCCACCCACAGTTTTTCGTGTCTTATTCGCCCCTCCTTCTCCTCCTCCTCCGCCCTCCTACCCCCTTACGCGTCGCAGCGTCTTTCTCTTTTTTATTCATTCGGGGAGCGGAAGTCTCGGAAGCCGACCACTCGACGCTCGACGTCAGTTTCCGTATTCAGACGGAAAAACTGCCGCGGAAACTGCAAAAATACCCACCCGCGCGCGACTTCCGTTGAAACGCGGGACCGAGCGTTTGCGCTCGCCGCAATCTGTGCTCCCTTTTAGCGGCTGCGTATAGTTTCAAAAGTTTCATATATCCATATATAGTCAAGTTAGTTTCTTTTTTTCAGTTACATTATTTTTATTTTTTTATTTTTATTATAGTACATTAAGGTAAAGGCACCAGTAGTTGACCAGTTAAGAGAAGTTTTCCACGTGAACAATAGTAACCGCTTGCACTGTCATCAAATAGCGAGTTAAGTCAAGAGTTAAGAGTTAAAGCTCTTTAAGTCTTCTAGATCATGTAACAAGGACAGTTGTTTTTATAAAAATTTACTTGTACAAATTGAAGAAACATATTGAAAAATTCAGTAATTGCTTCAGAAGTTGACCACTCTTAAAAATGAAAAATCTAGTAATTGACCTTCTGTTCGTTAGTAGTTGACCACTTATACTGGAAAGAGGGTTAAAGCAATAATGTTGGGAATCATTTTAGTATCATTTAGTTTCAACAATTACCAGCACAAATTACAGTTAAAGAATAAAATAAGAAATAAAACAAATCAATTCCATAAAAAGTTCAATTCAGTAACAGAGTAGACGTTGCGACTTCTGCTCAATGTCTGCATAATTCGTTAATTTTATACTGATAAAATGAAACTGATCAGAAATTAAATTATGTTGCGTTGAGCAATTTCTTTATTTTTTCTCTGAATTTTCAAGTGTCTATATGCGGTAGTGTATCGCAGACGTATACGTTCCACTTGTTTCCGAGATCAAGAAGGCACTGCGAAAGCCATTAACACTTTGACTGTCACAACACTAGAAACCTCAAAAATTCCATAAAATCAAAGTAAGTTAATGTATCATATCGAGCAGTCGTCCAACTTTCTTGCATTTTACAGATTCCAATCGAATTTGGTACAATGAATATGCTAACGTAAAAATTCATTTTGAAACCTGGACAAATAATTCCGTCACTCGCATATGGGTGACACGGCGGTCAACGTGTTAAAAGTAACAAAATGTTCGAAATCTTTTCTACATTTTCGATTTCGAATGCCGGAGGTCGGTTAACTGTGTCAATCAGAGGATGCGTAACAATTCCCTTCGGAACTAGAATTCTATCTTGTCCACAGGTTGAAAAACGACCGTGCAAAGAGTGTTTCGTGGAGCAGAGTTTTCGTAATGGATTTTTCTTGGGGCGATCGAGGAGGAAGGATGGCCGAGGCCAGCGACAAATGGTTTCTACGATTGCTTCGGCTCGTGTCAGGGAGGATCGGAGGGAGGGAAAAAAATATTCCCGGTGTCAAAGATCATCAGACGTTCCTTTTTACTCCAGTCTTCCTTATTCGCGACTCGACTCTCATCCCAGGTGAGAAGTCGACCTAATCCCGGTGGATAAGTTTTCATCACGTCCGGCTAGCTTCAGCGTGGCAGCACGCTTCCTGACTTTGATTCTGTTGAATGCCCGTCTTCCACGTCCGCCTGAAATGACCATCGGACCCTCCGTTTTCCACTCTAACGACGGAAAAATAGAATTGAAAAAAAAACGTAACGGTGAATAGCTGTTCGCGAGACGCGGCACACTTTATGTTTCCAATTTTTCGAACGCCAATCACCGGCTACACGACCGAAGCTACCATATACTTCCCATTCCGAAATAGTTCAGGATTTGTGACTTCCAATATGCGATCGATTCTGGGCGACCGGTACAACTGCCAATATGGTTTTCAGCGATTTACAATTTTTTTTTTTTTACATTCCGTATAAAGGTTGCGTTAACGTTGGGGTCGGTAGCGACTATATTGGTTTGCGTGATACGAATTAGTTGTAACTAGATTACGGATTTTATGCATTTGTGACAAAATTGAGTAGATGGAATTGGAAGCAGTGAAAAGATTAAAAGAATTTAGGCATGTGAATATATATTATTTTTGAGTTTATGGTTAAGTGAGCTATCGAGGTAAATTTATTCTAATAATTATTTAATGCGTAACGATATAACTACGAACAGTATGATTTATGATACCGGCTTCCAAAATCACATTTGCCGGACACACGAACAACAAGTCATTGTAATTATTTTCATGAAATATTAGAACAACGTGTCACCCTGTCGTTTGATTGTATACTCATTTTTAAAAAAGCATACCACATTTTCCCAATAACATTATAAATTACATTAGCAACATAGATATTAGCAACTTTACGTTAACAACATTGTTCGTCTCGGCGAGCAAACGAAAGAATCTGTCGCGCGCGGGTACAGCGTGACCGGGCTGTTGAAAATTCAATGTCGGCCTATTAAAAATAAAACTCGTTAACACGCCCAATATTTGCGTTCTCGCGGAAACTTTGAGCGCGACCCGGGGTACAATTAAAAGTTGATTGAATCACGGGCACGTGGAGCGAACCCTAAAGCGTCGTAGGCGACGCGTCGTCGGTCGCCGGAAGAAACTGAGCCACGGATGCATTATTCAACGTCAGGCTCATATTCCGTGAGACACGAAAACAGATTCACACGGAGATGGCGGGAATTCCAGGCTCCCTTACCGCGAAAACTTCTTCGACAGTTTGCAAACGTTGCCGCGAATAAATAGGGAGACGTCGGTGCCACCATTTCCTCGCGAACCGAGCCAAAGGAAATCCATACGAGTTGTCACGCTGGTGTCAGAGGTTGAAAGGCTATCTCTCGCCACGTTGATCAGAGAATGGAGGAAAAGTCGCTCGCGGTGAACATTCCGACTGTCGATGCCTACGATCGACGTTGATTGATCTGCAATCCCTCGTTTGATCGATCCGATACAGCGCCGAGTTCGCTGCAACTTGTACAGATCAGCCAGCCGATTAACGATTTCCTGTTTTAATTGAGATTGAATCCCACCGTACATTTGCGGTCTTCGATTCTCAAAATGTATTATAAATACTGACTATTCTCCATTGGTCCTCTTTCGGTACAATGTTTATTTCCATTGTTACAATAAATTCGTTTAGGGATTCGATGCATTGTCAGATTGTTGCATACAAAATATCTGATTTTGTAACGGTAACGTTAAACACACTATGCCCCCAACAACATATTTCAAGGTCATTGAAATCGGCGAGGAATCTCCTAACCGTATATAATTATTTTTCTAAATAAAACTTATTCATCAAAATAAGCACCATCGTAATATTATATCCATACATTCTTTACTAACTTTGGAACATTTTATCTCTCCCATTTAAAAACGGTGAAGGTGGTGTTTCTAAAAAAAAAAAAAAAATAACAAAACCAAACATTTCTATGTCATCGTGTGAGCCTCACCGAACCATTCGCCTGGTCCTTAACACGTTGATCGCCATGTCACCCAGATGTGGGTTACGGAGTTATTTGTTCAGGTTTTAAAATTAATTTTTACGTTAATATATTCATTGTACAAATTTGATTGGGATCTGTAAAATGCAAGAAAGTTGGAAGACTACTCGATACCACACATATAATTATTTTCAATTTTTATTTCATTAAATAACTTACTTTGTATTCATGGAATTTTTTAGGGTTCTGGTTTGGCACTCAAAGTATTAAAACATTTGACGTATCTTTAGAAACAACAAAGATATTTGAGGTGCAAACGTTAGGTGACTCACCCTGTAGAAGCATACTTATAATTACTCGATACACAGAAGTATCATTTTGCTATACATACATTATATAAATTGGCAACAGAACTTTATGTGACCCATCAGGTGCACGAAATTATTATACTTTGGTTTGCGGAAAGTTCGGCCAGGAGTATAGTGGTAAACGCGTACCTAAGAACAATTGAATCGAACGCTTTCATATAATATGTACGCGGGCCAAAGTTTCGACTACCGTTATTTTTCACGAAAGAAAACGAGTGTTCCCCATATTGTAGTTTAGGTAATAGCATAGTATAGTGGCCCATCCATCTTCCGAGAAATTTATTGCCAGAATTTTTCGCCGTATCGCATACAAAGAATATAGCGAGGGTGCCCAGTGATCATCGTTTTAACAATCCTACTAGCACAACGTACCGCTGACACGACGAAAAAGAAATTATTCCGAAATTCCGTTTCACTATTCATCTTTGGCTAACATTGTGCCGCGCATATTGCTTTGGACCAAGCACAGTGGGAAACTGAAAGCTGTCTTTGCGACAAAAGATACCAACAGATTCCATAAAGCTTCGGTTTAATTGAAAATCAAAATTCTTTAAAAAAATAGTAAATTAAAAATTGAATTTTTTTCTTTAAACTTCATCTACATCTTCGAAATACTATGTGATACCTATTTTCCAAGTTTCATTGAAATCCTACTATTAGATACGAAGATATTACATGTTTTCTAAAAAGTGCACTTTTTTCATACTTCATTAATTTTCGCCCGCTATACGTGTGTATCTTCTTTGAATTTTAATTAAAAAACGTTACGAACTTTCGTTACAACCCAATATTATTAATCGATTACAATTACTCGTTGATTTGAAAATTAATTTTGTCCATTTTAATTACGGCATTCGAACGACTGCGCAACGGCGTCAATGGAGCGCAAAGGGTTGTAAAGACCAGCAGAAATTGCCGGCAAGTTGTAGCGTTAAAAGGAGGCAATGAAGACAACATCAAGGGTTCGCGCGATTGAAGGACAAAGAGGCCCGTGTATGTCCAGCGATGATCGCTATTCCGATGTTTCGGGACGCGCGTTTCGGTTCTAACTTTGCCGTCACGCCGGCGTAAACTCGGATTTCCCGCGCGTTATGTAGCGCTAACAAGCAACCGTGTCGTTTGTTCAAATTCCAAGGGCGGAAGCGGGCCGCCGGAACAGCGAAATAATTTTCGGGTAGGTTGTCCGGCGCGAATCGCGTTACCCAAGAATATCCGGGCGCAGTTCCTTGTAACTGTGTGCGACCGGTACCCCCTGTGCCTCGCGCCGCTTTGTTCGCTGGAAAAGAGCAAAGGAACGAGGGTCGCGTAGTAGACGAGAGTCAACCTCGTTCCATTTAGTCTCGTCCTCGGCCCGTTTCCTTTTGCGTACGGTTTTGTTCTCCCCCGACTTTTCTATCGCTACGCTCCCCTTCCCCTTCTCCCATTCTGTCTCGTTTTCTCTCTGTTATCCGCGGCCCGTTTCCGGCTTGAACCCCTGCGCGCGCTATGCTCTATGTGGGTCAGAGACACCACCATTTTCTCTCTCTCTCTCTCTATCTCTCTATCTCTCTATCTCTCTTTGTGCGCCCTTTCCCGGTGCTATCCTCAATCGTATACCGAACAGGTTCAAATTTGACTTGGAATTCTTGTGGAATACCCCACTCTGTGAGATGCATGCGCCGCGCCGCGCCGCGCCAGGTAGAGAATGGCTGATGCGATGTCGGTTGCAATCGGTTCAATTCTATTTGCCTTAACGCATCAGGACCCTTCTTCTCGTCTCGATCCTCGATTCACTCTTAAACGTCTATTTACTTTCTTTTCTTTGTCTTTAAAATCAAGAGGACTCTGTGAACTTTTAATCCTGGCGATCACTCGCGTGACCCTTCTGCATCGTTAATGTTCAGTTGTTGCGCATGAAATGTCTCGTTTCGAACAGTAACGTTAAACGAAATTTTATATCGAAGTAGATTTATCAATAAATGTAAGCACCGTTATAATCAACGTATTCTGTCAATGAATTTCACGTTTGTTGATCGCGTTACGGTAGAAATTCAATTTTGTGGTCATTCTTTAAAAAATTTTTTTTTACCATCAACGATCGTTGATTAATTCTAGTATTATGGCTATAGTTCTACATCATCGGAGAAAGTTTCTGAATCTTAGTGGCAATCAACGTAATAGAATTCATCCGTGCAACTTGCAGTTTATCTCAATGGCAAATGTACTCCCTTTCACTACGATACTAGCATTCCCAACAAAGATTTTCATGTTTCAGTCCATTCCGATCCTTCTAAACAATGTCGAACCATTTTCCTGAGAACAAACGATGGAAATCCAATTAAGGAAAATTAATCAATTTTTGTTCAGCCGGATGTCATTGTATAAAATGAATTCCACCTACAGACGAGAAGCATATGAATAACAATAAGAGAATGTAAACGAATCTTTGCAGGATGGTAATGTGAAATTGAGTTAATTCGGCATTTCTGCATTTATGCAAATGCATGGCTTAAATATAAATCTGGAAAAGGAAATTAAATAAATTTAAGATCACTGTCATATTATTTTCCACTCATTAAAATTGTACGTTGTACATGTTCACTTAATGTTTCCTTATAAGTTTCGTGTAATATCTCTGGATGACGCGAAGAGTCACTTTAAATATTTACTCCTTATTACGAAAAATTGAAACCATTTTACGTCGGCTGGTACATATGCTCGTACACGTGCACTCTGTGAAATTAGAAATTCGAGCAAACATCTTCTTACATCTCATCGCAGTTGAACCAGAGTCAGGGGAAAAAAGAATTTCGGTGTATCAACTTATGCCAGTTTCCCTTAACATTGAATATTGTTTTCTTCAGTCGTCTTCGATTAATTGATTATTATTTTCTTGTAAATAGAACTATTTTTCATTGAAGTATTCCAATATGATCGATTCACATAACCAAGTTCGAAATTATAGTATTAGTCGTAACAAATATTATATTTAATTGTTTTATTTAATAATTTAAAGTATTTTTTTAATGATTTCGATTTTTTGGACTTTTTATACTTGTAATAAGATACCTAGGTAAAATTTCGATTAAGAACATTTTCTTAACAGTTTGCATGATATGTATAGTCTAGGGTGTTAGAAAATATAAGATTATATCTTCTTATTGTTAGATATAAAGAAATATTTCGTTTAAGAAGGTAGAAAATTGTCTTCTGTGATGCTTCACGAGCAACAATTAAAAAAAGAACTATCGTAGTATAACTACAGAATATGACAATGTAGATCTAATATTTTATGAACTTTGTATTGTAAGATTATGTTTCCAAATTTTACGCCTGAATTAAAATTTTTCCAAAGATGTGTCACCTGTAACATTTCACTTCACAGTTCCAGATATATTCCTCCAGAAAGACTGAATGAAAAATGTGCACATTTGCAATGAAAAATACAGTTCCATGGAAGCCTAATTAAATAATTATATGCTAATCATAAGCTATTAGGACACGGAGGAGACACTTTCATGTTGAGACAGGCTTTCCTAATTTCATACTGGGGCGAGAAAATGGAAGCTACACTTTTCCAAGAGGTTAATGAAGTGAAAGTGAATTACATTTTCTTTGATCCCTTTTAAAAGCATGTGTTGCCAAGGGGGTAACTTTTTTCAGTGAAATCGTCTAGGCCTTTACACATACCGAGGACAATTAGAGACTTTAAGACCAGTATTCTTGTCAGGATATGTCATATTTCCACTGAAATTCTAAATAAATAATTCATACATTACTACAGCATATGTTTATGTCTATTAAATGAAGTCGATAACACGAGTAGGTTACCTTAGTGGTTCATTTGTAAATTTTTCTTATATTATTGGCATTAGACTATAGGTTAGTTTATGTATTTTTAATACTCTTTCATCGTCTGCATCATTTACGTTTTATTATCTTCGTTGGTGCGATTTCATCGTTAATTGAATAGTGTTCGTTGCAAGTGCAAGGGGGTTAAATCGCGGTATGACCAAGTGGTCTGTGTTACAATGGAACGACGAAGTCTCGAAAGTAAAAAGTTCAGTGCGCCATTCCAGCGGGGGCAATAAAAAGTTCGCGTCAAATAGCCTCGTTCGTTCTCGTATGCGAGAATGGAAAGCTCCGCCGCCGCCGTCCAAGCTCGATGGTTGGGTTACATTCGATAACATCGAATTTTCTGAAGCCTCCCGACGAGAACCTACTTAAAAGGAGCTTACGTGGAAAGAGAGAGTTCCGTGTCGTCCGGGAGAGGCTTTCCTTCCGTACGCGCGCGCCGGACGTTTTTGCTGGCCGCGATTTAAAAAAGTAGCAATATACATACACCCGGTCACGTATCCCAGGAGGCGTGGTCAACGACTCGGAAAAATGAGGATAAAAGCGTTATCACGCGACCGGAAAAGGACCGAACGATCTCGCGGAACGCTGTTAAGTAGAATGGAATAATTAAAGCGGTATTCGCAGCTCGATTATTTCACCGGCGTGGCGGCTGCGAGAACGCCAGCGTAAAAACGACCAAGAAACAAACGGGGGTGGGGGGAGGAGGAGGGGAGGAACGTTGCTGGAAAGTGAAGGGGAGAAGAGAAAGAAAGAGAAATGACTGGACAACTGCCAAGTGCAGTAAGGAAAATGCCATCCGCAGAGATCGCCGATGAGGGTCGGACCTACCCTTAATTTCTGTTTACTTCGTAGTACCCTACATAGCACGAAGGGAGGGAGACACGATTCAACGACTCGTCATTCTGGGTTACCAGATTTTCCCATCTGAATCCTGTTTGGATTACGATGCGGACAATCGAATCACACAGTCTTGCTTGAACGCATTACGCGACGAACTCGTCCTTTAACTATCGAGCCGTTTCTTTTTTTAAACTGGTGGTACCATTTTTTAAATAAAAAGAAACAACGCTGTTCATCCAAACGCAAACCCTTACGTATCTCAATGTATAAATAAATGAACTTACAGTCCGCGACAATACTATAAGACATCACTTAACCCCTTGCAGTAATTCGTGTAAACTTTTGTAATACGTTGACAAAGGGTCTAAGAAACTGGAAACATAAATTCAGGACCAAAAGAGTCGTCAAAGAAAATATGAAGTTCGTTCTACTAAAGGAAACGAAAACATTCTGAGCTTTTAAAGTCTTGTCGTGCACTGAATTAAATCTTGATAACAGCACGGTGTACTAAAGCGAGTCAACTATTTCCGCAATAGGTCGTGTTCGTCGTTTGCGAAACGCTTTGCATTCCACTGAGGAACACATCATACCGTCATAACTCTTGAACAGTTGCATTCTCTACTTCACAGCAGACCAAATATGTATGTGCAACACTGCTTTGTCATACGTTCCATTGAACATTTTAATTTATTGGAAACAGTCGTATAATATTTTGTACACGTTAAAAAAAAACAAACAAAGGAAAGTTGTTTTCCACCATTTTTCATGTACGAATGAAAAACCTCGTTACAAAAGCTACAATAAAACCATGAAATCATTGCAAATTACAAGGGCAGGTTATTTGAAAATGTTAAAAAGGTTTGCAATATGAAACTTTTCACTAGACTGCGGATCTCTATGCATTTATGGCTTATGAAAATTGTCAAAAAATGTTATAATATAAAATTCGCTAAAATTTAGTACGATTTTCATTTGTTTTGGATCTGCAAAGGCCGTTTCCATGAAAAGTAAGATTTTATTTCGTCCTATATTCTGAAAATTTGTCTACAAAAATTGGAAATTGCATGAACATCCGCAGTCTACGTTTCTTTTTCGTGTACCTACAATTTTGTTTCAGAATAAATTCTCTCTATTCGGAACCGGCGAAAGGAAAAAAAAAAACAAACGAAGAATCTCTTCGTTTCTGGAGATCGCGAAGTCGGAAGAAAAATATTCAGGAACTAGACGACAGCGTTAATCGAATTACTTGATTACACTCCCGCGGGCGCGGCTTCGTTTATGCCAATTAGCGCGCTCGTTAGCGGTAAACGCCACATCGTGTCACGAGAGAATCGTCCTCGTTGTTATTTCTCTCTATATCTCGTTAACCCGTTTCGTCGGTGTCGCACGCCAGAAACATTTAATCTACCTTTTTCGATCGATCCACTCATTCGAAACACTCGTTTCATACAGTTAATTAAGGTATGTATCGAATGTCAACAGGAGGAAAGAGCGGAAGATGCGTTGATACTTTTCGGTAAATTTCAATTAATCGATTGTTTAAACGATTCCGTTGTATTTTCAACGGAGTATACCTTGTAAGGGACTCCAAAGCTCGGGAGGCCTCGGTCACCGACGAGTGTACACATAATACGAGCCGGGTATGTTGATGTGAGATCAGAAGAATACTACTAATTCAATAAAAAAAACTGCTTTATTTTTCAGTATTCTTTTTTATGGGAATTTCATCAACATATTCGTGGCATTTTTCTGAAGAATATGATACCAAATATGTTATTTCCCATTACAATTATATTAACGGAAAATTAGAATAAATATTTGTAATATTTATATATTTTTTATCATTTTATTTAGAAAAATAAAGAGAACAGACAAAATTTGAATCACAGATCTTTAAGGAATTCAGGGTTTCTACTCGCGATGCGTTTTTTCACGCTTTCTAACATAGTTACCGTAGCCGTATAGATAATTATGATGGAGGTCATAATAAGGAAATTGCTATTGTTCATGCCTCTTGCACGTTTTCTCGTTTCTGCGTGCTCCAAAGAAAATCGAATCTCCCATTGTCAGTATCCAGAAACTGTTACGAATGCTCGAGTATTGAGTATTGTCTTCTATTCTTAATAGAATTAATACATACTTAAAATTGAATATAATTTACAACTAGTACTTGTACATAATTATATTTGTGCATAAACATTTAACATACGAGTGTATTCAAAAACATTGATAATATTAAAAAAACAAACAAACAAACAAATTTGAAATGGCAGAGTTGCAATGTTTCTTATAAATATAAATATAAAGATAATAAATTGAAAGCTGTTATCTTTTGATAATGTTCCTCGTATGTTTCTCACCGAGTGTACTTTGAGTTGAATCGAGTTTGATAGTTTAAAAAAATATGTATTATAAAATGACTATAGTTTGGACGTTTTTAGGAATGTGGATTAATTATATTGTAATCTCTTTGACGCTTACAATGGTGCTCGCTCGGTAGAAACTTTTTCTATTTAATTAATGGTCAGAATCTATCTCTGCCAATGCTTAGGGTGATGCTTATCTTACTAAATAGGCTTTCTAGATTTTTATTCGCACTCGATGTTCCTCGCTCACTCTCTCTGTGCAAAACCATTCAGAGCCGAACGAGTACGAGAAAGAAAACAGTCGCTGGTAACTTACTCTAACTCTATAGGTAATGAATACAATTTGAAAAGTAAAAATTTCAGTAAAAATACATCTTCGCGTCTCAACTGTTAATGCCACGTTCTGTTTCTAACCGAATAATTTCTCGTCAATTAAGAATGGATTTTTATAATACAGACATTTATTCGTTGCCAATAAAAAATCTTTTATATTTAATATTTGATTTCTTTTGCTAATATACGATTTTCTTCTCGGAACGCGTGCATTAAAACCATGTTCTCTTAGTAATCTCTGACATAATTCTGTTTGAACTTCTTTTTTAACACGTTGACTGCCATGACACCCATATGTGGGTGACGGAATTATTTGTCAAGGTTTTAAAATGAATTTTTACGTTATTATATTCACTGTGCCAAACTTGATTAGGATCTGTAAAATGAAAGAAAGTTGGATGACTATTCAATATCATACATATAATATTTCTCAATTTTTATTTCATTATAAAACTTACTTTGATTTCATGGAATTTTTGAGCTTTCTTGTTTGGCGATCAAAGTGTTAAGTCTAATAAAGTCTTTCTAACTCGGATATGTGGTGTACGATTTCAATGAAATTTATACACGTTATCCACACATATTCCCCATACACAATACATACGTAAAATTTCAAAATATTTTGTATACCGTGCAATTAGGAATATATCATCGTTCGAATACTTTGGTGAGCCTGTGTAGATGTCGAGCGACCACATCGTTGACGCGTGCGAACAGCAATCTAGAGTTTCTCGGCGAAGGAAGTGAAAATATTTGCCGCAGCGAGAATCGCTGACGGACATTGTACTATACGGGGGAGCTACAACGAACTCCGAAGTAACAATGCTGTGCACCGTGGCCTGGTCGTAATCGTACCGTGACCGGTGTAAATCGAGACAAACGGCGCCGGCGTGCGCGTTCCCGAGACCGGTCACTCTTCTTTCGCGGAACGAAAGGTGTTTCTCACGTGACACGTGGAATTCCCTCTGTTACCTGGATAGCACGCGAATCTGCTGCCGCTGGAGCCAAAGCTGTTCCCGACACGTAACCGCGTGATTGCGCGCGGACGTATCGGAATACTATGCGACACATAACTACCACGTGGTGTGATATTACATCTGCATTACATCGACGTGCACCATTCAGAGAGACTCCCTCCTGGAGCTGGTCGCCGCGCCGGGGATTAAGGTCGCTCACAAACATGCACACCGGCCGAGAAACAACGTGTTGTCAATTTTCCGCGAACAGGTATTTTTGAAACTTGGGGTGACTGGCCGAGCAGAATATCAGGGGAAAGTGCTAGCTCGTTTAAATCGTGCCCTGTGAATTAATGCGTTGCTATTTACCACTGATAGTATTATTCCTTTATTTTTATAATACGAGCATTTTTGTTAAAGCAAAGTGTCGTTTCGGGCACTCTGAATTAAATTAAAAATATCAGATAAGACTGACTGTAACTGACTAATAGCAACTGACTAATACTTTTATCAATGACATCTTGTGTAGGACACTTCAAATTCGATATTTCAATATTCTTGCCTAAAGATAAATGTTTCAAATTTCTTAACAATTCTGTAGCCGCGAATAGATGAAAAAAATGACGTCTGCGATTTCTCTCAGGATGTAAGAAACGAACTCGCATGATTCTGAAAGTGAATCTCAGATTTAAGTGAAACTAACGCGACCGGAGGTAACAAACTGGTACTTTCATCGATACTTATATGCTCGGTAACTTCTACAAAATTCTTTTCACTTACACACAACAATTAATTTCCCTCGAATTTATTGTTCATTTCATTTTTTCAATACTCGTGGCAACATGAACCGCGACACACGATTTAAGAGAACAATAATAGATCGATTAAACACACCTTTCCAAATGGTTCGTTCATTCATTCAGAGGTTTTCAGATTAATGCGAAGTCGGGTTGGAGCAATTACAAGTATAATTAAAATGAAGTTGGAACTCGAATATCTACGTTCTGGCCGCGATTCGACTGAAATTTATGCTGGAAAAACTTGGTGCCATGATTTCGCTCTTACGAGGGCCGTGGCAGTAGTACGAACAGGAATTGGATCGTCGACGCGTTTAATAAATAAAAAAGTAGAAACTTCCCGACCGCAGTTATCAGTGACTGTTTACGAGCTTTTGCGAACGTCCACCGTCAAACTGCGAACCAAGTGCATAAGTACGAAAGAACAAGCATTATCTTGGGCTTCTATGGTATTCGTATTGATATTACAGCGCTATCGTCGGAAACTTTGGAACATTTCTCGCGAGAATGACAGGCATCGTTTCCCCCTCCTACGCTCGTTCCGCGTGTTATTTCGACGAGATCGTAATGCGTATCGGAATGCACCTTCGTTTATTCCATGGTCGTCGTTCTTTCCATTGTAGAAGCAAAATTATTCCAACTATTCGTCGGGGAACGAAATTTTCGTTGTAAATGAAATTATGCGAATAATTAGAATATCGCATCCGACTTTCTGAATCACAAATGAAAAACGAGAACGCATGAAAATGAGCGTACTTTCCATTTTTCTTTTATTATTTATGTAATCGCTTATCGTAAATACATATCTCTTATGTTTTTGTTAACTATACGCTGCACAGTAACGTACGTGAAACCTCTTTTTATAATAGTCATAACTATAGTGGTGTCCGAATATTTTCGTGACCGACTGTACATACAGTGGGGGACAAAAGTGTTCGTACACTTGGAATATAGAAATAAAAGCAACAATATCTTTTATGTTATTAATTAAATTTAAACATATGTAGCTTTATATCGTATACAACACTTCTAACAACAAATGAGCAAAAAAAACAAAGACAATAACATCACCTGGTAACTTGAAATGAATTCAAAATTCGAAAAACGTCATTCGTTCCCGCGTGTTATTTTTTTTTGGTCGCGCGTGCCGCCGTTCGCGAATTATGCGAATAGTCAGTCAATTCACGGGAAAACGATATAACGGAGGCGTAAGAACGAAACGAACTATAGAGTAAAACGGCGTTAGGGGGGTGACGAGGGTGCGGGGGTGGGTGGCTTGGAAAAACCTGACCGCATGTTTCGCAGAGATAAAAGTTTAACGAAAAACAAAGTGAGCCGGTTGAATGGGACAGGAGAAGGGACGAACAAAAGTACGTCCATCCGTTTAGGGGTGGTACGGAAGCAGAACATCCAAGCGGCCGTAGGAAATGTCGGGAATGCTAAAATGCATTAAAATTCATCGCATAATGACCGACATAAACGGCTTGACTTTACGCTGAGAAACCACTCCTCCGGGAAAAGAATTCTATGCTGCCGGATAAATGTGCCATGCGCAAAAAATCAAAGTGAAACTCCACGCTTATCAAGCACCGGAGACATTCGCGAGATAGCTTATATCGCGGGACGTTTCATTGAATTAATAATAACACCGGGAGACTTTCTTCATTATGGAATCGAGTTTCAAACGAGCTACCGGTAACCACCTGAATAGAGGTATTTGAACGATGGATAAATTATTTACAGACATAATAGATTGCTCTGCTTCGACGATGACATAAAAATGAACTTCTTTTTGGTATTTTCTCGGACAATTTTATACCTCATCGATAAAGTTATGCTAATTAGTAGAAAGCAGCTTATTATTCGTGATACCTTCACCTGTTTTGAAAAGTTTTATTTTGAACATTTTTTATTCGAAATATCACACCAACCCATTATAAAATAAGAAACGTACAATCTACGAAAATGATTAGACAAATCCTTATAATTCTGTAGCATGATCACAATATTAAAAAAAAAAACGGAATTCATAAATGTAAATTCAAGGGAAAAATGCAAATGAAGTGTTGTTTTAATGCATCGTTGGTCTTTGATGGGTTTTAATTATGACGAAATGGGAGAAATTTAATAATAAAAACTCTTTTGAAAATAAAACGGACGAATTTCCTCCGGTTGATGAGCTGAAGAGTTCTGGGCGTACAACATCTATTAATCATAAAGCGAGGAGAATAGTTCAGTATCCTCGAGCAGTATTAAATTTTCACGTACGGTTGCCCGGCAATAAATCGTATTGTCCGATAAATGAAATTGATGAATGCGGAGAAAGAAATACGATTCGGATGCCGCTAAAACTTCGAGCAGAAGTAATTTATTCTATCGATATCTCAAAACTCGCTTCGTACGAATTCCAAAAAAACCTTCACCGAAGCAAGGAGAAGAAGAAACTGTAGATAGAAATAAGAAAAGATTATGTACACACTACCAAGTCTAGCATAATACGATTATATCGGTGTAACATTGCAAACAAGTAGCGGAGTTTATGCATTTATTTAAATTAAGAATATTGATGTATTTCAATATTTAGATTAATGAAGTTATTCAAGAAAGAAAGAAAGTATACAACTTTTATAACCGATGCACGCAATACTTGTTTCGCATAAAAATCCCCAGTCTAGTCATAAAATAATAAATTGGTGCAACTAACACAGTCACAAGATAAAGTATTAAAGTATTAATTCTAATTAGTAGAGCATAAATAAAATAAAGCCTCTAATCCATTTCTTAAATAAATCATTGATCAATACAAATGTACAGAAAAAATAATTACGACAAACTTCGTCGCTACAAGACCAAAAAAGCTCTGTAACAGAGATAAACTGGTGTTTCGCGTTAAAACAGTTAACAGGCAGATCGTGTCTAGCATCCTCTCACTCGGTCATTACTCCCCCCCCCCCCCTCCCCCTCTATCATAGTTAACAGAACTGAACCATGAGGTTGCTGTTGGCTAGCCTTATGATATAGTGGGGATAGAGATATGATTATAAGGAGGTCGATAAAGCATGATTATCGGAAGGGCATAATACCCTTATATCGATTCACGGTTCCACAATATTGTTCAGCAGTTTCGTCTTATTCTCCCATGTCTACATTCAAGTTTACTCATCGATACACTAAGCTGTATAAATACAACCAACATAAGCAAAATCATTTGTATGTATGTATATACAGGGTGGTCCACGCAACTTCCACGCCTATATAACTTCCAAAGTATGCGTTGCAGGAAAAAGTTTTGTATACAAAAGTTGCATGGTCCGAAGGGGTACACGATTTAGTGTATTTATTTTTTTCACAGGTGGAAGTGTTTCGGAGATTTGAAGATCGAGTTTGTTTTTTTAAATGAAATACCATATTTTTTACACCAAAATATGTAAGAATGTCGAATTTTGAGTAAAAAAGTATTGACCTTCATTGGCCCTAAACCTAATAATTAACGAATAATTTCACTTTATTTCCAGAAAATTTCCAGAAATTCAACCTTATCACAGATTTCCGCAGGACAGCGGGGTGGAAGGGGAAGTTAGAGTGGGGACATAAGTCTTCATCTTTCAATTATACAGTATTTATTATAAAGAAGGCAGTTGTGGGGTGTTTTCGGCAAGAAGCGATCCAGTTGACGTTAAAAAGCGAACACGCGGGGAAGAAGAGGACGAGGACGAGGACGAAGGGCCCGACGAGGAATGGAAGAGAAGACATTGAAGGACTCGAATGAAAAATCTCCAAGAGCCGAGCCGCCTAGCCGCAATTGGGACAAGAAAAGCAGGTTCCTCGAGCGTGCATCAAATGGCGTGCGCCGAGATGCATTATAGCGAGATGCACGCGAGAGCTCGACGATACTCGAGCGGTCAGTCTTTTCATCGGGCCGAGTTTAAAGCACGCAGAACGGTACCTCGTGCTTTTTGCTCGTTAGCCGCCGGACGATCTTCGCCGCGGCGCGCTGGATCTCACGTGGACATGGATTTTCCAGATAAATCGGTCGTTTTTCTTTCCGCGGCCTACCATGTCGATCGTTGATAAGAGCCCGCGCCGCCCGGGCTGCTTATTAGTGAAAAAATTTCCGTCGAAACGTTACGCCGCGCCGGCTTCCGCCTCTTTCGATACCGAAACGTATACCATCGACGAGATAGATTTGGAATTTTGTCATCCGGTCTCACAAAGGAGATGCGGGTAAGCCAGATATAAACAAAGCAATTGTTGATAATTAGTGAAAAAGTGAGTAATTGTCAGTCATGAACAGAGAATACGGCCGAGAAACGCCAGCGCAAATCAATGCGTGGTATGGCGGCTACGAGGAGATGCAAGCTTACAGAATATATGATGAATATATCGTCAATTTCCTTTTTTACTCATTTTAATGACTTTTCCAGATCTACCTCGTCGACCCTGTATTTGTTACAGAGAGTCGTCGATGCGAGGGATACATACGCACAAATATCGATCTCCGGATGTTCCAGGGACCCGGCTTCCTCCGTACGGGAAAAACTATTAATGAATTTCTTTATTTAAGGTAAAGGCACCAGTAGTTGACCATTTGATAGAAAAACAAAAAATAAGGTTTGAAATGGTCTTATTGAAAACCTTATTTTTTCTGTTTGTCTATAAAATGGTCAACTACTGGTATATGGTCAACTGCTGGTGCCTTTACCTTAAGTGTATATTGCAATAGAAATGTAAAAAATTCAGTGAAATATGCAGACGTTAAGATAACAAATGTGTGACAGTCATTACAACAGTTATATTCATTAATCCATATCTGGATGGTAAACAATGTAAAAGTGCAAACGAAAAGATTATATTATTGACTATGTACACTCAATTTACATCGTATACATAATTCATATGTTCGAATGTATGAAATGCACACTTTTTATTACAAATTGTATACTTTCAGCGATTACAAAATTATGCCTTTATATGGTATGGTGTAGTGAAAATTTCACACTTCGTAACAGTAATTTCAATTACAAAATAATACGAAGAAAGTAGCGGAAAATTTATAGCGCGATAAGTGATTTTCATATGATCTACTACCGGAACACACCTTACCTTAATTAGTAATTAACTTCCAATTAACATTACAATACCGCGATTTCTACAATTACGAAGCAATAAAAGTCGAATGAATAGAGTACTACTTGATCGAATGCCTTCGTTTTCGAACGAAATTTCCCTCGGAGTAAGCGGAACTAATTTTTCGTAAAAATCTTCCTTGTGCATTCGAATCCATTCAGCATCGATGATTATGTAAATTAATTTGTTTCATGATTTTTAATAGAGCGGGACGCGGACACCGCTGCTGCATGGTTATTAATAAAACGTCGGACATCAGAGAACTCTCTAAAAAACCTTTCTTTTTCCTGCAAAGTGATTGTACATTTTCGGAATCAACTATAGCGAGAATAACGTGAAAAATTGAGGGAAAATGGCGGCAGAAGCGTATTCAGAGGAGCAACAAGAGACGGCGAAAGAAAAAAAAAGTCGTCGGAGAAGATCGATATGGGGAAATAAAATCTTCCATTTCTCGTCAGAGTGGTAATTTCGTGGAAGTTCCAGCAAATCGAGATGGGAAAAAGTCCGTCGTACCGATAATTGCGTCCATAATGGCCCGTGGAGTTTGATGAGCGGGAGAAAAAAATTTACCGCGCCGCGCCGGCGAAAAATTCTACACGTAGAAATTATCCGCGCGAGAGCACGTTCGTGAAATTGTCGATCCCCATTAATGAAAGTTTCACACTCGCCGGGTACCGTCCGATTGTTTCATCCACCGTTTATTACGTTAATTTTCCGCCTTGTAGCGGAATATTATGGACCGATGCCTTCGAGTTTAATCAGGTTTCAATCGTTCGAAAAATAGTTGTCTTTAAGCAATATTAAAAAATATTGTCAAGTGTTAAGTGTTCGAATCGATCCGTGGCCTTTTTCAAACTTTAACAACCGTTTACAGCTGTTAGGAAGTACATAAAAATATAATTAGATATATGAATATGTAGAGAAGAGTCCCCTCTATCTCTTGACTCAAACTTAAACTTTCTCGCGTGTTTAGTTTTTGCGTAACACGTCATTTTTTTACATATCGTTGGACAGTGTAATTACAAAATAATACGCAATTTTAGATAGAACGCTATGCTCGAGTTCGAGAAGTATCGTGTTGTGTTCTTATTTTGAAAAATGACGGTCCCAAAGCCTATTTCAACAGGTAAAAGATTTGAATTTAAGGTAAAATTACAATTGAGATTTGCGAGAGCGACGAATTAATTTTGTACACTTCATAAGAAACGATATGCAATTCCAGAACGCTTTTGTACGAGTACAAGAAGCATGATGTTCTTTTCCAATTCTAGACAGAGAACACTTTGCATGAGTACGAGAAGCACGGCTGTTCTTTTGATGTAGAAGATTGACAGTCTCGAAGCCTAATAGAAAGAGGAAAAGATTTAACTGTAAAGTCTCGATCGATAATTGCGAGAGCAAGGAATTAATGTGTACACTTGAGAACAGACAACACAGTCCGCAATTCTAGACGGAACACCTAGCACGAGTCCGCGAAGTGGGTAATAAAGCATTAATTTATACGTCTCGAAATTTGCCTTTAGAAAGGAGACAATCAACGAAGAAACAACCAACGAGACGAACCACTTTTGAATCATCGTGACGCGACGCGACGCGCCACGCTTATTGCTCCCTTTCGTGGAATCCGTGGAGTCATAATCGAGAGGCTGTGTACCCCTCCGGGCGCTTGAAGAAAGCAAGTGTAAGCTAGACATAACAAGTTGCTCGAAACAGACTCATAGAGAGAGAGCCGGTAGATATTCAAGACATTATCCCGCGGCTTTTGATCTTAATCTAAATTGCTGAAACTTCCCGTGAAAGAGGATAATTCAAAGACCTTCATCCCCCACCCGCCCCCGTTCATCCCCCACCCTCTCTCCCTTTCTCGCTCGCTCTCTCGATTCGTAATCCGAGGTTCGTCGAGTAAATTTGCAAATGACGAAGCGGTAAGCCGATCGTTTGTACTCCCGACAAGCTGCAATTAGCAATAGCGAAGGACATAATCGATGCCGATTTGTCTAGCACTTTATTACAGCCAGTCCACGTTCTTTTCCTCGCCTTCGACCCTTGCGCACCCTTTCAATTAATTGCCGCGTACAAAAGTGTGCAAATTATTAGTCTCGAACGGCAACATACACGTGAAACGCGACAATGTTTTGTTTTGTTTTTTTTTTTTCGTATTTAATACTACCCCCTGGGAAACGTTATTCGACCTAACAAATCAAGTGTCTAGAAATAGGACTAGTTTTGAACGCTTGGCTATCCCCAACAATTTAAGCGATTGTTTCAATATTACTTCGAATATAGTCCAAGTTTTAAAATTCCTAAGATCTACAAAAATTGTCCACACTTTGTAATATTGTATGCATATAACAATTATAAAAATTTTTCTCCTCAGTATACTTATAAATCATTTTTTGTGTCAAGTACAAAGACATAATAATGTAATATTATGATATAATATCTTTGGTCGCTAATGACTTAGTTGTTGATGCGACCTACCTATATTACCTACCTATATTAATTATACTTACTTTTAGAGCCCTATGAATATCTATGTTTTAATATTCGTTATGCTTTAAAAATAAGTATAATTGATATAGGCACAGTATACCCCCACAGTAATTGGGTCCCCTACACATTCTTTCGGCAATGTCCGTCGTGATCTTCATTGTTAAGAAATTTAAAGAGAAGCAGGTCGTTTCTGATGTTGTAAGATAAATTTGTTTACCACAAATTCTATGCGACTGTTGTTGATCATTCGTAATATCGTCACGAATCTTTTCGAATTTTCAGGCGAGGCTCTAAAGGATGAAATAAACAGCATGAACTGGAAAAGTAATGTTTTCCCAGAAGATGTTCATCGAGTTTGACCGCGACCAAAGTTTGTCCCACTTCGAGAGCAACTCCGCAAATATTTTTGCAAAACATAATTTCGACCGCGAAGTTTCTGACACGGCTCCGATGTTTAGGTCACCGAACAAACTTCGAACGAATGTTCATTGGTTTGTTTTCATTTGTATTTCCTATCGAAGGTACGGTAACTGGAACTAAATTACATTTTCATATTCATCGATCGTAAGTATCTTTCCGAGTAACAGAATAGTAGAATCTTGACTAACCGACCTAATTGGGGTACAGTCAGGTCGAACAAATTGAGGCTCCGCGGATAATTGAGACTCGAGAGGAAATTATCGAAAGTATAATTGATACATATAAGAACAGTACTTCTTTTTTTCTTGTAACCGGAAGTTCATTTCTCTTTACGATAATTATAGATATATGTACAGAAATTATATATAATACGGTTCCAGGAACTGTTGTATATGTATCTCGCTACATTGTATCTCGCGGTATCTTTAGGTATCGAATCAAAGACAGAGCCGCGCTTCTTTTGGTCCGCCGACGTGTCCCATTCAGATGTTTATCGTTTTCAAACGTATCGACGAGCTGCCGAAGTCAGTCAGTCTAAGCCTAGCCTTAGTAGAGGAAACATCGATCAAATATCGTTCTAAATCATATCTGTGCTTTTATTCTTTCTAAATAAATACCTTGCTTCCCAAAAACCAACAATAATATACAGACAATGACAGAAGAATGTACGTACAGCAATTGATATTAAGTTGATAATTTTATTTCGGTTATGGCATATGCAAATTTCTAAGATACAAGAAAACATGTGTATTAAGAAAACCGTAAAAAGTATTTGAGAACGTTCAAATACTTCGTTATTATTATTTTTATTGTGTTTTATATATATTCATATATATATATATATATATATATATATATATATATATATATATATATATATATGTACATATATGAGAATACGACATACCTTCAAACCAGTGTGTTATCAAATCATTTCAACGAAAAAAAATGATTTCACTACTTTGTGTCACAAAAGACTACTCAAGATCAGACTACTCAATATCACACATATAATTATTTTCAATTTTTATTTCATTAAATAACACTTTGGTTTCATGGAATTTTTCAGGGTTCTGGTTTGGCACTCAAAGTGTTAATTTAAAAAAAATTTCATCGGTCTTCCTCATTTCTATCTGAAAGTTCTTTGATTTTGAATCCGATTTTGTCCGAAAATGCTCACTGACTCGAATCGCTGGCCTGTCACAGCGTGCACGCAGAAAAAGTCGAAAGTTTGCGGACAGCAAAGTCCGCGGAGAACTTACGAAATGACCTGTCACAGTCACGACTGGCCTGTTAGATTCCAGCTGGCAATCGGCTTCCACGCGTCCCACGAAAGTACACTCAGAGCCGACGAAAACGATAACCGAACGCTTGACAAACAATAAGATAATGGCCCTGGTAAGAGGCAACAGCATCTTGGTCCGGTCGTTTCGCCCGCAAATACAGATTAGATATCCGCTTAAAGAGCGCACGATGGATTCCTCCGCGTATACATCTTCCGACCCGTTCCACCGCGGTTAGGTTCTTTCTAACATGAACCGTGCGCGTGCGCGCGCGCGCTCAGCGGATCAACGCGTCGTTTTTCATTCTCTTCCCGGCGGCCTCAGTCATTTTCTAGTTTCAGCTATCCTACGATTCTTTCGAGGCACGCCCGAGATAATCACTCCGAGAGGATAAAAGGATCTTCCCAGTCCCTCTCCCTCTCCCCCTCCCCCACCTACCACTCCGGCATTGCTGGACCCTTAGTGTTGAATTCGCATCTGGCACAATAAACATCGTAGATCCTTGCCGGAATGAGTAAGATCGTCGGATCGCCGTTGGACCGACAGCTTTATGGTTTGCTTGGCGAATAAGGAGATCTAGAGTTAGGGATAGTACCGACGTATTGTGCGATTTAAAGTAATACTTGACACTAATATATTTAATTGTATCAAATTTTTTAAGGATCTGTAAAATGCCAGAAAGTTGGAGGACTATTCAATATCATACATATAATTTTTTTCAATTTTTATTTCATTAAATAACTTACATTAATTTGATGGAATTTTTTAGGTTTCTAGCTTGGCAGTCAAAGTGTTAAGTATTACCTTGGAAAACGTATGCGCGTTATTAACGGGTTTGGCGACACTGCATTTAGTTCAGCAATGAAAGTGAATTGGTGAAAATAATTTAAAAATTTTAGATGACACAATTAAGCGAGTCAGCCTGTATCTTAGTTCTTAATTCGTTTACTCGTTTGTCGTCGTATTTAATAACGTGCTCAGGTAATATGAAAGTTTTAAATCACATTTCCTCGAGATAGAAGAATAAATTGCTCTCAAAGTGATTTATTTCATAACAACAATTTCTGGAATCGTTTAACGCACAACGGAGAAAAATTGAATTGCCATTTGATAGCAGAACGAGAGTATTTTTCATTTGCCTGGTTTAAATAAATCGAAATTTGCACATTAACGACAGAAATGATATAGAAAGTGAGTTTACTTTGCATTTGAGGTCCGATGACCAAATCGATGATACCAATAATTATCGTGTGACAAAAATATTTGAAAACTTTACCAAATAATGGATATTACGAAACATTCATATTGTTTCTGATATATGTAATAGCTTACTGTACGGTACTTTTCCAACAATGTGAAATCTACTGAAGCAAATAACTATCTCATCTACGCGTGTCTATGAATTCTGTTATGTTTGCTTCTGAATGGGCTTAAGTGCAATTACAAGAACTGGCACACAATTGAAACAAAATTTGTACGGGTGAGGCGTTTGCATATGTACATTTTCTACATCGTTGTTCGTCAACGATATATAAACTCCTCTCGTCTTGTGATACTTTCATACGTATCTTGCCATCGTATAGCAGCGATATTACACAAGATGACAACAAATTGATTTTATTAATACCAATAGCATGCTACATACTTCGATACCCGTTTAAAACAAGAACATGATTCTCTCAAATTGATACGTATTGGTTTTAATGAGTATGTCATTGATGTTCTATAGAACTTCGTGCATTTATAGTGCATAAAAGCTTGAAAACTTGGCAAATGGGTACAAAATTTCATGGGTTTCAATGCAGTTACTCTTTATTTCTAATTAACGAATTAGGGAGAAAATCTTGATTTTTTGGTATATTTAGTTTACAAAGTTCTAGAAACAGTTTCCTTGGTTATTTTTTTTTTGTAATGGGACATATATTATACAGGGTGACCTAAAAATGTCGGAAATCCTCGAAAGAGGTGGTTTTTGAGGTCATTTAAAGTAACTCTTGTCTTAGCGAAAAAGACACATCGTTTTAGACATTTCTGGCAGGTACATCACAATCTGGTGAAAAAGATACAAATTGCTGTATTATTTTTACATTTCTGGTTCAGATAATGACTTTGTTTCTCAATCGAGTGTGGCTAAAGTTTGATTTAAAGATTGATTGTCATTGAGATACACTTTACTCGAAAGTAAAATTAAATATCTAACAAAATACAATGCGAAGATCAGCTTTGTACCCTAAAATACTATACTATAAACCTACAGGCTACGATAGTTCGAATTATTTAGCAATATTTACATTCGAAAATCGGACACTTCGTATGCAACCGCCTAGTAATAAATACGTAGAAACAAGCAATAGGATTGGGGTACTAGGAAAAAGAATTCCACGAGTACGATATATCACAATAGTTATTCGGCCTGGTAGGAGCTTCTAAAGGTCATCAAATTGGAGCGATTCTGTTCGGATGGACAGCTATTATGAAGGATGATCGGGCCTCCTCTTTCGAAAAAGAGGCTATAATAATGGGTCAGCGGCTGCTTCCTTGGTCCCGGGTCTACTCGATCGGCGAACCTTCGACCTGCGCCTCTGTTTCGATAGCTTTGTCCTGTTAATTCGAAAGCATAACCCCTCCCTGACACTAACGCGAGACGCTGCTGCCGGATCGTTCGGTCTCCGCAGCTTTTGATTCGATCCCGTGCACGGTTTACGACACACCAGGGAAATGGAATCAATGCGCAACAATAAACGGGACCCCTTTGTCTTTGATTTACTTGGCCAACCCGATCGTGCGTGGCTTTCCGCATACGGACAAAGGGAACGGACTTATCGAGCTCGCGCGGTTTTGCGGTTTAAATAATTAAGGAAGTCTTTCAATAATGGCTTTGAACAGACGCCCGGGAAATCGAGGGAGGGGGATCATGGCAGAAATGATTCGGGCGAAAAAATTCGGATTATCCGCCGGGACGGGAAATTCGGACGATTTCTTACAAATTTCTTTTAATCTGCTTCAACTTTTCCAAAAAGTTGTGAAAAGTGCCATTTTCATCTTCTCGTGTAATTCTTACCAATTGAAATTTTCTAAAAATCGTTTTTGCACATCATTTGGAAAACCAATTCTTCTAACTCGTAAAAAAAGTCAGGTCGTTTGAAGCAATTTAAAAAAAGTTATACTGATTTAAAAGGCGTTCGAATACTTTCGTGAGCATATATGTACGTCTCGTTGACGACAGTCATCGAAGGGTGCAAGACTTGATAAAGTAATTAATAAATCCGTAGATTTACGACTGGACTGCGAATGTAACGCGTTTATAGCAAGAATGAGTGGGTGAGATAGAAAAAATGTGAAGATACATTAAACAAATTGAAGAATGCTATTACATTACTTTGCACTTATCAAAATTCTGAAACGAAGGAGTACATTTCCAGTTTAATTTCGGCGACATCGTTGAACATCCGTAGAAAATTGTGGTGATCGACACGAGAGTATCCGAATATTTCTGTAACTCGTTATAGCGCGGTCCCGCACCGAACCTCGCGTGTACTCGCTCGAGAAAACAATTGTTCCGCTTACCCGCCTTGCAGACGTCCTTGTCCAGATCGTCGCTGATGCCGTGCGGAAAGTTCGTGCTGAGAAGCTCGTCGATGGTGAACTTGCGCCTGTGTCTTCCGAACTCTTTTTCCGTGGAATCGGATTCGATCGCCCGGCAATCGGCGTGCCGATTCGCCAAGCATAGTATCGCGATCACCAACAGTCTCATCTCGATATATCGTCGATCGTATCAACGGCGACAAGAGAGCGGTACACCGGGCTGGTACACCCACCTAGGCCATCAAAGACCGATGATCGTGCCACCGTCTACATCGATGCATTTGCCACACTGTGTCTGTTGTCACCGTGTTGGGTTCACCTTGAAACGGACGCGCGGAAAAGGTCCCGGGGAGCGGTCACCGAGCGGACAAAACCGCGGGAAAAACTTTCCTGGATCCGACGGGCCAATCACCGATCACATCTCCGAACCGAGGAGACCCCTCGTCAGGAACGAGAGCAGCAACCCTTACCCCGAAGTGATTAGGCTAACGATGTTGTGACCTTGGTCGGGCACAAAACAAAAAAGAGAATCGATTGCTATATAGCTCGGACAGACCGAGGAGCAAAAATCCACCCCTTTCGTTTTCCTTGTGTTTATATCTGTGGTTGTAGCGCGAATAGAACGTGGCCGGCTGGAACGGATCTGTTAGAAGTTGCACGAGAGGAATTGGTCGCGAACGACACAACGACAGGCCGCTTTGGAAACGTGATCGTTACTGAGGTTATTCGGTCCGCATCGCGATCGGGCAGCTTCACCAGCGCGCGTCATCGACGTTGATAAGAAAGATGATGATCTCTCTCTCTCTCTCTCTCTCGTAGTCGGGAAGGCAGCGGGAGAGCGCGGTCAAAGTTCGTGTCACAGATTAGAGGATCGCCCGGCGGCGGTCGTCCTTGCGTGGAGAACGTGGAGAACAGACTGATCGTCCCTCAAGCGGCCGACACGACGAGCACCGTCGTTCGAAAGCGCGCGCTCGTACTGGCATTAAGTCGAGAGAGGGATTCGAGAGGAGGAGGAGGAGGAGGAAGAGGAGGAGAGGAGGAGGGGCGGTGTGTATGTATATCTAGAGGGGATGCCGGGAACAACCAGTCTCCTCCCTCGCAAACCTGCACGGCACGAGGGTGGCCGAGACACTGACCGAGCTTCCGTCGCTCCGGCACGAGCGAACCCTAAAGAATCCTTGCCGCCCCAAAGACACCCACGCCGCTCTATGCAAACCGGTATTTTGCCTAGTCAAAATCAGCCCTTCGAACAGAGTTGTGCAGAATTACAAATGAATTACTCCAGCAATTATAATTACTAAGTAATCGATTTTACATTAAATTCAATCACATCGAATCTTCGGATCTTCGTTCGAATTAAATTACAATGTAATTCGTAATCGCAATGGAGTACAATCACAAAATACTTTGTAATTATAATTCCAGAAACAAAATAGTACAATTACAAAACACCCTTATATCGAATACCATTTTCGACCGAAAAGGAAACCACCGTTTCAGAATTCGCCTCATTAATCTCAAAGTATTAATTACTTCTGTTTGACGGATCAATAAGGAAGAAAACACGCGAATGCAATTTATGCTGCTAACTCATACGTGAATTACATTTTCAATAAAACAAGCTTTCCGGAATAAGAGCAAGACAAACAATTAAATTTCAATCTGGTCGTCTTTGTGTCTCCAAAAACGTGTATAATAAAGAATAATTTTTCAACTTATTCAGATTTATTGTACAACGCTTTTATGAATGACATGTTGACGCATTTCGCCGGTAATAAAAATGAATAACAAATTCTTCGGCTAGTTTCTAATAACAAAGTTACTATTATTTATATCAAGAGTGGACTGTGTCATAAAGGGAATATGAATTTTATGTATTTAGTGCGCATACTTCGGTGAGGAACAAGATACATAAAAATTTCACATACAAAGCTTATACAGGCAGCTATACGTACGTCTTTAAAATAATAAGTTTCCTCCATTAAATTTTAATGTTTACAATGTAAGTGAAAACGTAAAAAGAAACGAGTACTTAAAGATTCCACGTGACAAATCATGAAATTTTATTTCAATGTAAAAGTGAATTACATAGATGATCGAGTCTTGTACAAACGATTACATTATTATATCAATAACATTGATATAGTGTATAACTGTACATTACTTTATATCTAACTTAAAACCGTTAATCCCATTTTTGGAAAATGAATCTATTAATTATGAAACAACTTTTTGATTATTAATCTATTATTCCCTAGACGTAGCTTCATTATTACCGTTGTATAGTAATACTTTATTATTACTTTCTCCTAAGGCAGAAGCTACGAATAAAAACAGAAATATATATTTCAAATGATTATTTGAAATCCGTCCAGAAAAATACACAAATGAAATATACACAAATGAAATAATCTTTTACATTTTGTTTCGAATAGTATTTTACTCGGCACTAGATTGGTTTAACGATCGACTAAACGGGGCTACAAACGCTACTTGTTGGCGAATGGTGTTTAATCGGCAACGTTAAGGCTAAAAATCATGTTCAGGAGGAGAAGCGGCACGGTGTCGTTGCTTTCCGGTACATATTGATAAATATTCGAAAAGTGGCCGGGGTCCGCGTCGCCCACGGAAACACGTGTTTCATATCCCACGCAACGACCTGTATCGGTCAAGTATCGGATTACTGTCATGGGATCACCCTTTAGGAACCCTGTCTGTCTATCCGAGGGTAAGTGCATGTCGACGCTGCACAGAAACCCTCCACGAGAATAATCTCTGAAGGTACGAGGGAAAAACCGAATTCTCTGTTAACATCACGCACGAACGAACAGTCCGCGTTACACGACCGGGCCGATAGAAAACAAATGAGCTGACATTCGTCATTAGTTGCTGAAAGGAATTCGAACTGATAGGAACTTCCAAGCCTCGAATCCCGGCTGTAGTCTCCGTTGCAATACTGTAAGCGCAACAACACGTTGCACAACGCGTTGTCAATGTACAAGAGGAAAAAACTCGACTTTCATATTGATATTTAAAACCTTCGTAGAACCGTTCCGAGATATCTATTGCAAAAATAATGATATTAAAACCAACAAACAGGTGTTAACTGTGCCTGGATACTTCATTCGCAAGTGAAAAGTTTCTATCAAAATTCATTTACCAATTGTTCTAGGTTAACGGGCATAATAAATATTAAAAAAGATATATAAAGAAAAAAAATTGTATGAAGCAAAATCGTAATCAAACTGATAGATCAGATATCTTTCAATCGTGTTTAGATATTTGAAACCTTAATGCGACCAGAAGAGTAATCATGTTTCATAATAACAAATAATGCTAAAATAAATTATTAGTTAGATACAAATTTGTGACTTGGTGGAACGTACCATTAACTTCTCGAGAGTTCTTTAATTAAAATCATTAGAGGGGACACCGGCAATGAGTAAGATACTCGTGGTCACAGCTGCGAGTGAAATAATATAGAAGGCATACAAAGAGTTACAATAAGCTTTTTCCAATACAGCTCGAAAAATTTAATGCTTCACATTTAAACCCTCGTAACTCCAATTTTTCTTTTCCGGAAAGCAACCAATTGTGATTAAAACAGAATGTTTTACACATTTCGCAGATTATATCTAAATGGATATTGAAAGAAATAAAAGTGTTGGGAACGATATTTGTCATCTGTGAGAAACCTTTTTAATTTGGAATGGTAAGGAGTGACATGTTTACATTCACATGTCTATTCGTATTTTTAAATAAATGTAAATAAATCTTTATATAAGATGTTTATGCGGATGTTGTACGTTGAAACTATTATTAACACGTTGACTGCCATGTCACCCATATATGGGTGACGGAATTATTTGTCCAGGTTTTAAAATAAATTTTTACGTTGATATATTCATTGCACCAAATTTGATTAGGATCAGTAAAATGCAAGAAAGTTGGAGAACTACTTAATATCATGCATTCAATTTTTTCCAATTTTTATTTCATTAAATAACACCGATTTTATGGAATTTTTTAGGTCTCCAGTTTGGCAGTCAAAGTGTTCAAATGAATGAAGATTTATTATCGTACTATTTTCTTCAACAAAATTATCGTAATTTAAACATCGACAATTTCTCGAAACCAAGAAATTTAGTATTAAAATACTACTCGGATCCTTTGTATTTATTAACAACACGGATCAGATTTCATAAAGTGCAAGCTTTTTCTTGAATTTTGTCCACGTTTTCGGACTAATTAACCACAGCGTGTCGTCCTTTTCGAGTTTATGCAACCCCACCGCCGCCGCGCCACCTTTCCCCTGAATTTCAACGATTCTTTTCCGTCGGTTTTCCAAAGGTTCAGCGGTAAATGCAACGCCAAAAGAAAAAACGGTGCGCGACGCAACACAAAGGGAACAAACCGTTTTGTCCTATTAAATGGAAACGAAAGCACAACCCGGAGAACGTGAAGCATCACATAAGAGTTACACTAGATCGTAAGGGGTTGAAATAAATGGCGGGCTTGGCCCGTGGGATTCCACGGCTATCCGTTACATAATGAGCCGGCGTACGAGGGCAAACTTTGCTACAATTAGCGTGAAATATTTTAAACGTCCGTGCGTATTTCCACGAGATGCGGAGAGAGAGTGCGAGAGAGAGAGAGAGAGAGAGAGAGAGAGAGAGCCCGAGAACATCGGCTGGCACAATTAAAGTGGAGTATTTTAAATTTATGTATTTGCAGAACGTTTCGGGCATGAGTAATCTACCGTTGCCCCGTCCGATATTTTTCGGGAAATCGTTCCCCGGTAACTTTTCTGCGAATTCTAAATCGCGGAGACCGCAAACCAGAGGCGAAAACTTTTCGCGACCTCTTCTTCCGCGCTCCGGGGTGTCCAATTTTCCTGCGTTCAGTTTCGCGGTGCTGCGAACGCAGAAAACTCGGGTTCGCGAGGCCAACCCCTCCTCCTCCTCCCGGACGCCATCGATGCCAGTCTGCCCTTACCAGGAGCCTTGAAGGTAAAATAATTAACGTGGAAAGTTTCCGCGCGATTGAAAGATCCTGCGTTACGATAGGGGGGTGCCGCTGTAAAGTGGATCGTCGACGAGCTAGCGACATTAATTAAAATCACAGAGTTTAACCCCCTTCGCCTCCGCGATCTCCCGCACCATAACCCAGACCATTCTCTCGTCTCCACTTTCTGGAGGTGTCCCCTTCTATCATCCCGTCCGGCTACCGAGAGAATCATTTAAGAATCCCTGGCATGCGGTCTAACTAGTCGTCGAATCGTTCTACAAGAAATTTTTCTGACACCTGCGAAGTGGATGAGTTTGACTCTTGTTCCTGCTGGCGAAACCTTAGAAACGTGAGACCGGTTTCTATCGAGAGGCGCAGACCTCTCTCTCTCTCTCTCTCTCTCTCTCTCTCTCTCTCTCTCTCTCTCTCTCTCGTGAAATATTCAATGGCGACAGTTTTTGGTATGGCCAGAGTTGTCGTAGTTACCGATGAATCGTTTGAGAACGGTTTAATGCAAAAGTGGTGGTAGGTCGATCGATCCGATTCATTCCTTGTCTTCATAAGAAGAGGATTGATTTGTGTACAAGCAATTTTTTATATCGGAATCAACGTACCCGATAAATCAATGTTCGTCGACTTTTCACTTTAACACGTTGATTGCCATGTCACCCATATGTGGGTGACGGAATTATTTGTCCAAATTCTAAAATGAATTTTTACGCTAATATATTACTTGCATCAAATTTTTTAAGGATTTCTAAAATGCCAGAAAGTTGGAGGACTACTCAATATCATACATATAATTTTTTTCAATTTTTATTTCATTAAATAACTTACATTAATTGATGGATTTTTTAGGTTTCTAGCTTGGCAGTCAAGTGTTAATACCGACGCTTTATGTCCGAGGAATTACACCTTTCCGCGTTCCCAATGTTCTGTAGTCGACTTTTGTTAGTTACACCGCTTTTGCATTGAACAGTACACGTTGATGTTTTGCTATGTTTCAGCAATTTTTAGTGGCGCTTCACAGTCGCCATTCGAGTATTAAGGGTTAATTTCATTGGTAATGAATGGACCGTGGCTTTTATGCGTTTATGTGAACAACGAATAAACGATACAAAAGCAAAGAAAACAGAAGAAATAATGATTATTGCTATGTTATTTTCAATTTATTAAATTTAGTTTGAGAAGACAGTGATGTCTTACAGTATTGTCGCGCGGACTGTACATCAAGTTTCGAGCCAAGTGCAGAATTTGCTCGAACAAGAGAATATCTGGATACAGGAGACTCGACCGTACATGAATTACGAATCTGCTGGGCATTTGAATATTTTCGTGTGCCAGTTTACATTGAATTCCTTTCGACGACGATATTGTTGAACTGGGTGAGCGATGTTTAATCTCTTCGCAAAGTTCTTTGATCCTTTCTTGCGCGGTATCGGTGAAACGAGATGGTTCGAGAGACCAAGTCTCGAGAGTCGAAAGCCACGACCGCGCATCTAATCGACTGCATTATCAGCGCCGCAAAGAGTGCGTGTTAACGCTGATTAATTACTCATTGGCAGCCCGTTTTTTTTTGTTTTTTTTCTAACGAGTGCGACGTGCTCGTTTCACGATTTCCGTCGGACACCGCTAGCCTTCGCTTTTCTTCCTTTCTTTCCATTTTCCTTTCGTTCTACAATCTTTCTTCGCGTTTCTTCCATTTCTCTTTCCTATTCCCGCGTGCACGCGTCTATGTAACCTTACCGAATGCAGCAAACGAAAATCACAATGGTGCAATTTGTTCGCAATCCCGTCCCAGTTGAAGAATTTATCTGCGGAACGTTCTTCCAATGGAACGAACGCCAAGATGAAACGCGGGTGTAATTAAAAACCTAGTATTTTATAATTTCGTTATAGACTTGTAAGTAGACTACGGATTTCTATGCAAAATAAAAATTTTCTCTATCAACTGCAAGCCATAACAGCTACGTAGATATTGATTTTTCGCATATTTCGCAAAACATTTATTAACTCCAATTTTTTGGTATTGTCAATATTATCGTATTGTGAACATCAGTGCACGGCCAATTTATAGCAGATTTATATTTTTTCATAAGAATTCGTTTAAGCTCACCCTAATTCGGTTAATAACGTAGATCAGGTTACTATTGAAAAATTTCTGGCTTAGCTCATTACGGCAACGAATTCTATCTGAGAGTCTCGACGAGTCTGACAAATCTGAAGCCCGATAAATGTGTGGTGTCCGTATATGTCATGCTGTTACTATGCGCGTTTATTCTCATAGTCGCAGATTCCGAGTTAAGTGGATAACCCTGTACATGTATCCATGTTGCAATTTATATTTTCTTTAAAGTAACTACATGACATGTGACTTATGGACAGATGTGTGTAGAGGGTGTTTCACCTAACTCGAGCATCTAAAATATTTCGCTTGTTTTCTATGATAATAAAAAGTGAATTTTATGTTTGATCCTTCGATTTATTGTAGGAAATTTTTTTGCTCGTACTCGGGACGGAGAGCACAGACATGAATGGTAGAGTATCTTACCACCGACGAGGAAGTATACCGTCGATATTGCCGCCGATAGCTTCGCGAAGTAACGAGAGGATATTCAGACCGATCATTCCGGTTGAATATTTTCTGGTAATGGAACATGAACCTGCGTAACGATGTGTTCAACTGAAACGAACACCGTGAATGACAGTTCTTTCAATCCACGGATAAAGAAATAACTTTCCGACTTTCCAACGTCTGCGTTTGAGATTTAATTATATGATTAAGCGTATCACGACATCAACTTCGTTATTATCGCTGCTGAAATCGTAAATGTCACAATCAAAATAAGTTTAGGAAACCATCGATTTATTATTCTAGATTTCGTATTTGCAAACTTATGGCGATTGTGATCTTGATTTTGTGGGATTTCTGGAGCCGTTCAGCAGTACACACTTTATTTTACTGTATCACAATTTTGGAATACAGACCATGTTAGACCGTGTCAGAATAAAAAGACGCTGAAACTAATGGAACCGAGTTCGAATCGAGTCATCTTCCAAGAGCCTTGACCAGCTGCGAAACCTCTACGTATCTTTATATACGAAGAAGACCCTCGCAGTTGCCGAAAAAATTTTACGAGCCCGCAATATGTATCTTGTCCAACGACCGTAAGCGAGAAAACTTTTTGTGCGTATACTTCTCGTCGCAATTTTTAGATGTATTGAGCGTTCGACATTGAAATGCCCGCTTTTTATATATCCTTTCGCGAATACTGGACCCTTTTATGCCTTTATGCCTCGAACAGTGATCGATACGAAAAAGAAAGAAAGAAAAAAAAATAGCAATCTTTTTCCGTCGAAATTCCGACGGCAGACGTATTTCGCCCGACTTCGTAGAACCGCCTACGGTTCTCTGCTTGGCAAAAAAAAAAAAAGGATAAGAAATCGAGTACGATGCACACACAGTCCTATTCATTGATCTAACTTATTGCACGTCACGGCGATCGTCACGCGTCGAGCGAACGATAAATACCATTGTACAACTTTAATCGCTTGTAAATACGAAATTGGACACAAAGAGCGTTTGTGCTCCATCTGCCACGACATACGCTCGTAAAGTGTACGAGAAAACAAGTTTTAACAAAAGCTTTGGTATTTCAGTTGTGTCGAGATTTTTTTACACGTAGAATCCCAATTTGTTTACAACTTGTTATACGCTATAACAGTAATTTTACCGCGATAGATAGACAAGAAGGAATTGTACTACGGTAAGGTACCTAATTACTGTGGAGATACCAATTACTGTGCCTATATCAATTATATTTATTAGTAAAGCACAATGAATATTAAAAAAGAAATGTCAAATTTTTTTCATTAAAATTAGGTAACATACATGTATTTTTTTTTTAATATCCATTATACTTTAAAAATAAATATAATTAATATAGGCACAGTAATTATAAAACCCAAGCAACTTCTAAAAAATTTTAAGTATCTTGTGACTTTAAAACAAAAGTGTTTCTTAACTGAATGCATATTTCCTTGAAACTACTATTCCGTTTCATTAATGGAACAGGTCTTACTTACAATTTAACGTAATTAGTGATCAATTAAAATTGGTAATTTACTTAAGCATACTAAATTGAGTAAAAGTTTCTTACCGTTCCAATTCGCTGCATTCTGCTTTAAACTGCTGCAACCTACTTCAGCCTACTCCAGCAATTTCCAACCTGTTCCTGTCCATTCTTCGATCAGCTCGATTCGATTCAAGTTCATCGTTGATTGCGCAAAATGTGACTATAAATCGAGTCACATTTTGATTTTGCCGCATGGCTCCCTAACGAAGTTAAATTTCAATCGTTAATCTCTAAACAAAAATTCCGGTGCATTGTGCAAAAAATTTAATCCTCTTCGCTTTTTCCACTTTCATCTTATTGAAATTAACTACACCTAATGTTTATTTCAAAATTTACAGTCGGTCAATTCTCTTAAAATTTAATTTTACTTTAAAAATTCCTCTAAATTCAAATTAAAATTTTACTTTTTTACATATGGACCAAACAACTTCGGGTTTCCTGAAGTCAGGAAACGTTCCTGATTTTCTGAAAGATTTCCAAGAAAGGAAAATCTGAAGTCGTTTAGTCCAATTACGAGGCTGATTGATAGTCTATTTTATTTTAAACTAGCCAATTCGTTTCGCTAATTTCCCGCTAGATGGCGCAGCACGACAGTGGCGCTGAAAATCTGAAAATAGCGCCAATTCGTGCAGCGGCGAAACGCTCAAACTTCTAGCCAATTCGTTTCGCTAATTTCGCGCTAGATGGCGCTACATGACAGTGACCAAATCGGTCCAGCCGTTCTCACGTGATGTCGTGACCAACGAACAGCATTTGATTTTTATTATATAGAATTATTCGATGTAACATATTTTACACTTACAGATCTTGTGGACTGTTGTTTTCGTTTTTTAGCAATATAAATTAACCACTTATTGTGTACAAAGCACACTTTCTATCTAGTTATGATTTTTGTTTGCATCGATAAGTCAGTTTCTAGAAAATTGTAGGTTCACTTGCAGCTCACTGGTGGCATTAGAAAATGTCGTCCATGATGAACTAACGCCAAAATCAATCGGTAAAACAGCACAGGATCGTCTCAAATTACTTCTTCCTGTTCGTGCCTCGTTCGTCGAGTCACGTTATAGAAATTTTTAAGAAGAATTCGTTAAAAATGGCACTTGCGTACGGTATGTGTGAAACGCCCGGTTGCAACACTGTGGCCAGTCTTCGGTGTCCAACATGTGTGAAAATGGGTATTCAAGGCTCGTATTTCTGCACCCAGGTATGAGACACTAGAATTTTATAGGTTAAGTCATGAAACGAATCTGAGGAGTACATATAGATACTTTCTAAATATGCTTGATACTTTCATTCACATCACATGACAATGGTCGACGACATTTTGAATTATAAGTCCCGGCTATATTTGCTTAAAAGTTTCAACAACTGTTGCTCATAATGATTTGCAAGATTTCATATTGTACATATCGCCGCACATGCGATTCACGTCTTTAAAAGTTGAATTAAAAATAAATTTTGCTAAATAAAGGTTAATTCGATATATACATCTCTTTTTGTTTCTTTTTGCCTGCCTGTAAGAAGTCTGTTGTAAACATTAATGCTCTAAATATTGTTGCCATGTTTTAGGATTGTTTCAAAAGCAGTTGGAAAACACATAAAGTTATCCATAAGATAGCGAGTGAGTTTAACAGTCTTACTTACATATGTCTGTAACAATAAATATTATACATACGCAATAATTAATATGAATTACTATTAATTTATAATGATAACGTAAACATATTTTAGTAAGAATATATTCAAATGCGATTATAAAGTATCGTTAACAGTAGAACTACTAAACCTGTTAAAATAATGAGTTCCAAAATTTTTAATTTATGATTATTGATATTGAATAAATTTATTTCTTTGGATATATATTATGATAAAAATCACTGTAAAACTTGATTAAATACATTCTTCTTATTTTCATAATGTAATGTAATAGACATTTTTAATGTTTCATAGCCCTAATGTTTAAAAATATAGAATGAAGCAAAAATCGTTTTCTTTGTATAGAAGGAACAGGTGCAGATACATCATCCAATGATTATAATCCATGGCCTTATTATCATTACACTGGGCAATTACGACCTTACAAAAGAGCACCTCGTCGAGAAGTCCCCGATCATATTAAACGTCCCGATTATGCTGTAACTGGTATCCCTGTAAGCGAACAGGCTGTGCGAGATTCCAGTCAGATAAAAGTCCTTGATGATGAAGAAATTGAGGGTATGCGGGTAGCATGCAAGGTATAATTATTACTATATTGACTGCTGTTTTTCCATTGAGATTCTGTTAACTTCAAAGTTTTGCCAACTGTAGCAAGATGTGTTAAATATAAATTTCTTTCTTTCTCGAGTGTCCTTTTATGTTCTTTTTAACATAAATCAGAATTACTCTCATAGCTTGGGCGTGAAGTGTTGGATGAAGCAGCACGTACCTGCGAGGTTGGTGTAACAACTGCTGAGATCGATAGAGCTGTTCACGAAGCTTGTATCGAACGGGACTGCTATCCATCGCCGTTGAATTACTATCAGTTTCCAGCTAGCTGTTGTACTTCTGTAAACGAAGTAATTTGCCATGGTATTCCTGATCTCAGACCGCTTCAAGATGGAGACATTTGCAATGGTAACTCACATTTTATCCTCGCAAGAATATCTTCAATTTAATCAAAATAATCTCACAATTTCCTTCTATTACAGTTGATGTAACTGTGTATCATAATGGTTTTCACGGTGACTTAAACGAAACATTCTTAGTCGGCAATGTGAAACCAGAAGTCAAGAAATTAGTGGAAATTACTCATGAATGTTTGTCAAAAGCTATTGCCATTGTTCGACCAGGTGAGAAATACAGAGAAATTGGTAATGTAGTTCAAAAGTATGCACAAGCCCATGGGTGTAGCGTAGTACGCAGTTACTGTGGCCACGGAATACATCGCTTATTCCACACTGCACCGAGTGTACCCCATTATGCCAGTAAGTGTTTTTTTTTGTTGTTTTAGTTGCGTCATAGAAATCACTTTAATATAATTCCTTTCGATGACTTTCAGAAAACAAAGCTGTGGGCGTTATGAAACCAGGGCACTGCTTCACTATAGAGCCAATGATATCCCATGGCACATGGAAGGACGAAACATGGCCGGATAAATGGACAGCGGTCACTGCTGATGGTCAGTGGTCGGCGCAATTCGAGCATACGCTGTTAGTTACGGAAACTGGCTGCGATATTCTCACAAAGCGGCTGACAAATGATGGCAAACCGTGGTTTATGGACCGATCTTAGTAGTATTTCCTCACGAATTATCGTCGGGTTATAACATCATTTTAAATTTCGTGGATATATAAGCGTCATTCTGCTTAAATACCCTTTGTTTCTTTTTGAGCGAGATTTCGTTTTTCAAGACTCACCGTGACTTACTCGATGGCGATGATAGTGGCGTTGAACAACTGAAAATCGTGTTCTGTAAGATATTTTTTACTAAATAGCTGCCTCATTGGCTAGTTTTATAAAGTGATAGGAAGAACAAAGTAAAAATGATTTTTGAAAAATAGAATCTCGTTAGATGGTTTTGTTTGTACCCGAAAAATGGCTCCTGTACCATATAGAATTACCTCATTGATACATATATGTACATATGTAAGTGTAACACAAATTGGTGATGCGCAATGATTGAAATAAAAGAAATCGATTCTGCAAATCAATAAATAGCCTGCCCATCTTTCTTACAACCAAGTGCGAGTACAACGACGTCAAAATAAATAAGCTTTAATAAATCACTACGTCCCCCTAAAAAGGCTGTTGTTTCCAGTGTATACAATGTCGACGAAAGTTGTTCGAGCACAAGAAATATTCGTTACAAACCCGGTGAGTTGTGCAACAAAGGAAAATCGACTTGTACTTTCGTTTGATTCGGTTCCTACAAGTTCCATCGACATACTCTGCAGATACTGCATACAAGTCCCCATTTTGGTGTCACCTTGCTCGTTGCTGAGTAAGTTACAGAAAAACCCTGAACTGAAGCTAACCGGTTAAATAGGCGAATGCGATAAATATTCACGATATATACAGAATACTGAGAACGATGCTTTATGGCGCAGCTTTCGGACTTAAACGCGATCCAAATTCAGACGATGATTGATGATCAGACGTTCTGCCGTTCGTCTGCGAATTCGCGACATCCGCTTCTTCGTACTCGTACTCGGCGTCTGCGTTTTCCTGAACGTTATCGTTTTGCCATTCGCTGTTACCGTATTCGTTCTCATCGGGAACCATGATTCTCAGAGGCTGTTTATTATTATAAACGCTGCTCTGCCTTTGGCGATGCTGCTGCCTATCGTATTCTTGCTGTTCTTCGTACTGCTGCTCCTGCAGTCGTTGCTTTTGTCGATTTCTCAGTCGATCTTGATTAGATTTCTGATCGTAATTCTCATTAATTTGCTGATTTGTATCGTAATCTTCGAGTTTGTGATTCGAGGGAATAGCTTCGTCATTCTGCGTAGCTTCCTGTTGTTGCTGCTGTTGCTGTTGTTGTTGTTGTTGTTGTTGTTGTTGTTGCTGCTGCTGCTGCTGCTGCTTTTGAAGTTTCCCTATCAATTGGCTGTTAACGTTCCCAGCTGCCGCCAAGGCTGCCAATTTCTCAGCCGCCTCGCGGTTCGGTAGCGTTGTGTAAAACTGCGTGGATATGCCATCGTTGTGCACCGGTTTATTGAAATACGTCGCCTGCGGGGCTTGATCGTTCGTTTCGTCGTATTCAATGTTATTCTCGACTTGTTCCGAACTCTCAGCGATGTACGAGATGTCATCGTTGTCTTGTAGGTCGTTGCCCTCCTGACCTTCCGCCGCAGCCTCCGATCCTACGTTATAATTCGTATTTACCCTTCCAGCGACATAATCCGGGCTGAACAAAACCTGCTGTTGCTGTTGCTCCTTGTTATCTTGCTCGTCGTAATTGAATGATTGCATCTGGGGCTGCGAGAAACCTGTTACTCCGGTAGGTTGGAAGAATTGACCGAGTTGCTGCTGAAGTATGTGCTGCTGAAGTTGGGGCTGTTGACCTGAAATCAAAGTGCCTTCGATTCATCTCGTTGTTTTGCTGACTTTGTTCATCCAAATCGATGTCCCACATCGATAAAAATTCATTCCGCGCGATCTAACGTGTATACATCGAACGGTTCTCATCCTGTGTTCTAGCAACGATGCGACGTACACTGGCTCGCGAAAGTGTTCGAACGCCCTTTAAATCAGTATAACTTTTTTTTTTTAATTGGATCAAACGACCTGACTTTTTTTAGGAGTTAGAAGAATGTTAGAAGAATTGATCGAATTTAAAAAAAAGTTATACTGATTTAAAGAGCGTTTTAATACTTTCGTGAGCCAGTGTACATATTCTATTTCAAGTGTGCCGTGTAATTATTGTTCTCTAGGACTCGTTAAGGTACACGTCTTCTACAATACAGATTTAAATGTACATATAAATAATAAATAAAAGAACACAGCAAGCTGTTGCATAAAATTCAGAGCTCTATGATACGAGTTTCCGCACTCGATATCTTGAAACACGTTTTCTATTATGTCGAAACAATGGATGGATATGAGAGGCATTTTTTCATACGGATCTTACCTGGCGGATACTGTTCCGGCATTTTTTGCGGGAAGCTGTTCAAAAGATTGTACAGTTGGGTAGCCGAAAGCGGAGGCCCGGCTGGTGCCGGATGTCCAACGTGTAAATCAGGTGTCTGTTGATTTATAATGTAAGGCGTTTGACCGGCAGTTTCCGGAAATCCAACGTGGAGAGAACTATGGAGATTCGTTTGCATCGGTAGATTCGGTTGGCCGAGTTGTATATTAGTTCCGATTAATCCAATATTGGAAGCCGGTTGGCTCAGGTAGACATCGTTCGTTTGCAAATCGGGATTCACTATGGTCGAAAGCCCTGTTGCGAAATCCTGCGGCAAGAATGTTGGTAGAACGGTTTGATAATCATTCTGATTAACATCGTTACTCTCGGTCACTTCGTAGTGATGTGTCGGTGTGGGACTAGTCACTGGCTTCTGCGGTGCTAAACTCGTACTGATTGTGGTAATGTCGAAATTTGGTAGCAGCGATCCTGTGAAAAAACACATGATTACATGTTATATGTTACGATTTAAAGAACTTTTAATGTTAGGATCGATACAGTTTCCTTGCTTTTGCATTCACTGTTTATTCAGAAGCTGTACACGACGAATATAATTCTCGAGTGCGAAGAATTTTCTGTTGAACATAACAGATTACAATTTTGTGTAATTTTAAACGACATGCGACCCCTTAATTATGTTATTTAGGAAAACGTTAACCGTTTATTTTTCTCCTTTATGTTTTCTAATAAATTACGATTTTATGTTTCGTTGATGTTCTAATTTTAATACATTTCGATTCAAGGAAAGTAGAATCGTTTATTTTCTGCAAGACAGAGATGACTAATATGACTGGACTGTGGATTTTCTGCATTCATAGCAGCGAGTACGAATAGGTAAAACTTAAAACAGTGAACATGTAGTAAAAGTTATTATATATAAAGAAAGAATGAAATTTTTACTCGTGGGAAAGAAACACTCCTGTTTCTTACAATATTGATCCCGATTTTAATTTTAATTCTAATAAAAAAAAGTCCAAATTTGAAATATAACGTTGTGGCGTTTCTTCAGTTAGCGTAAAAGATAAGTCGCTAGTTATCTGCGCCGTGTGCGATCGGTAAAATAATTTCCAACTAACCGTGAGGATTGATCTTGTAAGTAGCTTGGTCGGTAGCTTGTTGCCGATGGATTGTGTCTTGCGAATGAATTTCACCGCTGAAAGGTTTATCCATAATGCTCAAATTAGGCGCGGGAATGGTGTGAATCGGTCCTTTGTCGTCGTCAACGCTACCCCTGTGAGTCGATGGTAAAACCGGTGCTTCTGGCCTGTACTCGGGACTATACTCCGGCATTTTGTTCACGGTGTGAAACTCTTTGACGGGTGGTCGTTGCGGAAGAACGACGTGATTGTTCACGGGAACACGGATCGGCATTTGGTTCTTCCACATGGTGGAAGGCATGTTGAACATCGGAGGCCGGCGTACTCTGTAATTAAACATCATATGACGATCGATGGATCGATGGACCAACGATCCATCCTTTCGGGCGCGAGGTCCAAGAAATTCACCTGTAGTTCAACGGTTTCTGCGGCATTCTTTTCGGCGGGAAGTTGCCGTTAATGTACATTGTGTTCCCAGTTGAGATTCTGTGGCCGATCGGCCAAGGCTTTTTGTACACATGCTTCGGGGGTGGTGGGGGTGGGAGAGGAGGTCTTCTGATCTTGTACCTGGCTTCGACAAGGCATACATACAGGACCAGCAGCCAACATATCCAATTCGTCGCCTGAAATTTCGCGAGCTATTTTAGCTAACTATTTTTAGCGAGAATCTGGAATTGCGAGTTGGATCAGCGCCAATTATTACGGCCTGCGTCGTCGGTCTGTGGGTCCCCACACACACGCCTACACTCAACGGCCTTTCATTTCTATCAATAGAACGTTGTTGATCGTTTCTATTTACTTGTTAAATATTTTTCTGTTGTTCGAATGTACGTTTAATGGAATAGAATTTTCGTAACATCGAATAATAGAACTGGTAATTTTGTCTAAATATTGGTTTTTGTGTTATGCATCGTTTTCTTTACAACTTGTTGCCATCGATGCTCGATAGGAGATCGTTGAATTAGAATATATTCAAGACCGGTTCGAATCAATGACTGCGAAATATGCAAATAATTTGTAACGATCGGAAAAGAAGACACTTCGAAACCGGAAATTCAGACCTATCGCGAGTCTTACGGTATTCACATATCAACACGCACACCTTCTTTTATTCTTGGTGTAAAGTCGGTACGTACGACGTACGGTGTGAGCCAGTGATTCTCAAATTTCATGAAATGTAAAATATTTTTTAAATACATCATACAATTTTTTAAGGCAGCTGACTGTATCCAATCGGTTACACATCAATTGTATCAATCGAATCAAGCTATAAATAATTACAATAATTCTCATATTATCGATCCAATTTTTTTGTTTAAATTGTTGCATCGTTTTGGAATTTAATTATTAAATTATTCGATCGATTACCACTTTGATGATGCAACAGCTTCGAGAATCATTAATTTCAATGGTAATTTTAGTCGATTTATTCGTTCGGTAACCGTTCTAATTATAATATTTGCGTACAGGCAAATTCGCTAGAGGTATTTCCGTATCGAATAGTGCACTTTGCAGAGTGTTGCGGTGAATGGTGATTTCTATGACCGCAACAATGGCCGTGGCAATGGTCTCCATTGTGACGCAGACCGGTCGTACTGTAGATTGAGAAACGCTGTCGTAGGCAATGAAACTGAAGAGAGAAGTGCTGCGTGTTCTTAGCGAACAAAGTGGAACGGTGTGCCACATCGATATAGGAAAAGCGAGGGTAAGAACAGCGTGAGAGGAGTGCGAGGTCGAAAAGAAAATAGTTCAGCGTAGGAATGATCGTGGCAATTCATATGAATTAGAAATGGCGATCGTGGACGCAACAGGTTGCATCGTGACGTTTACATTTTCGCATCCCTAATGTTGTGTATCCGTTAGCAGCAGATTGTCTTTACCGTCACGATGATTTTCGACGAATTGGAGTTTTCCTGCGGTACCATTAACACGTTGACTGCCATGTCACCCATATACGGGTGACGGAATTATTTGTTCAGGCTTTAAAATGAATTTTTACGTTAATATATTCATTCTACCAAATTTGATTAGGATCTGTAAAATGCAAGAAAGTTGGAGAACTACTTAATATCATGCATTCATTTTTTTTTTCAATTTTTATTTCATCAAATAACTTACTTTGGTTTCATGGAATTTTTGAGGTTTCTAATTTGGCAGTCAAAGCGTTAATTGGAACATTAGTACCAGGTTTACGCGCTGCTTTGTCATTATTGCTTCATTAGCAGTTTCTCTGCGAGAAATTTTGTGATGGGAAATTTAACAAAACTTTCTTGTCTAATAATAATAATAGTTAATGATGACCATAAATTTTACAACCCGATAAGTAGACTGCGGATATTTATGTAAAACAGAAACTTTCTTCATCGATCGCAACGCACGAAAGCTAGATAGAAATTTCTTTCTTTCTTTAATAATTATGGGGAGTTGAAAATAATGTACGGATGTTCTTGAATTCTTTGAATCTTTTCCCCGTTCTAAATTTCACTTACTCGCTTTTATCGTAATTCGCAAAATCAACGGTCTACCGATGAGATTTTAAAATGAATTAGCTATCATTTTCGTCCGGATACTTATATTTTATAACTATTTTTCACTATTTGAATGGTTCTTGTATGTTATACTAGTTATGCTGAAATGCTCAAAGCACGTGGTGAAGTACAAAAGATTAGTAATTATTACATGATATAGCAATAGTTCGCTTTGTTATAGTTGTGCTATAATGGCGAATAAGCGTTCTCCACATGTTACCGATTCAACTTCTTGCAAAGGGGACGTTTCCTGTAGAATGATCGTAGAAATACCTATTTCCCGTTAATGATAACGTCCAGACATAGACTGCCTATACTTTTTTCGTCATATAACGGAACAAGTTTCTATATTGGATGGATGGATCTATTAACATGATTTTTCAGTCGTGACTGTAAACCTGATTCCGTCTAGTCCAAATGCTGTGACCGAATTCATATGTAAAGCATTGAAAAAGAATATTATACGCATACTAATAGAAACAATTATATATTAGTAATATATAATAAATGTGTCAATGTGTATTCGAAACAATTAGCGATAATGTACTACTTGATAAAGGAATACAGACAAATGTATTAAAGTTGTAGAAAACGATATTAATAATATTATCCAAATGTTTTCCGTAGATTACGTAAAAATAACTATCGATTATTGATTAAACATTACGATTTTATTTCGAAAATATTTAGTATTATATATTTCATTTTGATCTACAAAAGTTACTGATTAAAAAGTATGGTTTTATTTCGAAAATATTCATAATTGAAATTATTTAAAAAGTAATCACGACAACCTGTCTACAATTTCTTAAATCAGTTGTTCGAAAATGTACATTTTACAATTTATACAAATATTAAATAGCCCTGTACAAACAGTCCTCTAAATTCTGTATTAAAATAAATTGTTATGGAGTTCAATACAATTCAATGAAATTGCCGTTATAAGCTTTCAGTTCACCTTAAGTCGATCAATACAATGGATTATTTCCTTATACTTTTTTCTTAGATTTGTATGTCTATCGAACGTCAAAATATTATAATAATTATGTTACAAGTCACCTACCTTCATCGTGCTGTTTTCCGACGAACCCTTTCAGCGCACAAATTCTTATTGTGAATCGTAACCACTGTTAACCCTATGTTTGCACTACGAAATAAATCGACAAAATAATGCAGGACATCTGGTTTCGGTCACAAATACTTGGGTACAAGTTTACGCGCGCGATGATTGGACGTTGAGGAAGCACTGCATGTTCTGCACGCAATTAGGTCATTGTCCTTCATTTATACTCGCAACCCGGCGAACGTATCATCGAAGGCCGAAACGCTGCCTCCTACCTTGACTCTGACGGATAACAACTGGCTCGAAATGCGGAACGTAAACGGGAAAAGTCATTGGTCATATAAAATTTACCGGGATTTCCAATTTACCATTATTCGTTCTGCAACCACGGAGTCTACGCTGGCAGCAATTTCTGTAAGATCGTCACACTTTCATATACTTATACTAATTTTTCACTAGAACTTCCGGGAAGTACAGGCGAAATAAAACATTTTTATGTAGCAAATCGCAAGATTTATAAAACGATCTACACTTTTCATATTTTTGGTCAGTTAACTTCTCTATCCAGATGCTTTCATAAATGATTTAAAATGGAGTTATAATATTTTGTAACTCTTCGCAGAGAGAAACGGAAGCTCTCGAGTATTTAAATGATAAATTATGCTTGACGAAAGTGCAGTTTCAAGTTTCAAAGCTTAAATTAATATTACTTATTAATTAGCACGTTTGTTACGGCGGTTACACCAGTAATGCTAGAACTATCTAGCAGTAAATATGACTGCGGTATATTGCTTCATAATAATGACAAAATTGCGTTTATTCGGTTTCGTTAAAAAACGGGATAACGAGAAATATAGTTAAAATTAAAGAATTTGAAATGCTTGGGCATATTCTTGTTAAATGTTTGTGAAATTTTTCTATTTTCTGCAAATATTTGAAATTTCTAATCAAGTCATCGATAGCAATCAACACTTTTATATAACAGCCGTGCGAGTTGTCAAAATGGTAACTGTATTTTTGAGCGTGTCCTGTTTCTGAATATTTTACGCAACGAGCCTAACTCAATTTACTTTGTAATGTGATAATGATTTAGGTGCGTTCATCGGCGCATCATATGGAAGCAAAAAAAAAAGAATTCAGGATGACAGAAAAGTCGATTTGCGACTGCATCGAGGAGCCTCTGCGAGACGACAGATGGACAGAACGATCAAAGACCGGTCGAACGCCGTTTCTCTCCATATCCTGCTACTGGATTCCCTCGTGAGTGTACACCTGTGTGTTACCAACATGTGTGATCCAGTGACCCACTATATTCACCGGTGCTACGTGAGTTTATGACTAAAATTATGCGTCCTATCATTCACAGTCTTCTTCCACAGTCGAACGGTCAACTCTTGTATTCGACCGTCGCATTTTGTAGAACAGCGTGTCGCCGACTGGTCAATTTGTTATTATCCGACAGATCGCATGTCTACGTGTCGAAGTAAAGTTATAACAATTGTAGGTAGGGTAATTTTCCATTGAATTTAACAAACAATAATGTTTCATATATTTTTTTTTTCTGTAATAACACTCTTTACGAAGACTTTTCAATTATGATCATTGCCAAATGCCGATAATGTAAAAGTGAAAGTCATTATTTTTCATATAATATCGCTGCCATGAATATTTTAATGTTTCATATTTTTATCATCGAAAAGGGATCGCAGTTGCTTTTTACCTGAGCGCATTGACAGGACGAGTGTCATTTAGGTTTTAAAGTTCATTGCACCCTCCGTGATACTTGACCGTGAGAGATCGAGGCTGGACGGTTGCTCCGTATGATTTATTTCGTGATGGATCTGATGGATCACGAAACTGAACGATGCCCATGTATGTACACTGTTAAATTACTTTTGAAATTTCAAGCTCGCGAATTCAAACGACAGCACACTGCTTTGAACGTTTAGGATATATACAATTCTAAAAGAAGCGAAATATATTTATTAAACATAATTATAATAAGCAGGGAAATACAGTAACAATAAACAAACGGGTTTATTTATAAATACGGGAACGAAGAACAATATTACACTCATTCGCTGGTATTCATTCGAATTTTACAGTTTATTCGCATGGAATGTTATTATATAAATATTAAGGAATTCATAATAATACTATGTACGCCACATAATTGTAGTCTAATAGGCATCGGAGAAAGGGGGAGAGTATAAAATTAATTAGTTATATGTTTCTATGGCCTTTGTCGTTTGATAAAAACACGACATCGGTAGTTTGCAAAATTCCTTTGCTCCTATGTACAAAGTGGTTCGCGGTCAACGTATCCTGTATTTAACAGCAGAAGATAATCTTCTAACTCACGTTCAAAGTTACGTAAAAATACTACACAGCATGGTCTCGACGTTGTATTTATCACAAACAATGTGCGGATACTTTCTACACTAGGTTGTCTCGCACATATAATTGTCCAACATTCGTCGTTGTTTTGCATACAGAACCGCTTTCTTTTTGCAAATAACTTCAGCAAGATTCATCCGTGAATAACGGAGCCAAGCTGTGAAATCTTACGGTCTTGTTTTGTCGACTAGGTGCTCCATTGTTTATACTGTTGATTGTACGCGAGCTCCGCCTCATTTTCGCCGACATTATTGCGAAATTCCATCGTCCTAACGAAATGACATTTTTGTTGTGTTTTTTTAGCCGCCGTTAATGGAACTTTGATCTCCGATACGAGGTCACCACGTACACGTTTTGCCTTTTGAACCCATTTATGGAAGGACGGGCCACGTAAATTGTATAGATCGCTGCAACAAAGAGTAACAATTTTAGGTAAGTGTGATAAACACGTTTCAATTTTATGAAACTTGTACATTTCTGACAGAACGTATAAGATTGGTGCAGAAATAATTGTGGCTTTTGTTCCTTAATTTTAAAACTATATATTTTCAAAACCAGTGTAAAACCAGTGTTGAGTTGTCACTTGTTCCATAGTCCCCTGACCAAACGCATTGTTTATACAAGGAGCAGTTGCTAACACTCTCCATCCTAATCTGAACTCATGTAATAAGATTGTACTTGTTACATTTTTTCTTCATTTTTACTTTGATAGCAAACATTATCCAATAATATACACTTAGGCCAGAAAACAGAACAAAAATCAATGGATAAAGTTTCGCACTTTCCATTATGTAATAAGACAAAACGTTGCTTCACAAAAATCGCTGAAGCGTAAATTGATGTAAACCGCAATTGTTTTTGCACCACTCTAATAGATAAGAGCTTATGTTTTAAAGTTCTTTTGTCAACAGATTTTGTAGAGTTTGGACACTTAATTATGCTGTTCTGATTGGATGAAGAGTACCCCAAACGAAATCAGATGGAATTAAATTATTATGGAGCACATAGATTTAGCTCTTGGTAAAAATAGTACAGTAAGTTTTCGATATATGTTCACAACACGGGTATTGTCAGGTTATCATCCAGGTCTTGGCGACATATATAGAGAAATCACTGTATACATAATTCAAAGCACACGATGCACAACGTTCTAGCTTTAAAAAGTAAAGGTAAAGTAAATTATCCGGTGAAGATCATTCTGGAGATAATATCGAGATAAACATCTCGTACATCTGGTACAGATACAATATCGATCATCTTGCTTTACATGGATTTAAAACAGATCATTCCAGACTTATCTAACTCGAGAAACTTGCTACAGACTATTCCTAGCTGACTAGACATTCTCAAGTTTGACATAGTCGATACAGGCTACTTTGGGTTTAACGGATTTGCAGATATCGCACACGCTATCGTTTCTTGTGATTTTATTATCTCTCTCTTTTAATGCGAGTTAGTATCACCTTTCGTTCTCTGTAGGAAATATAAATTCAAAAATATATTTGCATCATATTTCACAATTGACAACCCGATTATTATCATTATTGACGAAAAACGATAACGTCGTGTGATGTGGAGCTGTCATTTTCGGTGTATAAATTACTTTTGACCGACAAACGCCATCAATCGACGCCATCAAATGTAGAAAAAATGATTGTAATTTATTGTAATTCGAATTACGATGCTCCAGTATAACTGTGAAATGTCTGTTAATACTCAATATTGTACCCAACACTGAATGTAACGTATAATTAATATCGGAAAAAATTTGTATATGTTTCGAGCATATTTGCATGTTTTTCGTGCACAAATGTCATATGCATTTTGCACATTTATCGTGCATAAACTTCCGCAGTCTAATGATAAGGCAAGCGGTGAACGTTTTCAATTACCTGAGATCAGTCTTTTAAATTACGCTCGGGACAGTCTCGTCTGTCGTAAAACGTCGTTGACGGATCTCCGTCTGTGCAGGCTGTTCCGTCTCCTGTAGAAACTGTACATATCGAAACCGGCGAACGGCTGGAATAATCCTTGGTTCTGCCAATAGGGTGTCATGTAAGAGTTTAATAAAGGTGCCTTCAAAGGTGCTTGCAACGCAGCGCCGGGGTAAGTATTCGGGAACCCGGCTAAACTATGAAAGTTGTCGTGCGGTTGCAGTTTCGGCAGTTCGAAACCGGCCAGCTGATTCGCCGTGTGCACTTTCGTCGATTCGATCTCGGGCTCGCTGCCGATAGACAGACTCCCGTACACGGATAGATCGTTGCTGGAGGTGTCTTCGAGCGGCACTTTCAAGTTTCCTTTGATAGGAAGCGTGTATCGAATGTGCACCGGTGGGTATTCGACGCTTTGCTGAATCGATAACGAGTTATGGACACCCGCCGGTGGTCCCCCAATCAACGGAGGATAAAGCGGATACTCCTGCGCGATTCCTTTTTTCGAATCGTCGAACAAGTACTGATGACTCGGAACCTCGTAGCTGGACGGTGGATGATCGAGATGATGATGATGATGAGAATCTCCGGGGTGGCTCGGTGGTTTGTGATCTCCGTGACCCGACACAGTGTTCTCCACGTCTTTTTCATCCAATTCCGGAGGTGGACCGTGGTAGTTTTCACTCGGATGAATCAAACTTGGCTTGCGAGGGTCCAAGTCCGTGGCGTGGTCATCGTGACCTTCCGGGTGTGATGGTTTTGCGATCAGAAGGCCCGCGTGGTCATCGACTGTAAACGTAACGTCTGTCAGTCGAGTCAGAAGTTTAACCCTCCGTTTTATTTTATGATTCTATCACACTGGTCGACAAACAGTTTTTATTCGCATCCATGAAATGAATATTATATTGTACAAGTTCGTGCAAACAGTTTTTCTCCATCCCTTCCAAGTTTTGAGTAATATGATTCCGAAGAAAAGACGAATCTCCAAGTTTAAGCATTCTTTCTCTGTGTTCAAAAGGTTCTGCGGACTCTCCGTAATACGACAAAGTAGTTTTTATAACATTGTAAATATTTAAACATGTGCAAACTATGTTTGAAAAGCGTTAGACGCCCTTGGCTGACCAATTTTCTTGGAGTCTACGCAATTGTTCGGTACAAGAATCATTTGTGTAGCTTCTACGGTCAAAGTGAAAAAATTCTTAAAATTGGAAATTTGGAGAATTGGAAGATGGAGAATTGGCTCGAATGTTCTTCACGACAAAATTCATGTTGACCAGTGGTATTTATAATTAGAATATTTAGTCACAAATATCTATATACACCAACAATATTCATTAAAATTAAACAGATTCTGAAAAATGATATTTCCCACATTCATGTATGAAACAGAGAATCATGAAATCTATTATACAGTTTTGTAAAATATATTGTTAATGTTCACTACGTCACAGAATTAAAACATCGCTAAATTATGACTGATAAATTATTAATGTTTGAACGTTTGTGAACCTACTACTTTCACATACACAAACTTTTCAAAGACTCTTTCTCTTTTATATAAAATGGTAACTAATTTTTTATCACACATTTTTATTTTCTCATTTAATTCTTACAATTGCAATTTTTTCAAAATCTTTATTGCACATCATTTGGAAAACCGATTCTTCTAACTCCTCAAAAAAGTCAGGTCGTTTGATCCAATTTAAAAAACAGTTATACCGATTTAAAGGGCGTTCGAATACTTTCGCGAGCCTGTGTATATGATCGCTTCGAATAAAAATTCATGAGAATTGTTAAATTTTGCAGCCGTTACGGGAGACACTGGCCCCCTGGCAGAATTCACACAGGCGCGATAAACCTTGAAATACCGAATACATAACGACCGCCACAGAGTTCAGGATGCCATTACAGAATTCCGAGCAGCCTCTACTCGACCCCAGTCACTCACACCGTCCCAGAGAGGAAAGTTCCGGAGATTAGAATCTCGTTTGAAAGCGAAGACCGCTTTTACTTTCTTTATTTCAAAACGTACAACACTCTGACTCCTCGGATTTCCGACGCCTCTCACCGAATTTTTTTTCTTCTTCACAGAGACAAACAAACACACACACACATACAGCCAGAGCGTTACACGCTACAATCGACGACTGTATTTATTTTCGCATGCATTTCACGGTAACGATATAATGACTGTCGCGTATTTAATTCTAACGAATTAGATGCTGATTACAAAGTTTAGAATTGTCGGTGGCAGTGTGTAGGGTTAACCAGGCACCGTAATGATAGAAAGTCTTACCGTCCGATGTGGAGCCGTAATTCAAATTTGCGTGGTAACCGTCATTTGGATCACTATACTCCTCGATACCAGGCGGAGGTCCGTCATAGCTTTCCTCGTGACCTACCGTTTCATTGTGAAATTAGGTCAAATGTATTTAGAATGTGGATATAGCGATATATTGTTAAGCAAGCTTGTATGTTAGTTTATATTATACGATGCTTAAAGTTTACGCGATAGGTTTGCCAAATAATATTATTAATCAGGATTAACCTCTTTAGATGTGTAGCTCGATTTTTAAAGTGGGTCGCAAACATTTTTAAAGATTTTATTGTTCACGCTAATCGTACTACTTTGTTTGCCTTCTTCGTTTCGTTCTCGACTCAAAGTATTCGGAAAAGTCTGAAAATTACGTTTTTACAAGAAACTACATGCAAGCGGCAAGTAATTAATTTTATCGCATGACGAGTACATATACTCTTTACTGGTCTATCGACGAGTATACTTTTTAATAACAACACTTTGACTGCCAAACTAGAAACCTCAAAAATTCCATAAAATCAAAGTAAGTTATTTAACGAAATAAAAATTGAAAAAAATTATATGTATGATATCGAGTAGTCCTCCAACTTTGTTACATTTTACTGATCCTAATCAAATTTTGTGCAATGAATATATTAACGTAAAAATTCATTTTAAAACCTGGACAAATATTTCCGTCCCCCACGTATGGGTGACATGGCACTCAACGTGTTAATCAAACAAGAGAATTCGTTCCTGAAGAGGGTAAAGTAGCTCGACGCGTCAAAGTCGATGAATATTGTTTACGAATTGTGTCAGGTGTACATAAACAATTTTGCCACCGCTGGCCCACATTAGAGAGTTTTCTCCAGAACTTACCGCCTTCCGGATGATGCTCGTAATACTCAGGATGAGCTGGTGCTGGCGGGTGCGCAGCATTCTTCGCGATATTAGTACCCAAAGACGTGATAGCGTCTCCCGCCTTCGCGATCATTTTGCCTTTCGTCGAAACGAGGTAACCACCTCCCTTGATAAGCTGACCTTTCAAAGCAATCACACCACCACTTATGGCTTTTACCGCCTGCATTAATGCGTTAATGATCGCCTTTTTGAAGTCCCAAACGCTGAACTCCTTTTTGTCGGACTATCATAGAAAAATTTCATTAAACTAAGACAAACGCGTTTATTCAAGTCCAAATCGAAATGCAATAAAATCGTTGCTTTATTGAATATTATAGATTGCTTGGTACAGCATTGATATATTATAAAAACAGCCTCTAATCTAACAGAATGAATGCTTATAAATCTTAGTAATTAACGTGCAATCTTTCCTTCGTCTTTCACATAGCTGATATTTTGATATTCGTGTCAACACGGCTATATTGTTCGCCCGCGAGAGAAAATTTGTACAGTCTTATATTTTCAATCTCAGTCTTATCGTTCGATATTCACGTGTCCTTGCATCGTCGACCCTATCTTCGTCAGGATTACATTCGAACTAAGATTACCTGCTAATTCTAAAAAGACCGTGTCAATTCCGGTGATGTCTGCATTATACAAAAACGTTCGAGTCGTTTAATTACGTTATTCAAACTGGATCTTACGGCACGGGTGTAAAGACACCGTTCGACTGTGACGTTTTCACGTTTCCATGGAAACGATTATTCGACGACGGTGAAAAACCGAGTCACGGACGTTTGAAAGCCGATCGAATAAGGGGCGATGATGAGAACCAGCTAAGATTTCCCTCCATAATTGCAGCTTCGACGACCCAGATAGTGATTTTCTTTTGTGCGGTAAATATATATATTGAACTAACTTTTCTATAACATGTCTAAGTCTACTACAATTCTATTATTCTACACTACTAAAAAAAAAAAAAAGAGAAAGTGAGTAGGTATATTCATGCATAGTTTGATTCGAATTCATGAATACGTTGTTTCGATCATGCTAATACTGTCGTCGCGCTCCTGCATTGACCGTGGGAATTTCTGTCTCGAATTTTATTTGCTATTTGCTTTTTCGATTTTAACCCTTAGCACTCGAATGGCGATTGAGAGGCGCCACTAAACATTTCCGTATCGTTATTCTAAAATATTTTTGACATTATTGAATTTGTTTGTATGCAGTAAATTACTGAACACTTCAGTATTGTACGAGTCAATTGCGCCATTTTCATATGTATCACATGAAAGAAATATGTACAAGGCAAATATTCTAAGTCGTAAGGAATGTTTCGTTTTGGAGTTAACCAGTTAAGTGTGTTTGACGTGTATACACGTCAATCCAAAACTCTATTGCGGTGCCGTTAACGTTAACGAATAAAAATGTAATTTTTGAACCCTTGCCCTGCCCCCCCCCTTTGAACCTTTTTTTTATTGTTTTTTTCGTGTATATTTCGCATCGCATGATTTTAATTCCGCGCCGTGGGGGATTTCTGAAATTGAGCTCCACAGTTACCTGGTTAAAATAGCTTCGAGTGCAAAGGGTTAACAAACGAGACGACTTTCATTCGTGACACGATTGTTCGAAAAATTTCGAAAGATAAAGCATACGGAATCATTTCAGAACGGCACAACGGCATTTCGACGAGAGAATCGCTCGTTTCCGTGTTCCCACTTCCGCGGGTAAAGAAAAATTAATATATATATATTCCGAAATAATCGACGATTACACGCAAGCTTTTACTTCCGGTATGCGATCAGAAATTCCCCCGGTATGATATACGTCCGCCTTTCGTCTCGCCGGCGGACCCTCTTGGTTGCTTACTATATAGAAAGTTTTGCGTCGATCGTGTGCTCTGACCGAGCTCGCCGTGATCGCGTAAATGTATGCATGCGAACGTAGCTTCAAATTCTTGCGAATAATTACATAGTTACCGGGTGAGCTTGGGGTCCATAGTATCCGTACTGTCCGTAGGGTCCGTATTCTGGTTTTTTCTGTGGGGCCGACGAAGCTGCGGAGCTCGACGAAGTCTGGGCAGAGCTCGAAGCCGACACCGAAGAGGAGCCTGTCGACGCACTGCCCGATGCGCTGACCAGACCGCTGATTATGCCCTTGGCTATGCCGCCAATCAGGCTCGAAGATCCTTGTATAATTCCTGCGGAATCGGAGCCAGAATTTGCAGGTTGTCCATAGGTGTCCCCACCAGCATAAGTATCCGGCGGGTACTCCCCGTATCCTTCCGGCGGATGTCCTTCCGGTGGTCTGTCGTATTCCGTGTACGCGTACTCGTCGCGTTTCGTCTCGTATCCCTCGTTCCGTTCGCCGGACCTCTTTATCCTCTCCTGCATCAATGCCATGTACTTCGGGTTCTCGAGCAGTTCCAGCACAGCTATGCTTCCTCGTCTGACTATGTCCTCTTGCAAGTCCTCCGGTAGGATTTGATAGATTTCCAAGGCCACTTGCCGTTCGTCCAGGTTCGTAGTCACGGGATCGTTGGACGCGATCTCCAGGGACTGCGATTGATCGATCGGTGTTGTCTCTTGGTCCGGCGACGTCCTACGATACGGAGCCAACCGTTCCAGCTGTGCCGATGCCCGCGCCTTCAAATTCTGCTCGCTCGATTCCGTGCCCGCCGATGGATCGACGAGGATCGAGCAACAGACCACGATCGCGGCGGTCACCACTTGCGGAAACTGAAACGGATTTCGCATACGATCAGTCATCGGACCCCGGTTGTTTTTTAACACACTATCGGCGGGAAGGGTATTAAGTAGTAAAGGCACCAGTAGTTGACCATGTACCAGTAGTTGACCATTTTATAGAAAAACATAAGAAATAAGGTTTTTATAAGCTGTGCTCTTTTGAAGAAAGTAAACCTCGGATGTCATGCCGTCCGTTGTTTCAATTTTAAAACAATCGCATGCGAAGCGAAGTATGCATAGTAATAACGGACGTCTGAATTCATTAAGGTTAGTAATATGCTGATATATCTCTAATTCCTTAACGTTTCTGTTAAGAACAACTGTACGGTTCAGGTAAAAAAATCCATACGTTGCGAACTTATCGCGACTGAATTATTTGCTGTTTATATTCTCACAGAGTTTTATAAGTGATAAATGCATTGAAAGAAGCGTTTAATGGCAGGCAAGGAAATTGCACAGATCCTAAAAGAAGTTTATGCGAGGACGAATTAGTGACGACAAAACGTGCTGTAACATATCCGTGAATTTATAAACCAGTCGGGCGTGGAGCATAGTAACGTGAATGCAGCAAGTGGAGCGGTTCTTGGTGAAAGTCACACGAGGACGCGCGGCCTAAGGTTCCGCTTTAGAAGATGCCCATGTATGTGACCGCAACAAACAACGATCTTGTCAGAAAATTGCCGGTTTCACGAGTAATATCGAAAGAAAAGAAAAGAAAAGAAGAAATTGACAGCGACAACACGATGAAACACATCTGCATGCTGAAAGTTAATGACAATTTCTTTTCTTTTTTTTTTATATATTATAAAGTGGATTTCAGTTCTCGAAATTTCCACGCGCATATCGAAAGTCTGACATGAAATATTAACGCATAATTACAACGAGTAATTACAGAATTAGGCGAGCAAATTAATTCCTAGCCTAATCTTTACGAATTTATTGACTGTTCGAAAACAATTAAAATACATTCTTCTGCCTAGAATAATTTCCATCACATTTTCTGCACACTTACTCCATCTTGTAAATAACGAATAAATATTTCGTTTAAAGGATCCAAGATTTAGATATAAAATAAAGTTACAGCAAATTAATTGTTAGGGCCACGAAACAATCCGTATACCTAATAAATACAATTACCGACAACGAGAAATATTAAAACGATTGTAATATTTTTAACTGTGAAAAATGAAATGAAAATTTTATTTTTAAATCTGATAAAAACAGCGTGTCCATGAAACAACATTTAGGTTTAATGAAGCCCACCAGTTACAGCGAGTCCTTCGTAACAAATGAAAGTAGGGATTTCTCTATTACCTCTCAAGTTTCAATTGCGAGAAATAAGTTATGTTTGTGTTATATTATAGCTGTTTCCCCTCCTCGTGTGGAAAATACAAATAATATCCCATCTCGTGTAGAATGACATAGAAATCTCGGTTGATCTAAATTTCTACGCGTACAACCTGTTTAACTGCAAAAGAGATTGCAAAACACTTTTAACCACGACTCTCTTTATCTTGGATTGCAATTACTCGGAGAAGTGAAAATGTTGCACGATAGATTTACTCTCAATTGTCGCTGAAATTGTTCGATTATTTCTTGGAAATTTCTATTCACATTCGAATCGTTGCGTATTACTATTATGCGAACTGCACGGCGGATAATGAACGCTTTGCCACGCTAATGAAATTGAAAGTGCAGCAGAAATTGAGAAATCGCCCAGAAGACAGCGGTCCAGATGAGACGGAAGCGCAGTCGAGCCACGTATAATTTAATATTTCCGTGTTTTTCGATTAACACGTTGTCTGCCATGTCACTCGTATGTAGGTGACGGAATTATTTGTCCAGGATTTATAATAAATTTTTACGTTAATATATTCATTGTACCAAATTTGATTAGGAACTGTAAAATGTAAGAAAATTGGAGGACCACGGAATATCATACATTTAATTTTTTTCAATTTCCATTTCATCAAATAACTTACTTTGATTTTATGGAATTTTTGGGGTTTCTAGTTTGGCACTCAAAGTGTTAAGCGTTCCGAGAATTTCCTACGACCGATGAAAGTGATCGGCGCGTCCTTGGTCTTGCACTTGGAACAGTCAATGTTTAACCCAGTTTCAACCGTACGCTTCGACTATAGCATTCAGACCTGCACGACTGCCACGATTTCTAAAAAACCAGCAAAAATATCACCCGAGGCTGAACCGTCCGATTCTTCCGAGAGAAATTGTGACTCGCCCGACGATCGCGGATCAACGAAAATCACTTCCGGTTATCGGGACCGGTCCAAATTATTAAACGGCGAGACGCCTTCCGTCACCGGTGACGCAACTTTCTTTCCATCTCAAACGAAGTTCGACTTTCCTTCCGTTCCTTGGAACCTTCGACTTCCACGTCCATTCGAATTTATTCAAATTAATGCCAACTTTCACGAAAATCGCTGATCATTTCCCCCAGCGAAGTCACGGAAGCACAGAGTCGCGAGTTATTTTCATTTCCAAGACCTGCATACACTGCGAACGTAAGACAGAGTCGAAAAATTAATTAACATCTCGTTGAGCAAAGTCAAGTTATTCCGTGGAATTACATTGATTTCAAAAGAATGTACTTTCACTGGATAAGAAGAATCTTTCGAGTGAATTCATTCAGAATTAAATTATTAAACTGTTTCGAGTGAATTCATTCAGAATTAAATTATTAAACTGTTTCGAGTGAATTCATTCAGAATTAAATTATTAAACTATTTCGTGTTTTGTGACTAACAAACGGAAGTGGTGACATAAAATAAATTTCTGCAAGTATCCTTAATTTATGCACGTTCGTAGGAAACAACTTTTTATGTCTCATGCACTCAGACCTGGAGTATAATAATGTGCTAGAAATCGTGTGTGCAGAGAAACATATGAAAGTTTTTGTGATTTAGAAGTGGCGCGAATATTTTTTAAATAATATCAAAAGTCTAAGAGAGGAGCTACGATGAAACGTAGAAAAGCCAGATTACAGTTACAAAATTTGTTGGTTGAAGTAGAAAATTGCATCGCATAAAAATCAGAAGCGGAAGAGTCACTCGGAATACTCGGAACACAACGACCTTAGTCGCTTTAAAGCCGGGAATCTAATTAACGCTAGGGTAAATGACCGCTTGTCAGTGACAATGATCCTCGTTTGTACTTTTACATTCCCACTCGTGAGAAGATACAGATCAAAGCGCGAATTTCTCCATTGTAGCATGTAGAAGGTGCGAGTGATGATGAACGAAACCGTGTTTTACTTTCACGTGGGCGACAGACGCAATGATTTCCGAGCAGACCACAGTCATCCAGCCACACAAAGAAAAAAAAAAAGAAGCATGTAAGATGATTCATACTGAACATCACTTTACCATTCTTTCGACTCTGTCGCACAAAGTGTTGGGAGAAAAGCGAATCGAATGATATGACGCGAAATGAATTGAAAATTTGAATCGTTGCCGAACCAAAAACGGGAGCAACGAGGCATTGTCGCCGGCAAAAGTGAACACTTCACACATCGTATAAATAGAATTCTGCGCACAATGATCTTGGGACGCGTACCTTCATCGTTGACTTTCACGGTAGATCGGTAAAAGGATCACGGCACTCTCACTGAACTCACTGGCCATCACCATCGAGTATTTCCTCTCTTTATACGGACCCCCACCTTTTTCGAAGGAACGGGAGAACGTTGCTCGACTCCAGATTCTTCGTTTCCAAAATTCGTATTCGCTTCCCAGAAAAAAACCTACACATGTATCAAATTGTATGAACGTGATTGTTAAGAACTTAAACGAGACGCTTCGTTGCGAACGGAAAACGTTGTTTTGCCTATTACTAACTTTTATGTAGTTCTTGAAACTGTATTCAGCGGAAAATTCATGTTATTACGGTAAAGTGGATGATCAAATTATTAGAGCTGCTTGCATAACTTGATGGGTCTACGTTAAGATAATTAATTCGCAAATGAATGTGTATTTACGCTGAGTTTTTATTACTTCTAGAAAGCATTTTACGAAGCATTAAATTGCGAGGGTACGTTTGACAGTACCACAGGGATTGTTATTATTATTCATGTAGGCTATAAATATGTTTTTCTCACTGTGATTCTAAGAATCGAGATAATAATTTCACATGTATATTTTCTATGATTTTCAAAGTTAGAATTAAACGTGAAATTCGTTTCTCTGAACAATTGAAATACTAAACAAATTTCTTTAAATCGATCGAAGAGAAAGCTGTCGCAACAAAATTCTCTTAAGGTGGTATATAAAATTGTTTAAATCATTGAAAGAAAAAGCTGGTATAATAAAATAGTTTAAGAAAGTTAATGTTTGATAATTATTAATTTCGTTTCACCAGGATTATTTAATTTTCGTGGAAGTATTAGGAATTGATTTCGAAATGTTGTCAATTATGAAGCATCGAAAGATACATTATCCAAATTGCACATAAAAATGAGAATCTTTTAAATCAGTGAAAGACCGGTGCAACAATTTTTTTTAGACAATCTGATATGTAACAGTTCTCTCAATTGGGTATCTTTAGTCGGAATTTGCAACCAAGCATCGAGAACTAATATCGAAAAGTTGTGAATCATGCCATCGACGTGTTTTCTCCAGTCGTACCGAAACAATGCTAACCGAAACGAAATCAAAATGCGCGATTGTAAACGCGCATGAAAGCAGATACGTGCACAGTAGTAAAATATGAGCACTCGGGAAGAAGAAAAGAAAAGAAGGAAGACGCTTCCTTTTCATCGAACTGTTTAAGTCTGAGCACGCTAATGAAAGCAACCCAATGAAATGCAGGTGCATCCATCGGAATAACGAGTAGCCAGTTTTGTGCTTAGGTCTTATCAAGCTGCTCGATGCATTTCATATTTTTATATTTTCTGTTTATTGTTGAAACGCAGACAATATAATCGCACGTGGACAATGAAACTGGCCGTCCGTTTGGTCAAGCAATTAGAAATGTCCAGGTAAACTTCCGATGTATCAAGTTTCCCTAGATTCACACAAATATTAGGTTGGTGCGTATGAAATGTCGGATTTTTAAGTGAATATATAAAACTGCACATCTTTTTTCAAAAGCTGTTTATTCAATCAAAATATGCTCCGTTCGCTTCAATACACTATTCCCAAAGAGACTTTAAAGCATAGATGACTGTCTTAAAAGAAAATTCTGATCTTTAGAATCAATAAACTCCGATATCGAATTTTTCAAACTATCTTCATTTTCATGAAATCCGTACGTACGTGTATTTTGAAATCCGTACGTAACATAGTTAGATTTGAAGTTGCAACGCTTTGGCATAATGTCGTTCTTGGACAGAGAAAATGTAAACGCAACATAGATTTCTGTGCAACAAAACTGATTTAAAACGAGAGAAATCGTCGTGCAGTGATGCAGCTGTGTAAGTTACTGCCGAAACGAAGAAAAATAAGGAGGCATGTGAAAGGCGCAACTTTAGAATGGTGTTTGCTATCGATAAAAATAAAGGTTTTTGTGAAAACTGTAACCGTCCCCGGAGGCTTCCGCTAAGTTGAAAGTAACATACAATCGCCCATGAAAGTATTCGAACGTGTTTGCAACTTCCAAAAGAATCGAGCAAGTTTACAGGAAATAGGAAATCTTTTTACATCGGTATGATATTAAAATAATTCAATGTTCCGTGAGATATTAACCGGAGAACTACCAGATCCGCCAGAGTGACGGGTTCCAAATTTTTTAATTTACGATCACTCGAATTACAAAAAAGCATTTACGAAGAATTATTCAATATTTCTTTAGGCATATGTTATAATAAAAAATGACTAAAAATCTGAATAAATACATTATTATTATTTTTATAAAGTAATGTAAAATAGTCGCTTTTAGTGCTTCGTAAATCTAGTGTGAACAATGCGTAAGTATAGTATTTAGAAATTATTCTACAATTAACCATGTATTGTACGTGTTTTGTAGAGAATAAAAGCGTACAAAGGGAAGAATTGTCCAAATTCAATGAAAAGGATAATCAATACTAGGATATTCTATTTATTTTACTTCGAATTTTTATTTACATTATGTATGCACACACATTTTAATTCGGATACACAAGTGCGTAACACATATTCGGAAACTTGAATTATTTGACAGGAACAACTCTTTTTAAAAATTGGTCACCTTGAAATTCAACGTGACAGCAACAGTTAACCGGAAATCGGAAAGATTCACGGCTTATTATACCATCCTGTCCTATAGCCATAAGTTGACGATAGATATATTTTTGCTTGCAATATGAGACGTATCCCGCGGCGAAGCCTTCGATTAATCTGCATGGTTTATTTTGTTCTCTGAAAAATTATCAATAATATTAGAACCTCGCTAAAACCGCGACGACACATAGAAACATTCAAATTTTTTTTTTAATTCGGCGAAGTTTAAGCACTTCCAATTTTGAATATACGAAGACAATTACAAGATACATGCGTGTAGTTATACTTACGCGCATGTTTCGATGCGTACACTTTGTGTATAGTTTCTGTGATTCAGGATATACTTCCACTCGTTGCTTTTGGTAATACCGTACTTTGGATATACAAATAGTTCCTGAAAATATAAATGGGCAGTTGATAATTAATAGATGTTATTTACACTTGTAACAAAGATATTTCTTGATGTTAATAAATCGGAATATTGTAATTTTAATTGTTTCTTCGATATATCTCAGTTTAGCAATCCTGTTCGTTTCGAATTATTGAAAACATTTTCATTTTGCTTGAAGTCTTCCGCTGCATAACTTTTAGTCAACTCTTGCTAGAAACATGAGTATCATGCTGTGGAAGACTCATTTACGCTTTATTTGCATGCTTGACGTGTTTAGTATCTAAGAACTAATTTAATACTCTTGTTTTTATATAATCAACTAACCGTAGACAAACACAATGCTTCTTCTTCGGGTCCTTCTGTCTGTGGTATTGATGAATCAACCTGTTAAATAATAACATAGATAACTGTAAATGTTATGTTTACTATAGCTGATGTAAGCGTTAGAAATTCTTTTCTATATATAAGATACATTTGACGTTTCTTTGGAAACAACAAAAATATTTGAGATGCAAAGGTTAGGTGACTTATCCTATATATTGTTTACTATTAGGTACGGAAATATGTACGTAATATTAACACCTGTGAAATGCAAGAATTGAGAAAATTTACGAACCTCTTCATTGTAAGCTTGAAACTGAAGTAGAGGATTATTCTGCAACGCGATGGCCACTAAATCCGTTGGATAGTGTGGAATAGATTCGCAAAAGGATTCGTATTCACAGGCTGCATCTGTTTTATTAGTTTAAATAATATAAGTAAATTAGTAATACCAGCACCGTATATATAAATAAGTAAATATTATAACAATAATAATTAGATATTTCTTTATAAATGAATATCAAAAGTACCTCTGAATAATGGGTCGTTCAACTTCAGTGCAAGTGTTGCATTCGTGTATTCTTCAGAATACACGTACGATTTGAACATAAACTGTAAATATTTACACGCGATTAAAATTTAAATAAATTCTTTTTTCTTCTTAGTCTTTCCATTTTTTTTTTTTTGTAGAAATTGTTGTTCAATAGGTACATTACAAATTAATATAATAAAGATTTTCGTTATCACTACACTGCGGAGACCTTTGTGCAAATTCTCATTTTCATATATAATTTTATGAAAACTGAAATGACAAAAAGTTTCTTTTAGTAACTAAAACATTCTTTGCGTGCGAAGAAGCAATTAAGACTGTCGGTTTTTAGTCCGTTCAAAAATACAGTTTAAAAGGTCCACCTTCGTTTATCATAACCTTGACATATGTTGTCAAGGACACTATCCTAGGCGACCTCAAGAATATTTCGGCCGCCGCTTGTTGTTTATTAACAAAATAACATTCGTAAATAGCATGTACCTTTTCGACCCTGTGTTAGCAATATCGTACTTATATGTTCCTACCGACTAAAAACATATTTTAGCTGTTCCAAATATAAAATAATGAAAAGTGGAACGTAATATAATCTAGAGATATAGATCTCTTATTTCAATGACCACCAATAGGATTAACAACAGCAACCGTTTGTAGATAGAAATCAGAACGATAAAAAATCATACTTAATCTTATCTATGCCTTCCGTAAGTACACAGTTCATTAGATACATGTGCCTTTAGAAATGTTATAATTTTAATTATTGAACAGATCATACACTGTTGCCTGTAACTGACCAATTTTTAGTTATTATACGATCTTGAAATGTTTGAATTCTATCGTCAAAAATTATAAACATTAATTATATCAAGAATTACAGTGATTTACTGTAATTCACTCAGTGATTTTTAATACAGTGATTTGACGTAAGTAAGTTTATATTCTCACCAGTAAAAGAATTCCTTCCAGCGACGCCATCGAATTGTCCCTTCAAAGCGTGACGCCCGTTAGTGACACAAATTCCGTTTTCATTAATAACTTGTTTATTAACATCAGTGTCACTATAAAATCGTAGAAATATTATAGAAGCATTTCGTGTCACTCTTTAGTATGTCTGATCACGGTTATCTACACAATGAAATTCACTTATGCCAACAAGTAAAAGCAATTATCTGAATTGTAAGTTTGCTCTGAACGCTGCGATTCGCTTAATTTTAGAGAAACCACGATACTGAACAGCATTTCAGCGACCGATCTCGTGTCATTATATCAATATATGTGAGGAAAACGAGATTACACAGATATAAGATAGATATTTTTCTGCTGCTACCACTTTGCAAGTCGTATAGAAATATTTCAATTCTTTTTCAATTAATTTTATCTTAAGTAATCTTATTTCGGTTGTTTTGGTTTCTTTAAATAAAAATCAAATAATTACTAATTTACTTATTTAAATTACAATTTATGTATTGTACGAAAGATCTCACGTGTGTCAGAAATTATTTTCAAAGTGTGTGAAGAAAGAATATAAAATTGCATTGATACAATTGTATTGATCATCAGAATACCGATAGTTCACGAATTCAGGCGTATTAGCAAGAACTGAATATTCCGTATACTTCATTTTTACTACGTGTGTTAGACTGAAAACGGGAAAGAATGGAATTTTAAAGATAAAACATTTGAGTGGAATTACCAACGAATTACATACATGCTTAGGTATTTTTTATTCAGTTTGAAAGTTTCACATATACACGTTAATCATTAACGACATAATAAACAATGACATATAGATATTAGAATCTGGGTAGATGCCCGTATCGCGGATCATTGCGCGAAAAGATCTTTTGTAACACATATCATATAATAATTATTATATAATGAATATATATATGTATGTATATATATATATAACAATATTTATAGACATATAAAGAGGTACTTTATGTGTATCTGTGTATTACATAGTATGTATATTTATATTAGTTATATATTTTGTATTTTTGTAACATCAATATGTCATTTTAGGCATGTAATTTCTGTGTATGTGTTCATATGTAATGTGCGCCCGTGTACTTCCTAATTATTCTCCTAAAATGCTCAGGTATGATGCACGTATCGGTTTGAACCAATGCTTGTCCTCATTATCGTACGTCTACTCCCCATACGAATGTAGTGTCTACGTTACTTAACCTAATGAAAGAGAAAATAACACCCAGGTACGGTACGCGGGTAGTAACCGTAGTATCCGTAAAGTTGATCATAAGCGTGCCTATACTCGTACGACTACTTTGTATGTGTACATATGTCTCTCGTGTGTTCGTGTTATTGTTTAACACCGGCGTATACGGTAGCAGTAAAGTTCGATATTTCAAAAACGAGTGTCTTCGACGCGTGAACAAGCAAACAGTGTGTGGGAGCACCGAGCTACACGAGGGTGAATACGTTCGTCGCGGTTCGATATTTATTCAACAAGTCCTTCTTCGCTTCTGTTTATCTATGTTCTTCTCTTTTTTTTTGTTCTGTGATCAGACGCATTTTATTACGTCTACGCGTGTACTCGCGTACCGTGTGTATGACTGCGCCGAAGAAACGTTCTCAGAGTAGTACGCGCTTTAATTGAAATAAATATATGTATATTTATGTATATATATATGTAATATTTATGTATACAATTTATGTATATATATATTTATTTATTTATTTATTTATGTATAATATGGCTATGCCGTGAACGGCTCGTCGGCTGCGCCTGCAACGACCCGAGCACTGTAAGACACTGTACAAAAATACCGCTTATAATAATTAGTAATAATAACAACGCAGCCGGCGAGACTACAACTACGGCCATCAGAGATATGTCTCGACATGGTTCTTCGGGTGTCTTCGACGCGGGGACGCGTCGGCTAGCGACTATCCCGTTTCATCGTTCTACGATCACCTAAACGATATGTTCCACTAAGCGAGTCCGGAGTATAGTGATCATTTAGAGAGGTTCCTGTGAAACGCTTGTTCGTATACAAGCGTGTTACACCTATTACCGAAGAGGCGTGTAAAACGGAAAAGATATAGTGTCATTGGCTCGCGTATTTTACGATCCTCAAGTAAACGAGTTCATTTCGTAAAAGAAATTTAGTAACAAGACAACCATTTGACGTTTACATGCACATTGCGAGGCGATAATGAATTTGCAAAGAAGAACTCGTTCTTACGGTTATTAAATCGATTGATTATCTTCGAAATATTGATTAGCCTGGTGGAGGTGTACTCAGAAAGACGTAAAACTGTGTTCCTTCGTATCTTGAAAAATATGTAGCAAACGATTCAGTTTTTCGAACCGGAACATTTTATGGAGTTCAACAGTGATGTCTAAATAGATTTTATGCTTACAATTCTATTGCTTTTCTTTCGATTCGGTCAGTCTTTTTAATCTTGGAATTTCAACTCCGGACTCGCTGCGTAAGTGTACCTACTATCTAACGTTGCTATTCTTTACTTTTCTATCTACTAATATTTTTTCCAACTGGCAATCATTTGTGTTCTGCTGTCGAAGCGAACGGTGTCGGTGAAAATATATCTTGAAAAAAATGAACTTCCAATATGCTTCCCGTGGATTCTAAGCACAATGTAGGGCCCGCAAAGAATCACACTTGGCGTATCGTTTGCCTTTCAAAAAAAGTTCTTTCCTGTTCTACAGCACATAAAAAATAAACAGTAAACTAGTATATATCTTCCGAAGAAAAAATGTGTAGTTTTAAAGAAACTGTTCTAATAAACAAGTCCGTTTATAAAATAACCAAGAAAACTACTACTTGGAAACGATAGAATTGTTCGGTTCGAACAACAGCGCGCAAATAACAGCTTTGTATTTTTCTTATCGATGAAACTTCTTAGAAAAAACACCTAACGCGTATAGATAGATATATAATCTTTGACGATCGTAATAATGTGTATATATTATATGCAACGTAGATATATGTATTTTTATATATATATATATTATATGTATATATTAACAAATAAATTCTCTTAAATCTCATACGTTCACGATATGTATACGATATTTAGAGATTATATCAGTGAAGCCTTACATCGAAATAATTAACCATTATCTTACAAGTAGAAGTTGGGCGTATAAATGATATGTGTATGTTGTGTTATATTGACGCAGACCTCCGACCTCCGACCAAAGGAGAGAACTATTCCTTCATTGTTCCTTCGATAAAATTTTGCGATATTGCGTTTGTGATTAAAGTAAATTTACATGCGTATGAAACGACGTGTCATCACAGACATACCCCTGCGCACCTAACACGTATATATGTATGTGTTTAGAGAAAACGGTTCCTTCCACGGTCTCCGAAACTCTCCTTCGATGCTCGTAGAAATCGAGATCGCGTCACGTTGTTAATCATTAGCAAGTTAACCTACCTAATTTCGTTATGCAGATTATTCGTAATATCGATACCTTAATCCTATCGAAATGTTAAATCGTCTATCCACCAAGTGTAAAATACTTGTGTAGTTTACTTTCCACGTGAATGTTCTTGCAGTTTCACATCGTTCCGTGAACGTGTGTCTTCGATAATGTTTAGACTACGGATCATTTATGCATCATTTACGTTCTCATGGACAGATTGCGGACAGTAAGAGTTACGTACAGACGCATGATCGCTCCTCGTTTTAATCGAATAAAACATAACGCGAAAGCATCGACAAAAATTTCGTTTCGGAACAGGCTATATAATGATATGGGATATGCACAAAGTCCGCAGTCTAATAATATTGTATCGCGCGATGGCTACAATCTACGAAAGGTGTTCGACGATGTTTACCATTCGTCTCAACGAACATACACGGGAGGGTAATTAATCATTTCCACGACATGTGTGTATCATTCCCCTATAGCGTTTCTGTAACTGTGTCCGCCGACATCGTATCGGAATTCGTCTTTTTACTTTCATCGTTTCGCGTAACCTAGAATTTTAACCACAGAGATCGAAAAATATTGCGGGTTCTCAAACGTCGTGCGTTCTTAAATGTACTTCGAACACATTTCGCAGCTTAAAATACATAGAAGCAAAGAGGTGCTCTCGTACGTCACAATCTGTGCCATGATGCTGCGCAAATGGAGTCAAGTGTCGTTCGAACCGTTGCGTTGCGTCGCGTTAGATAGTTTATGTGTGGAAATGTATACTGCGCCGCATACCGTCCACGAACCTCTGGCAGATTCATCCCGACGTATTGCTGAAAGACGGCGTTATTTTCTGACGCACCTAATCGGCGTGGTGAAGTCTGTCGCGAAACAGATGCAACGAGCCGTTTCAATGATCGCGTTCGCGCTCTGCCGGAATTGACAAGTGTCGGTTTCCTGTTGAGTATATTACGGTCCATCAGTCGTTGTTATTCCATTTCGACAGGCCACAGTGCTTTGTGAATCGAGTTAAGCAACCGAATGATCTCTAGATATCGCCGCCTCCAGTCGGCCGGCTTAAGAATTCGTCCGACTATCGATCGTTCGATTACCCGAATTATCGACGACGCTTAAAAACAATTTTTACATTACCGACGGCGAAGCGATAATCGGAACGAAACTTTCGAATATCGAATAAGATTGTGACGCACGAAGTGCAGTACGAAGAATGACGAATGACTCGTCCCGAATGTTTCGGAAACGCGTTGATATGTATTATGAGACGAATGACCGTGGATCCACAGAGCGATAGTTAAATATATCGGACACTCGAATTCTCTATCAAGTATACTACGATTCCCGCTTAAACAGATATCCAGAAAAACACTTGGCAACAATCTTGATATGTAACGTTCGGTGAAGAAGGTCCGTTCGATTGTCAATCGATCGAGAAACCTTCGTTTCACCCTGTTATTATATCGTACGTCACGATCGAGATTTTTTTTCATTCCAGATGTGACGAATCAGATACTTTCGTGTATCACCGTACCGATTAATTCAATTGTTCTCGTACTCGAGTAGATACGTTTCGTTTTCTCGCAAATCAATTCTAATCGTTGATTGTTAATCCTTCGAAATCGTTCGACGCTAACATTTTGTAGAATTAAAAATTACGGTACTATGAAATTATTAATGTGGTCAGAAGATGAACAAATGGTAATACGTTTGATACGGTGACCGCTCGACAGGCGAAATGATCCCTTTAATGGAGAACTCGGAGCGCCCCGAGCCAGTGTCGCCAGATTAGGGGAGGGAGCACGAATTTAGGGGAAAAAGTTACTCTCTTTCGTCACGTGACCGCGGCGAAAGCATGGAGAATAGCGCGATAGGAGGGGAAGTTAGAGTGGGGAGAAAAGTCTTGATCTGGCGACGCTGCCACGAGCTATATATATAATACACGCAAGGGACTCCACTCTATCGCTTAACCACAGAGCACGCGTGTGATTGGCCGCCAGATAACTATGAATCGCCGCGTCGAAAGTCCCCGAGTCTCTCGCTTATCGAGCGGTCACTTTCCGTTTCCCTGTCATCGTGTTGCTCGAAATATATAACAACAATTGATTATACTTTCAGTTACCATTACGTTTCGACGTTTATAAAAGCACTGTTGATATGTATTCGACAAACCATCGCCGTTAATATTTTTTTCTCGACATCTATTTAGTATTAAACGTACAAACACATCTTATCCAGCAATCTAAAATTTACTTCCTATTCCTTTCCGTATTAGACACACACAAGAACTCGTAGATTTAACCGCACCGATCGTGTTTTCGAATCTTCCGCGAAAAAAAAAAGTAGAGATAGTCTGGCGTGTCAAATAAAGTTGAAAGACATTAATTTCGCGAGATATCTATCCAACAAGTTTTCATCGACGTTCTAGTCGTAACGGAGACGATCGTGCGTTGATTGGTGCATCGATGTGACAGTCGGTGCGTCGATAGACAATGTCCATCGACTACATCGACTTTTCAAGCAAGATAAATATATCTGTCGGTAACGTAACATAAAAAATCTTTGGTTTGATAATCACGATCGCGTGATCACTCGCACCATGTTCTTGGTTCGTCGATGTACCGAATGTGGCGTTTGCTGAAGGGATTCGGCAGATTCGATGATCTCAAAAATGATCGGAGTAAAGCCACGACACGAGAAAACGACGATACGCGCCGACGGAATCGTGTCGCGTCTCCGCGTTCGCGGCACGATTGCACGGCTGCAGGAGAACAATAACGACAAAAACTGACGGGCGGAAATAGGGAGACAGGTCGAAAGGGCAAAAGGAAAATGCGCGGTTCTTAAACGAGAGGAAACGTGGGTTCGATGGCAGCGAATTAGACCACCGCGATGACCACTGCCAACAACTGGATCATTGTGCCGACGTAGAAGCGATAGTTGCTGGCCAACGATGATGTCCGTCCGGCGTTTTTACCAACGCAGCCCATTCTCTCCAGAGGTATGTTTTCCAGCGCGTATTCCCGATGCTCGTTCAACATCGTGCACACGGTGCGCTTCGTGAACATCTTCTCAACGGGACTGGTGCGCAAGTTGTGCAGCCATTCGGCGTACCACCGTAGCTCGCAATCGCAGATCAAAGGGTTGTCTGAGGCAGAAAACAGAAACGAAATGTGAATGTATTGGTATTTGGTACACACTCCGGGACAAAAAGGTAGCGAATCTTGCATTTGCGAAACGTTTTCTAGTAAAAACTGGTCGAAATACATACCCTTACGGACAAAAGTTAAGAAATATGAAGGCTGTTTGAAAATTATTGTATACACGGCGAGTCGCCTAACGTTTATACCTAACCCTTTGACTACTGTGGGCGCCTATAGGCGCTCAAAAAATTTTGCGTTTGTGATACTGAGAGCGCCTATAGGCGCTCGACGTAGTTTGGCTTTCCGACACGGAGGGTTATGGGATTATTATGTAAAACAATATTATTAAGCTGCTCTTTCATTAACACAGTCTTAAGAATTTTATTCCGGTTTTCGGTAAGCAAAGTATTCATTTTACAATTTTACGTTGGGATTGGTATTATCAACAAGTGAACGATGTGCTGATATATCAAAGCAACTACGGAGATTGCAAAAGTAAATTTGATATTTACCTGTGATATCGATAACTCGAAGGGTATCAACGATGCTCTCGGTTACTTCTTCCGATATTTGTTTCAACTTGTTGTTCTGGAGATTCAAATATTCTAAGGAATTCAGGGTTTCAAGAACCAGTGGCGGCAGCATCTTGATCCTGAAGTAGTCGCAGAGAGAACAGGGATGGTGATTAAAAACATTTAGCTGATATGCGCGATATACACTTACGGATAAGAGTTAAGAAACATGAAGATCGTTTGAAAATTAATGTATATTAAGTCTCTTCTGATGTACAGTGAGTCTATAATCGATGGCACGTACTTTAAATCAAAATAACTGTTTTTGTAAATGAAGCAAATAACTTTAGTTTTTCGGTAAAGTTAGACGAATTAGTTTACTAGATGGTATGCAAAAAAATTTTGGAAAAATTGTAAACTTTTTTCTAAACATTTTTCTAAATTAGTTAAAACATTCCTCATGAAAAAAAAATATTAATGTACCCAAATGGCCAAGTTGGCCATTTTACTTCAACCAATCTACATATACTCAAAAAGGGGAAATATACAGTTATTTTTAAACGATCGATATGTTTCTTAATTTTTGCCCGTGAGTGTGTACGTCTAACGAAGTTTAAACAATTACAGATTCTTCTGAAGGTTCAAGTATACAATAGAATCTCCATATCCGGTGAAGGCATCTTCCGAAAGAGCGGTGATATTATTAGCCCTTAAATCGAGATGGCGAAGTCGGTGTAGACGGCGCAACGCATCACTCGGCACCGCATGTAAGTTATTATCTCCTAACCGCAAATATTGTAGATTTTCTGCAACAGAAGAAACATCAAACATATAGGAATTTATAGGCACAGATAGGGAGATAGGGTTCTCCCGATAGGGAGAACATCTCTGAAGACTTGTTAATTCAAAATGTTAATATGTGCGTGCTAATTAGTCTCCGGATTTTTATGCAAAATAAAAGTTGGCTGCTGCTGTTGCCATGGGCAGGAGCCAGGCAGATATTGGATTCTTACTTTAATCGTTTGAACAAATTGAAGATAATACATTGTTGTTTTTAAATTATTTTAATCTCTCTACTGTTTTAAAGTACACCTACTCTTTTTTGCTATAAATGCATCGAATTTGCAGTCTAGCGATCACATTAACTGATTATCGTGATTTGTGCTCCAATGCAATTGTTATTAGTACATAAATACGTGTTGGTAAATATGAACACACACACAGCGATAGTGTGTGTAGAAAAATTTCACGACACCTGTGTGAAGGAAAACATACGATTAATTTATCGATAAAAAAGTGAAAATGAAAGTCAGGATCGTTGACTTGACCGCGCATCCCTTAGGTTTTTGTATACCTACTATCCACCACCAGGTGTGCAGTTCGTTGACCTGACCCTTAGTATGTCCACCACTTAGTATGGACACCACTGCTTTTGCTCATTGTCAGTGGATCCTGCTGCCGAGCTAGCCGCGCTCTGATTGGACATTTTTGCAAAGAAAAATGTTGCTTCAAATGATCTCAGGAACCACCCCTTTCACAGAGTTGATGTAATTTTCGGACAGACCGTATACTTTGGAGTTTTATTGGATTTTTTAAATTTTGGTTCGTGCGATAACAGGGTACGTATGGAAGACCCACTCAAAATTTCAAGTCAGCTGGTCAACTAAAACTTGAGATATGGTGGCAACAGTTTCGAGAAACGCGTTCGAAGATATTCAATTATGTAATTACGTGAAATGCGAGATGCATTCTTCAAACACCTGTAACTACGGTAACTTTGCGTATTCAAACAAATCCCACGCTTAAAGAAAATGCAAAAAAAAAAAACGATTTATTGAAAAAGCAGAATACTCCTCAATTTGGAGACTGTTGCGAGGGTACGATTATTTCAGTTACATTGAGTTATTTTAGTAGCAATTAAACGTGGAGCAGACGCGTCGGCAGTGTAAAAAAAGCTGTGTATAACAAGCCAACGGATGCACTTACCCTCAAGACCGATGAACGCGTCCGGATCCACATGGGTAATCTGATTTCCTTCCATCTCCAAAGAGTTTAATTGCGTCAAGTGGGAGAATACACGGGCTGGAACTTCACGGAGCCGATTGTGCGACAATCCTAACGAATCCAAGCTTTTCAGGCCTGTAAACGAGATTGTTTACGCTATCGTCACATCTAGGTTACTTGATTTCAATTCCGTTCGATGGAATTTGATTCGTAATGTTTACCTTCGAGGCAAACGTGTCACGGACAAAAGCAACCGTTTTTACTGTGAAATCGTGAAAATCCTGTCGTAATTTTGGTATCACAGTTATTTGCTATCGAAATGATTTGCTAGGGAAATGAAATATTTGCTAGAGTGTGCCATCTTTTTGTCCCGGGTGTACTCGGTATAATAGCTATTTTTTATTGAAATACAGTTTTCTAATGTTTCTAGTAGAAAAGACAGCGTAGGGGCTAGCATAGAATATTTAATAAAGCTACGGAAGTTTCTAATCGTTCAAAAATAATCTCTAAAATTGGGGAGGCAAATAATGATTACTCATCGGCATAGTTAATATTCCTCGGCTATAGTGGCATACTGAGCAAAGCATTTGAACAAACCCTACCTTCGAAATCACCTTCGTGAATAGCGCTAATTCGGTTCTCCGGAATATCCAATTTCCTCAGCATGTCCAGGGGGAGCAAGGCGTCTGTTGGCACCTTGGTCAATTGGTTTGCGCCCAGATTTAGTCTCTTTAGTTTCCTACTGTAATTTACGTGTTCGTATTTACATATTATCTACACCAATCCGCAGTTTCGTACATACGGTGGATCTCAGAAGCATTTGAACAATGAATTTCCGATTTTCCGAAAAACAAACTATGTTCTATATGTGATTATTTTGTGAAAAATAACAGTACAATAACAAACCTGGAGTTATTTTAAAGCTTGAAGCGTCTACTCTAACCGTCGCTCATTTTTTATATTTTCGCATGATACAATAAGTAAAAATCTAAAGAACACTATTTTGATTGAAAATGCTACAAATCGAATCGTCTGTAAAAACATAAAAAAATGTTTTTTAATGAATCTTTCACTGATTTAAGGAATCAAGCTTCAAGACAATTTTTATTTTGCATAAAGATCCGTCAGTCTAACGATGTATTTGCTTATTAAATAGCGTACATTCAAATTTCAATTTCACTTACGACAATTTAAAGATTGACTATCAAAACGTGTTTCAAATATGACTAAACATTGTTTACTTTTTCATTTGGAGTTCACCTTTCTAATTGTCTAGCGAGTATAATATAAAATAAAGTAGGACAAGTAAAACTTTAGTCATGCTAATGCCGACGAACATACTTGTGCAGTCCTTTAAAAGCGTCGGCGTCTATGGTGCTAATCTTGTTTTCGTACAGGGAAAGGATTTCAAGAGTATCGAGACCTTCGAAGGCTTTTCCGTGAATGGCGTTGATCTTATTGTGGTTCAGGTTTAGAATAAGCAGCTGCTGAAGACCTCTTAACGCGACCGTTGGCACCGAAACCAAAGCATTCTGGGATAGGTCCAGCTGCGTCAATTGAGTCCCTGTGGAAAAATATGGTTACATGAAATTATTCACCTTTCTCAACTCGAATGTTTTTAATCGGTGGACTACCGATTTTGCAAGTTCGAACGTAATATAAAGTCTTATGGACAAGCTCGCCGTTGGCTCTGGCATCATTCAAATAAAGTGAAGATTTCATTAAACTTTACCACTTTTTGCTGTATTAAGTTTTTGATTTTACTACCCCCTATTTTACTTCTTTTTCATTAATAACTCCGCAATAAAGACACGGAGAATATTTTTGCAACGGAAAAGTTGCTTCAAATGCCCTCATCAATCATCCCTTTCAAGGAAGTACAACATTTAATTTTACAAATTACATTTTTCTTGAATTCCCAGTTATTCGGCAGAAATAGCAGATTGAAAGTAAGTGCTACAAATCAATGAATGCACATGTTGATATTCGAGCTGCACGAAATGTTTTAACATGTTGCTCTTGAAACAGTGTTGGGGTTTGTTGTGTATAAAAAGTAATGCTCATCCGTCCCAGGGGTGAATCTATTGTAGATAGACAAGATGAAGACAAGGGAAATCGGTGGGGACCCCTCAGTCACATCAAAAGCGCGATTAAATTAAAATGGATCCCATTTAACGTTGGCACGTGACGGAGTACAAGCTTCCACCGCCATCTCTTGTAATATGATTGCAATGATGACTGTATCATCTGAAATACAAAGTAATACGATACGGCCACTTTGAATAACGCGAGAAATGGAGTTGACCTGATTGTGCAGCTTGTTTATATAGGCCAAAGTGCAGTAATTTTTCGATCACAAAATGTTTATGCAAATGCACCTTTTCATATATCAATTACGGTATACAGTGAATTCTCGTTACGAGTCAGTTGCGTGGTTCTGGATCGTGAAATGCCGTTAATAACTTTCGAGAATACCTCGGTTTTTGGCTCGCGTAGAAATTTCAACGCATCAAATCTCTCAACGTGTCAAAATAAGACACACTTAAGAGGATTTGAAAATAGCAAAATTTAAAACATATAGAAATTATAATACGCCAATTATTGGGATTTGAATATGTCGAATTTCAAATGCGTTGAAATTGCTTTACCTGATAATAGAAGAACATTTCACAGCATTCACGAGTTTCAAGTTAGATATATGTAGAACTTCAATATTATATGTATTAAGCGGATATGCAAAATTCGACGAACACGCGTGCCATTGAATAGGAATTGTTTGACGCGTCTGTTCATGACCTACCGGTTCTACTTCTTACAAATGCTATAAACACGCGAACTCGATGGATTTTCAAAGTTCATTTCCTCGGAAAAACAAAGCCCTGTACGAACAAATTTTATTTTACATTCTCGACTTATTTTTTTGTGTAGTATCATTCCCTTTTCGGTTGTACCACGGATTATCCTGCGTAAAAAGATTTAGCTGCCAATTCGTTCCTACAAGATTTTCTACGCATCTTTTGTTGCGACGCACCACACAAACGCATAGCATATTACGTCGAGGAATCATCGCATTCGCCTATACGGGGTGAATCACCAGATATTACCACCTTGATTGACGTCATTATTATTATTCACAGCGAGAAATGTTTGCATGGAGACTAAATGCATTCAAGATACGAACATACTGGTGTTATTAGTTCTTTATTGTAGGTAGATTTTATGAAGGTTAATTTTGATTTTCTAATTGATTGTCAATTAATTGATTTTCCAATAGTTGAAATTCGGTAAATGTCTCCCACCTCCTTAAGTTGAATGGTTTTGAGAGAGGCACATCCTGATGGTACATTTTTTTTATTAATAAAAAATATATGATTCCATTTAAAAAAACATTAATGACCTTCATATGTCCTTTATACGTTCACCTACAAAAAAAATGTACCATCAGAATGTGCCCCTCTAAAAACCATTCAATTTCGTCTAAAACATTGTTTGCTATGACATTAATGACCTTCATATGTCCTTTATACGTTCACCTACAAAAAAGAAAAATGTACCATCAGAATGTGCCCCTCTCAAAACACTTCAACTTCGTCTAAAACATTTTTTGCTGTGCGTAATAATAATGACGTAAATCTAGATGGCAAAATGTGGTGACCCAGCCTGTATAGCCAAGTGATCTTCCAGAAGACGATTACGAAGTTGTGTTACGTGGGGCGTCGTGAATTTAACTGCGAGCCTCGGTATAATAGACAGAGTACTTACCGATGGAACTCAAGGAAGATTCCTCGAGTACCGCGAGGCTGCTATTGTGAATGGTGAGATGGTGGATAACGAGGCCAAGGAATATGTAGCGCTGCAGTTTCGGCAAGCTGTTGTGCCTGAGACGCAAGTAAAAGATGACCGCGTTGGGCCTTCCTTTGAGCGCCTTCATAGCATTGACGATATGCACCAGGTCCGTGGACTCGCATACGATGTCCAAGCCGGATGTTTTCGGAATGCAGGTACAGGGCGCGATCTCACCGACCGAAGGGCAGAGCTGCGACGTTTGCGCGAAGCTCAAGCCCATCAAAAGACACAGCGTCCAAAGCACGACCCATAAACTGTTTTCCTTCATCTTTCTGTCAACCTTCTTGTTTCTACCAATTTCGAACTTTTCTCCACGAATGGGGATCTTCGTTATTCTCGGTGTTTCGCCTGATCCGTGTCTTCTTCTCCAACCGTCTCTCTGTCTCGAATCTCTCCTTCGGTCGTTCTTACCTACTGCTTAACCCTTTCTGTTCCTGTACCTGCAGTCTGCTACTTAGCCTCTCCTCTTCTCATATCCATTGTTCGCTCTTCCGTGGTGCACCAGTACACCGAGTCTGAAACCATCAAAAGGGGAACGTGCATTAACACTTTGATCGCCAAACAAGAAAGCTAAAAAATTCCATGAAATCAAAGTACGTTATTTAATAAAATAGAAATTGAAAAATATTAAATGTATGATATTGTGTAGTTCTCCAACTTTCTTGCATTTTACAGATCCTAATCAAATTTGGTACAATGAATATATTAACGTAAAAATTTATTTTAAAGCCTGAACAAATAATTTCGTCACCCATATATGGATGACATGGCAGTCAACGTGTTAAAACCAATTTTATTCGGTACACTGATATTTCTCTTTTAATAAAACCACTCTTTGCAAATATTTGTGCTGTCATTTCAATGTCGATCGCAGAATCGCATATGTACGCAAACAATGACGAATAATAGTAATTCCTCGCGATCGATTCGCAAGAAAGATGAATATCTTGAATGACCCCAAAGATCATAGCATACTGCATGGTTGAACTCATCTCAATGTCCGTTTTTATTTGACGTAAACAAATATGTAGCATTCCATTTAAAAAAATAAAGGTCACCTTTCTTTCTATAAAAATATTAAAAATACAAAAAATTTAGGCAGGCTATCATATTGCTAGTAAAATATACAACAACTACCTCCTCTTTGATATTTTTCTAATGTTTACCTTTTACGAAAAAAAAAACGCTGTACACAGGGTGTTCTAAATAAGTTATATACAGAGTGTTCATTTGAAAAATTTTCAGCCGAATATCTCGAAAAGTACATACGAAAGATATTAAAAATGTGTAAAACACGTGTCCAAGGATTTCGAGGGGAAAAGAGCGGGGTGACATCAGTTTTTCATTTGAGTGGCAATTTATTATTAGAATTAAACTTACTTTCGTTCATCCAGTTTCTTTACTAGTTTCATAATTTTAAATTAACTGTCAATTTTCTAACCCTTTTCGTAATTTTCATGCTTCGATTATTTTATCTTGGGTTGTTGCATATTCAATGTACGATGTCAGAATGCAAATGTTATGAAACGTTTTCGTCAGGAAATACTATTGTAGGCTGCAAGTTTATTTCATACCATTTTAATCTACAAAGCTGATCATTAAGATTCTATCTTCAATTTTTATTCAGATATCTAATTGTAATTTTAAGCAAAGTTCATTTCGACATCGATCAGTGCGATTGTGGTGCATGCTTTTCGTATGAGTGGAAAAATAAACATGGAAGATAGCATTATGCAATGTATCATTAAAATGTCGTGGCAAATGAACGCACTATTCATATCGGTGGTAGAAAGTACTTCAAAATGAGGATGATGGTCTTGTAAATGAAGAAGGTGAACGACCAAGAAATTCAATTTCTACCAAAATGCAATCAAGAAACTTATGCTTCGTTGATAATTTATGTGGAGTACGATGGCGTTTGCTTTGACAAGCAAGATTTATCCAAGAGATGATTGTGTTCGTTTAACGTGTTAGTTTAGAAATTCATTGGTGCTTTAGAATGAAATTTCAGTGTGCGAAGATTCTGGCAGCTAGAAGATTCAGCTAGACTCTATCACTGTATTATCGACGTATTTATGTTCTTCCTACTGTTTTTTTTCTCCAAATATATTTTCAATTTTTAGTTCCGTATAATCATAAATAAAAGTCACCATGGAAAGTGACAGTGTTTCATGTTATGTTGAAAGAGTATACTGTCGCTGCACGAAAACGATAGAGCATCGTTCCGCTTTGATCTGTCAAAACAGAAGAATGAAAAAACATCATACCCGTTCATGTGGGGCACGTGGTCGCTTCCCCTGTTTCTCACGAAATACTTCCTGTAAATGCGTGAAGCGAAACTACGGCGAGATCTAGCGTAATCGCTGGTCATCGCTTTCGATGTCACTGCGTATTAGGAGAACTAAGCTGGTTCGATCACATTAACTGGCTGATCGAAGCAACCGGGCGACGGAGTTTGTAGTTGCACAGGGAAGCATAACGTCGCACTTTATTCGCAGATCGAACACGATGGTTTTCCCTTCTGGTCCGCGGGGCTAAACACCGAACAACGAACAACAATGTTTCGTCGCTTCTCGTCGACCGGAATCGTGTGTTTCCGGTTCACTTCACTACAACCGACGAAATCGATCTTCTTTTTCTTCGATGCACCACCGAACGAGAACCGCACTCGACATTTATCACCGAAAGATGTTCGACGATCGTCGGACGGGTGAATTATACCGATCGCCGGTGTTCGAGCCGACGAAACGTTTACCTTTCCGTATGCATCGGAAACTCCGGCACGTACTTGTTAATCGGCCGCGGCACGGGTTGCATCGGCAATTCTCGGAGCTCGATCGACTGGTCGAGCTGGTCGAACACTCGGTGGCGACAATCGGAACGAATCCGCAAAACAGCCAGAACGAAACGGACGGAACAGGTTCGTACTTGCTGCCGGAGTAGTAGTGAATTAAGTCGGTGATCCAGGAATATTCGTTAGCCGATCCAGAGAAATCGCCAAGGAGCAGTCCGTTGGGACACCTTCGGTTCGTTGTTCACGATGGAGGAAGTAGATTAGGTGGAGCCCGGTGATCGTCCGAAGGAAGAGAGAATAGTTCGATTACCTTGACCTCGGAAGATGGCTCGAGGTAGAGTAGGTGTACCGAAAGATCGCGAATGAGAAGCCGATGAGCGTCGAGGCGCTCCGGTAGTCCAGGAAGCTATCGTTAGTGCCGGTCTCTGCTCGGTACCGCTACGCTGGTGACCTGGGTGTCCGTTGGCATCATCATTGCCCGGCTAATGGGCAGCTTCCGTCAAGGGGATCATGGGATACACGACGACGGCTGCGGCAACGTGGTGGACGACGTCATCGGAGACCTTACGATCCTCTGGGAGTGTGGAGCCGAGAGTACACACCAGCGTTTATTGGTGCGCTCCTCTTTCAATTTGTGCTCGCTCGCTCGGTCAAGGAACGACAGCTACCGCAGCAATTTCTTTGATGCTTTGTGCCTGCGACGTCGGTCGTCGCGGGTGTAAGGAATGCAACTGAATGATAATAGACGTAGACAGGGCGAGGCACTTGAGAGATAACTGCGGTAGGACGTCTATTATTTCTTGCACCGAACAATATCGTTCAAGTATTTAGGTGAATCTTTATCGCATCGTGCGTACCAACACTAGGCTCGGCCCGTGTTTTTCAACTGTGGAACAAATCAGCATTCCAGGTGGAAAAAAGTCTTTTCGATGCTCGAAAAGCCTGGACCCCACGGTACAAGTGAAATCGTACGTTTATTTTCATTGTAAAGAAAAATCGTGCGGCAACAACTATGAAATTTCTTTAAACCTCATTGATAAATATTTTGTATGAAAAATTACAAAAATATATTGTTATTCGTATAAAATTATTTACTCGTTTCGGAGCATGTATAGGTACTGAATTCAACTTATGAAAATCAAGGAAACAGGTAATCTATCAGTGGCACATAACGAAGAAAGTGCGTTGATCTTCTGAATTAAATTTCAACAACAACTTGCTATCGACTACTAAAAAATTCCTAAAAAATTCCATGAAACCAAAGTAAGTTATTTAATGAAATAAAAATTGAAAATGCATATTTAAAATTTTCATTACAGGCTCGAACAAAAAAGTTTTGGAAAATGCCTTTTTTATTTGCTCTTATAATTCCGAGCTTGAATTGAATTTTTGTTAAAATCATTTTTGCACGTCATTTGGTAAGCAAATTCTTCTAATTGCTCAAAGAAGTCAGGTCGTTTGGTTCAATTTAAAAAAGTTATACTGTTTTAAAGGGTGTTCGAACACTTTCGTGAGCCAGTGTACATACATTCTAGTCAGCCCTACAGTTTGTATCTCTACATGTAAGCAAACAATCGGTCAGCATCAGCCACAAGCTAAGCGGCCTGCATGCGTTACATGAGCACGTGATTGTCACGGGCTATTAAATAAAGGGGTTAATCCAAGCTAATGATATTATACTATGTCACGAGTCTTATATTGCGTGTATCTCATAATTAACACATCGCAGTCTCCAAGACAAGTGAATCTTCTTGCAAGAGAGCAACTGCGTTTTGATAAATTTGACCTCTCCGTCAAGATATTTTCTTCCGTATAGCTATGTCGACAAGTTCGTCGTCGACGATGCCTACGCACGTCGTAGATCTTCGAAACTTTTAAGCCCCGGAAGGAGAATAAAATTCTGATTTCTCATGCATGTGAAGTACCCGAAACGTCAGGCGTTACGTTTCATGAAAGGCTGATCTTATCCACGAAATCATTTTAACTACTCGCAAATGCATTTCACCCCGAGATAAGAAATTCAGCGACGCGATTATGCTCACGGAAACAAAAAATAAAGCGGGCTCGTAAACTTTTGAATTACTCATTAGCCTCCAGTTGTGTTATCTGATCATCCCGGTATTTTCAAGCTAAACATTATCGAATGCTACAATTTTAGCAACCATTCGTACAGAATATTTCTTCATCGATCATTTGAAGAACACGCTGCCCTATAAGTAATAATAACATATATTGTCCCTTTTACTAAGAGAATTGAATAAACTGTTTATACGTTTGTTTACTTCTATGGGTCAATTATACTTGTTAATTACTTGTTATTATACTTGTTACTTGTTAACTCTTTTTAATTATGGTTAATAGCGAAGTGATTTTACATTTACTAATTGTAAGATTTTATTTCGCTATTGCAATTGTAAACGAATAGCTCCGTTGACATGAAAATAGTTATACTTACCTAATAAGATTAATTACAATTAAATAACGATTTCTTCTAAAGTTAAAGGCGGAAAGTCAAAATGACATTGGCATTTGGACATGATGGTATTGAAACTTGGTTTGACACTATCGATTTGTGTCCTGTTTGAATAATTTATTTCAACTATATCATTAAATGTGAATTATTCGATAATTTGAATAATTTGTTATTATATTTGTATCTGTTAATTGTACACTAATTTTATAATTTCCGTAGAGTCATGATTTATGTTGCTTATAAAAGCAATGACAATAAAGTATAATAATATTAAGTAAAGTACAGGAAGCGTAATGAGAGAGAAGCGATAAGTTAATCTCTTTAGAGATTTATCACTCTTAGGAGTGTTTACATAATTAAATCATCTTCCAAGTACGAAAAATACGATAGCTCGCGAACAAAGCAATTGCGCTTATCGTACGCTGCGTGAAAGTAATAATAATAATAATAACCAAACAAGATAAACCCGCGAGGCAATTATTACTTTTCAGTTGGGTCTCTATACGACGCGACGCGCGACGGTTCAATTTTTATTTGAAAGTTTATCAAACCTCCCCAATTTAAATAGGCTTCGAACTAATTTTCGTCACGAACGGCGCTAATCTGTAGTCTGTCACGTAATTTTTCTGCTTTACATAAAATAACTGCTTCGAAATTCCCGTCGGGCACGTAACGAACAAAAAGCTGCGGAGACGGGACACAGAGGTTGCGACGAGTTTCCACGACAAGAAAACCCGTGGCCGGCGTTATTTTCCTGTGGTTACGACCGTAATTGCGATTCGCCAGATCGATCGTACCACGAAATACATTATCATGCGCCTCCGCGAGCTGTTCCTCAAAGGAAACATCCGAAGAAGTGACGGGAACTGGAATACGCAGCTAATTCAATCCGCCTACAAGATGGACTTCGGAGTGAAAAATTCAATCCGACGTATAATAAGAGCTTCTATCTTGTTACTCTATTAGAGCGTGTCTGGATAAGGAATTTTTTCATCGAAGAAAACCTTACAACCGTAGTAACTTGTTAATTGTGGCGAGAGCTCAACTTCACCTTGGCAACCCAGAAATTTTAAACTTTTTTTTATACAGGGTGTTTGATTTCTGAAGAATAGTCGAAAAAATATAGAATAAACATTTTTCGTTTGAGGCTTTGTTTTCGAGAAAATCGACTTTGAAGACCTGTCAGGTTTGTGTGGTTTAGTATATGCAGGAAGTAGATTTGGTTGGTCATGATCAGACAGTTGCGTCAGACAATTCCTATCGAATAGCATGCTGCATTTCAAACTCGATTTTCTCGATAACGAAACTTCGGATGAAAAAATTTTATTCTATATTTTCGACTTATTCTTTCATGTAGAATCACCCCCTTTTCGCTTGTACCACCAGTTATCAAACACCCTGTATAATCCTTCGTTTTTATTATATATAAGCCTTTGATTTCACGTTGGACTGTTCGATTATTTGTGAAATCTAAATGAGACATTCGAAACCCCCGTTTTATTAAGGTTTGAAACGGTCTAGGAGCTCACCAGTTGAAACCATAAACCATCCGGTTTAAACCCCCCAAAACTCTCGGGCCATCAGAAATCCCTCAAGACTTCTGTAACTCTTGATAGCCTAGAACCTCCGGTATCCTAGGCTCCCTAAACCTGCCGAAGCTAAAATGATCCAATTTAAACCACCTTTCAGCTTGCAGAGCAAATAGCTTTCACCGGCTATACAAGTTACGCAATTGCTACCAAAGTCTGTGGGTGGGTAATCGTGCCAACATGAAACATACATTATTGTGTACGCGGCCGCATCAACGGCAGGATATTGCATTATTATTGACGCAGTTCAGTGCCAATATCTTTATTGTAATACTTTCCTGAAAAAGTTTATACATGAAAAAACAAACGTATTACCGTGACCATAAACAAAATCTTACTGTTCTCTGGCCGGGTTTCAATTTTACAATTTTAAAACTTTAATTACACACCATCTAGTAAACTAATTCATCAAGCTCGGCAGAAAAATTGAAGTCGTTTGGTTCATTTATAGAAAAAATGATTCTGATTTAAAATGCATGCCATCAATTATGACCGACTGTACCTGTAAATTATTCTATCTTTGTAGTTTCTCTACATGTTTCTCAATGTTCTTGGCTTCCCTCAACTTCCTGTTTAATATTTCCTGCTTTTCACATTTTTCTAAAAGTACGCATGGGCCTCGCTACCCTTGGTACACGTTTATCAACCAAGTTTTTACGAGCCCCTGCACTTTTTCTCGTTACTGTTTTTCCACTTTCCGAGTTTCCGTACGCGGTCTCTTGTTTTTGTCTCCTTCTCTAGCTGTTCTATTTTATTTTTACCTTTTCCTCGTCTTTGACACGTTCTTTTTCAAGATTAGCATTTTAGTTCCATGGACAGTTCCACTTTTGCCTCTTCTGCAGCATGCAAACATTATGTTTAAATTATTCTTATGAGCTGTGTTGGGCATTATTCAAATGAAATTTGATCGAATAAGCATTCGTTATTCAATTATTTATCATTTTAGTTATTCGACGCTCCTTTGGGAGAACCTTTACTCGTTATTTTTTTTTCATTGATTGTAGGAAATAGGAGCCAAATACAAATATTCTTCGCACTTTAAAAATCGTATACAGTTGAAAATAATATACCGACATCCTTAAATTTTTGTAATCTCTTCACTGTTTTAAATTTTACTAACACATTTTTGATATATACTTCGATTCTTGCATCGACAAACTCTGTTTACTGTATAACCTTCAGCGACGTCAACACAAAATTTACATGTAATTTAAATTGGTTATCTACAACGTTGTTCTAGAAAGGAGAAATTAATTTAGTAAGTGATCGTTTCGCGCAGTACTGAACGAAGCATCACGTTCTTAGGTTACGCTGTCAGGTTTCTCTTTGTTGATCGCTAGACCCAACCCTTCTTTTGTGGATTCCGCGTGGTTTACTACATCACTACATCGTTACCACCAAGTACAGCTTCACCCCTTCATCTACGAACTACCTTTATTGAGGGTTACTGTCAGCCATTACATGTGTACAGATTCCAACAACGAGCAACCCTTTGATAACCTCGAGCATCCTACATTGTCTTGAAGCATGATATCACGTTTACATGTGATATCTATTGGCTCGATGGTGGCATAATTCTTACTAGAGTTTAAGCCCTTTGGGAACAATCAAATAGTAATTATTTATTTTTGGCCTACCCATTTTTATCACAAATTCATCAAATCCCCAGTCTAATTATCACTCTTCAAATACATAATGTTAGTCTTATTAAATTGCAATAATTGAAAGTTATTCAAAAGAAGAATTTTCTTCAACAAAATTGTTACTTGAATTAACAGAAATTCGTAATACCGTAGTTTTCAAAGTAGAAACAATATATATAATGGACAAATATATGATTAAATACAGGAGCATTCAAATTAGAAGATTCTTCAAATTCGATTGTGTTTCGGAATCGACGTTTATCAATGAACATAACGTTTCGTATTTGTTTATATATTTCCTTGTAAGTACGAAAAATCGTCTGAGTATTATCACTGGAGTATTGCTAATTAAGATAATTGAAAGTATCGATTTCTTTCATAAACGAATAATATTGTACAAGTGCTTATAGCAAATACAATGGAAAGGAGTTGCGAATGAATGGAGGTCAACGACGCGAAGTGGAACGAAACATACGCAAATTAAAACATCCTCATAAAATTGAGCACAGATTCAAAAACAATTTCCCTATGGACAATCAATTAATACAACTATTTAAGCGAGAGGTTTTAGTGGCGTTCCTTCCGTCCCGCGTTTATTGCACGGCTTCATCGAATCGATTCGTTCCCGTTCTCGTGAGCGGTGCCGCGCCAAATTGTACAATCTACCAGAAGGTACCTACATCCAGTTAAATCGAGTGATGTGGACCATACGGAGACAGTAAAGTTCGGTTTCGCAAACAATTTTGCTGCAACGCGTGTCCCTCGCATGAAGTGTTCTAGAAATTATGGTAATAGAATTTGCATTGTTGCGTTACTTAAAACATCCATTCTTTAACACTTTGACTGCCAAGCTAGAAACCTAAAAAATTCCATCAAATTAATGTGTTATTTAATGAAATAAAAATTGAAAAAATTATATGTATGATATTGAGTAGTCCTCCAACTTTCTGGCATTTTACAGATCCTTAAAAGATTTGATACAATTAATATATTAGCGTAAAAATTCATTTTAAAACTTGGACAAATAATTCCGTCACCCACAAAAGGCTCTACCGAATAAACTCTCACGAAATAAAATAAGCTGCTATTAACTTTTATGTATTAGATTACAAACGTACCTATGTAAAAAATATTTACATTTTCATTTATAATATTTTTCTAAAATAGAAAAAATCGCTTGAATTTACACACGCATAACTTTTGAACTTCTGATCTCCTAGGATGAAAACCTGGATTTTCGGCATTTTCTCGGCAAAATCTACAGGATTACAGAAAAATAGTTAAAAATGTCTGGTTTCCTGAAGTAAAGTTTACCCTGCGTAAAATCGTCCATCAAATAAATATTAGAATTTCTTTTTATCACCGTTATTCTCAGAATCAGAGAAGGTCGAGCAATTTGACTTTTCCAAGAAAGCGGACAACTTTCTCGGAACATCTGACCCCCTGAATGGGCCTATAAAACGGCCATTCGCTGAATTTAGGTGCGTTCGATACCGATTTTACGTTAATATGTGTTTTACGAGATACGGTTCGCGTCTTCCTATGCTTGCTGGCCCATTATACCGTCGCATTATCTGGTTGTGGTCCGTGACCCATGACCCGCACGTTATCTCGTTACCGGTCCGGGTGCTTAAGTTCCCTGTAAACCGTAATAAAGTTCGGTTCGGTACTTTGAGCGGTCGTTCGCCAACTTCATAAACCCCTGCATGACGCTTAAATCGGCATACTTGCGCTTTCTAATCACTGCCGCTACACATGCTCGACGAATTTTATGATTGACTGTTAATTGAAGCATTGCATAACAGAAAATTAGTTTTGCCAAAGAATAATACTTTTTGTTCCATTATGAGTTAGAACATTTTTTTTAGGATTTCACACGGATGTCACGGTATAATACCCATATGGACGGAAGGTCAAACAGTAATAATAACATGGTTTCACCGGGGGTCTATCGTGCCACATACAGTTGACAAAAGGATACATAACATAAAAGAAAATCTTTTGTCTCCGTTGTCTTCTCGTTTCGATACATTGTCTCGTTGTTACATTGTTAGCGAGTAAACAGAAACGAAACGAGATCGAATGATAGGAGTCACGAGTATCGTGATTTTTAATTACGCAGCCCACGGTAATGATCAACCGGTTCCACTGGGCTATACGACCGTAATGTTAATTGATCGGTCATCTTGCTACATTTCGAACGCCCACGCATGTAAAAAGAATCCGCGTCTCAACGTCGCATTTCCATCGATCTTTTATTCATGCGAGTCCCGCATTTTGCAGTGATTGCATGCGACGGAAAATACATACGTCGTAGTCTTTCCAGTGAATGAAATCATTCGGGGATGTGATCTCTGCATTTTCGTCCCGGTGACACTCTACTGTTTTTTTTTTTCGTCGGTCGTATCAAAACGAACCGTCTTCGCATTTCAAACGAGTAAATTTTGAAAAAGTAACGTTACGAATTTTGCATTTGTTTTAATATGTGAATTTCGCCAACATAGAATAGCATTTGAACCTTTTCTGACTGTTGTAGGGATAATTAATGAAATTACAGTATAGAATAACTGCCGAAAACATTATAAAACTTTCTGATACTTCTTGATATGACCGCCAGAATATTTCTCGTGCGAACTAGGAAAGATCAATATATGTGATCATTTTTGTTATTGTACAGGGTGTAGCTGGATGGGTAGTGCACAGTTGGCAGGGGATGATTCTACGTGTATGAATAAGTCGAAAATGAGGAGTAACATTTTTTTGTTTCACGCCTCGTTTTCGAGAAAACCAATTTTGAAAATGCTGCAAATACACGTGCTGTTAGATTGGGATCGTCAGACGTGTCTGATCATGACCATCCACTTCTACTTCCTGCGTATTTAAAGGACGCGAATCCGGATCTTTAAACGTAAAAATGTTATTCTTTTTTTCGACTTATTTTCATATGTAGAATCACCATTCGCCGGGTTGTATCACTCGTCCGGTTACACCCTGTACATGGCAAGAAACAAAAAATTCTAAAAACACGTACCCGCTATTTTGATTCACAGAAAACAGATACGAGTTTCCATGAAAATACGAGTGACATGCGAAAAAGTTTTATTTTTCAGTATATTTTTTCATCAAATGATTTCACAGAAACTGCTTTCTACGTGGTTGGATTTGTAATTTAAAAACAGGCAATTTGGAATAAATGTTTTTTTTTCTACACTCTATAGTCCTCGAGATGTACTTTCGACTCCGAACTTCGAGAGCTGTTTTCACCCCTTGAACACGGATGGTTGTCGATAATTGTCAAATATTTTTCGGAAACAACTTTGTGGAAAAGACTCAAGTGCTTTGGTCCACTTTTTAAAACGGTACTCCGTTCTAAAAGGTGTATGGAAACTTTTTTTGGCTGACTGCATATAAAAAATGGAAGTTGAAATTTATGATGCCTGCGAGCTGTAAAATTAGGTACGGGATTAACGAAAATTTAAGCTTAATAATGTCTTACTGAAGTGGTCGTACCATTGGCAATTACAGGGCGATAAAAAATACAGCACTCATTTGTAAAAGTTGGAGTAGACGATAAAATCTCCTACACATTCCATACACGCCATTCAAAAGTAGTTATATTACGGCGTGTTTCTTACTACACTACACAAAATGGTAGAGTATAGAAGATATAGGGTCCACGTACACATTAATTTCCCTATATGAATAAGAATCAAACTGTTAAAACGAAAAATATTATACCTGATCTGCTTTAATTAATTTCGAAACTGACATTGCAGTGAAAGACGTTTCTTATAAAAAGGAAGCAATTGCCGCATAATAAAACTTCAAAATTCAGGTTTACAGCGAAAACTACACTTGGGAAATATCATGACTTTCGTTTGCTCGGTCTGGAGACCCACTGTGGCTCCAAGCCTAATTAGGAAGGCTTGCCGCTAAATTAACACTTGCATTGTTTATGGGCGCGAGAATAAATTCCAGCGCAATTTCTGTCGTGCTGTGTCACCATATAATTTTACGATCCAACAGGCATGTTTAATTTTAGAAAATTCACACACGACAAGATTTCAATCCAATAATATATGCATTGTAGATGATTTGAAAAGATTCTCAAATTGCAGCAATGAAGTCAATCACTTTTTCCAAAAATTTTAAGTTACGATTTATTGAGACGGTGCCACAAATCTCAAGGAGCAAATCATTTTACTTGTTAGCCATGTGTAAAAACCTATATAAAACCATAAAAAAACAATGTCCAAATTATTGGCATGAATATCCACAGTTTTACTTTTAATTTGTCACTGTACGAATACTTTCCACACCGACTGTAAATGCAAGGAAACTGTTTAAAAACATATGTCTTGTCAAGTATCTCTAAATATAATATTCCATTACAAGAACAATATTTATAAAACTTTCCTTTTACACGAACTGTCAGACTTACAGCATACAGAAAAATATTAAAATAAATAAAAATTAAACCATTATCCCCGATACACTACCTTCAGATTAATAAGTTGGAATAAAAAATTGCAGTCTCTTACGAGATTTCTATTGACAGACTACATGTCATAAAAGCACAAATGCGTGTTAATATTTCACGGAACCACTGTTGTGGCATAGCTCCCTTTTGTGCGGAGCCCCTCAATTAATTCTGCCGTGAAGCTTAATCCGATCTTTAAATAATTAAACTGTCTTCTTTAAGAAGCCCTCCTCTTTCGCGAAAGTTCAGTGAGCTCAACGTATACCGAATTCGTATTTCTATTTAGTTCCATTCAGGTTGTCGAGGCGGAAGTAATCGACAGGAATGTAACCACTCCGAGGGTTTATTTAGACGGAAGTGAAGGAGGTCGTAAAAAGAGAAGAAACAGTGTCAACGAAACGACGAATATTCGTATCGCAGCTGAATCGTATATCCCATCGATTTAACGCAATCAGCAAACATTGAAAAACGTCATTCGCGGTATTAATTAGGGAAACGAGTGTCTCTCCAACGATCGGTAGTTCGAATTCCTGCTCTTTTTCGGTTCAGTGAGGTTAGTAGAGTCTCCGGAAGATCCATCCGGATTTCAGAACAGTGGCACATTAATAATTCTTTCGGTTACCGCAATTCCTTTTTTGTAGGTCCAATCCATTTCGTGGCTTGGTCGCAATTAAAGTACCTTCAGAATTCAGATGGGAATCTTGTGCTGCGTAACCATCGAATTAAAATGTACACGCTTCTGTCGTTGAATGTGGTTCATTTATAAATTATACGACCATCCGACTCTAAACCGCAGTCGCAGTCGTCTGCAATAAGCTTTTCTTAAAAAGACAGGTTAAACAAACAGCAATGGAAACTGTTTTCAACGAGTTTTACGACGATCTAATAGATAATATTAGTTTAAGTAATACACAATCTCAAAAAAAATTGTAATCAACATTGTACGTTGATTCGTACGTTGATCTCACGTACATCAACGTGAGATTGTAAGTACCATCTCAAAAATTGTAGTCTTTTTGTTTGGTTATAAGCGTTACATTTTTGGTTAAATTTCACCTTGGAAACCCAGAAATTTTTAACATTTTTACATAATCTTGTAGATTTTGACGAGAAGATGCCAAGAATCCAAGTTTTAATGTTAGGAGTACACTGGTTCGAAAGTTATGCGTTAACATTTTTCATGAAGATAATATTTGCCAGAGATATTCGTTGGTATAAATGCCCAGGTACTCTGTAAATAATAAGTTGATTAAAACGTTTGTTCATAAGTTGCGACCATAAATATGACTGTATTATTTCTTAACGTACTGTATACCTCGCATAAAACTGAAGAAGAGTAATTGCACCGGTATAGCATATCGACCATCTCGATGAAATCTACCGTAAATCGGAGCACAGTAGTTACAAATGTTTAATCGACCAAGAAAATCAAAGGAGCAAGGGGAATTTCTATCTTCTCGTGAACAGGAGAAGATTCCTCATCGTTTTTTATTTCCGGACAATAATTCTTTTCCCAGGTGGTGCTTGCATATTCCTGATCAAAATCCATCAGAGTCCGGCGTTGTGTTTATTCAGCTTAGAATCTCGCAACTGTTTCATATTTCTCTGCGATCCCATTGAAACGTGCGGGCGTTTCATCGAAAAGCTCCAGCGTCCCGTGTTGATCCAGTTCAACGATCGATAACGCGGCCAGCGAAAACACCAATCCACCAAGATTCGCATCGGCCGGTAACATCTCCCGGTGCAGGCTAATTCAGAATTACCGAAGACGATAAAGGAACGCCGCCCCGGACGCAAGGGACCATGCATTCTCATGATTACTGCAGCATCAGGATGTTGCACGCATCCTGGCTCCTACCGGCGAAAATATACAATCGACCCGTCCATTTGTTGGCCGCATATTTTTCATATTTTTATTTCCGCGAGGCAATTTGTGAAGAGGTCAAACTGCGGGGTTGCTCGAATCCCCAGAAACTCGTCGAGAGATGCATGGGTATTAGAATTCGACCTTATGGAAAAACGAATGAAAATGTTCTTTTGTTCGGAAAATGTTTTTGTCCATCGTTATTTTTTAGGATTATATGTGTCTACTCGCATTTCTCGGTTTACGCGACACCGTCATTCACGCCAGTTTCTTTTTACGCGGAAAAAAATCTCTCGATTTACGCGGATTTCTATGACCCGTGTCGTGGTTTTTAAACATTTTTTCTTGTTTTTTTTTCATACGAGCGGACTCTTTTTACGTGGTTTGCTCCCACGCAAAAAAACCCACGTGAAACGAATAATCTACGTAAATTGAGGCACGAGGTATCCCATGATTAACTCGTTTGCACCGGAAACGAATATATTCAACGATTTTGCTCACAAGGGAAGAGATCGAACCCGTAATTTCAAAAACTTGCGAAACTTTGCGCACAAGTAGAGTATTCTTTCGAAATAAGCCCTTGAAAAACAGAAGATATTTTGATTTTCGTAACACATCGAAATTTACAACATCGTCGGTTTATAATTCCTTTGTAAAACTCAGTTTTGAATTTTATCATTTTTACCGATTTTCACGAAAACAGACTATGTATGCTCAAAAATAGGCTACGGATCACTATGCAAAATAAAAATTTTCTACCCGAATTGCAACAAACTGGAGTGAAGTAAAAAGATTTCTTTCTTAATATGTTTAATAGGCTGAAAATAATGAAACTGTATTTTTAAATTCTTCTGATGTTTTTACTATTTTAAATAACGCTTAACTATCTCCTGGCCGATATATTTTTGAGTATTACCAAAAACCATGTCCGAAGATATCACACAAGTTTCAATAGATTCGGTTGTACTTGTAGAACGCCTTTGCTGACTAATCAGGATTACTAATATTTTTTCAAACAATTTTTCATAATTATTTTAAAAACGTATCCTCGGTATGATTAGTTGGCGACACCTTACTATGCATGCATTAAATAGGACTTGCAGATGCGGTTTTTAGACCCCATTGCAGGTAGCATGGAGTACACATGGTGCGGTCAGCCGACCGTAGAAGCATTGCGCGCAGTTTGCTTACGCAAAACAGAGTATGCGCGTAGAAACTTAACAACTCGTTACTGCATTAATTTCAAAGACACATCTTTATTTTGTGGATGAGAGTCCAAGCAGTCATGGCTGGTTATCCCTCCTTTTAATTTTCAAATAAGACTTCTGACTGTGAAACTTATAAAACAAGAATTCGTTTATAATTTTTAATGTCATAAAAATTAATAGCGTTGGCTGAAGTGTGCGATCAATGTATGCAATGACGTGTGCTGTGTACGATGTATGATCGATGTTTGCAACGCAACGAATGTTGTAATGTATGTGAGATTTATTGTCATTTTGTTTATTCCTTCCTTTGCCTTCATGTAACTGTGTTCGTATTTATATTTGTTCATTAAACGCATTTATTCGATTTTACGTAAAACAACCTTTCGCCGCCTGTGATTCTCATGAACAATTTTTTATTTCAGCACCAGAAACTTGTGCGGCATATCAGATTACTTGATTCATGGTAAACCCGATATGTGTATTTTTTATACCCAATTTTTGTTTCCAGTATAAAAAATTAGCTTTACGCGTAAACTCTGTCATATTCGAATGATGTTTTTATATTATTGGACGTATGCAAGAGGTTTAATCATTTTCAATTGCTCATTCATAATGGCTTAATCATGATAATGATTGTAATCTTCAAAAATGTGTTTTCAGTTTTCATTTTCTGTATCATTCACAAATTTTTCTAGACAAAAATGAACTGCGAAAGTAGGAGCTCTCAGCTATAAAATGAGTTTTTTTTAGTAATGTATTATGTTTTTTAAAATTTTCATAGTACATACGAACGTTGACAATTGCTCGAGAATCGAAAATTTAGTGTTGAAATACTTTTTAGACCCACTTTACGCATTTGCATGCGCTCATTTTTACACCGCAAAGGTTTATAAAAATACAGTAATATTCGTAATAAATAAAAGTTAAGATTAGAATTGAGATTAGTACGACGTGCGTTACGGAGATCATATGTTTCACAAATACCATAGTGCTTTGTTTGAACTTTGCGTTCGCGGAAAGCAACACGATTCGACTTTAGACTCGGAAAGTAACGTGTTTGCTTTTATAGCGACGAAGAAGCGCACGCTATGTCTTTTGCAGTGCGAAAACGAAGTTCCAGTAGTTCGTCGTGAAAAGTAAGTAGTATAGTTTGCTTCTAGTCGTGGGAAACGTCACATTAAATAAATTGCCTAACATTCACCTGCGAAGATAAAAAGATAAACGTCCCTTTTAACAAGCTACATACCTTTGGTAGTATAAAAAAGTCGATTTGGCAAAAATAATTGTTGATACGAGTCTTTTGGAATACTATTCATTAAAATTCGTAAAAATTCATTGCTGCTACAAAATTTCAGTTTGTTAAAATTGTGGTTGTTATTGTATTACTATTTAATCTCACTTTTTTTTAACGAAATGAGGGTTTAATTGAATATAAACAACCGTAAAGTAATACATTTAATATAATATTACTATAAATAAATTCTCTTGGGATAAACACTTTTATAAAGTCTTATATAAATAATGTTTTAGTGACACTATCCTCTTTCTTATTGGTAAGAGTATAAGGCTTTTGCGTCTTCATCAAGTGTCTCAAAGCGTGTATACAATAATCTAGACCAATTTGTCTACAGCAAATTACTGAACCTTCTGTCTGGCTGAAACTTCTGTGTAAACAGATCGAATTTAGCGTCACAAATTGCTCTTGCCGAGTTTTGCCCGTTACAAAACTTTTTACGAGCGTCGACACTTGGAACGGACAAAAGAAGTATCAAAACTTTTAGTATTCTTCGTGCAATGTGTTATGCTGCTGTCACATGCTTCAGACATAAATGTATATAATTTTTAATTCACCATTCCCCTGTTCTTCTATTAATTTTTTAAAGTGTAGCAGATTAAAAAAATTAAAATTAATAATTGACATTCTTAAAAATTGTAGCGTTAGTGTTAAACTGGGCTTAACTTCACCTTAGGCTTCAATCTTCAAATCTGTGGTGAGTTCAGCCACGAATAAAATTTTCCAATGTTTTTTTCAGGGATTTTAATTCGTAGTATTGTATAAAAAAAAAGATTTTTCAATTTTTTTAACCGCTAAATTATGCGAAAATATCTTAGAGGAAAATGGGCAGTGTCCTTTTGGAAGGAGAGGCTTCTAATTTTCAAATGACTCCAATTTATTTCTGTGCTATTGGTTTTCACGAAATTACCACAAACATCAACGATTTTGTTCGAATCGGAAATTTAGAGTTCAAATACCTCTTAGATCCACCGTTTTATTGAAAACTGGGCTTTAAAATTGCAGCACGTGTAAAATATCAAACAACTGCTTTAGACACAAGTGTCGTCGTGTATTCGCACTTTAATGTTAGCAGCATTTCAGTATCGCCGGTTTGTACATATAGACAGTTGATAGCTGCCAAAGATATCAGTCAAAGCAAATGAAATGCGGTACTCTACGCCGCGGTACTTACAGTATACTATCGTTTATGGCGAACTGTGAATAGTACTCGTTATCGTGGTTAATGTCAAAAAAGACATGACTAGCTGTCGATAAAACAGACTTCTCTCCGTGGTAAGCTGAAATGTGATTGTACCAAATGTGCTACTTTCCGTAACGTACGTCGATCACGTACAGGGTGTGTAAAAAGTAATGGTCATCCGTCCCAGGGATGAATCTACACCTCTGAATCGATGGACATTAGTAAAAGAAACTTGCCGAAAAATTGTTTATAACAAAGAAAATTGTTGTTAAAGCTATGCCTGCCGCAACTAATTAAAAATAGGTCTGTTCGCTCTGAACTGAACATTCTTCAATCATACTAAACAAATATGTGGTCATACTTAATCAAAGCTTACGAGTACATGGTATTTACAATTTTTAAGTATCATTATTAATATATAAGTATACTAGAAATATAAGTATAATAGATAATAATAAGTAGGCAGAAATAATACATGAATATAAGTATAAGTAATTTGAAGGAAGAGATAGTATGTGAAAAAATTCCAATGGGTGTGACCAGTGTATACGTTCGTGGACGTTTGGAAAAGAGTTTATCGAGAGCCCAGAGAGTGTTAAAAACATTAGCCAATCCATATCACGATACATGCGAAGCAATGTAGCACGAACATGGGATCGTGTACACTGATACAGAGACCGAGCTACTGATAACAATTGTGTCACTATAGGATAACAACCACCGGATCATGCGTGCTGATACAGGTGACCTCGCGGACATCCGAGTCGATACTGGCAACCCTCGGGTCACGGTACTCAATGGGTACTCAATAACGACACCCCCGGGTTATGGGATTCGATTTTGATGGCCTTTGGATTACTCAAGGCGATATCAATGGTTTCGCAGTTATGCAGTGTACAAGCAATTCATAATCGCAATTATTTGAATACAGTACGCGTGAATAATCAAAAACTCAAGCAAATTTTCCGTACTATTTTTTCAATATTGTCAAGAAACCATCAGTCGTGTCTAAATATGTTTGCGATAACATAGATTTCATAAATTTGTTTACGTGCCCGTACAACATAATCGTATTCATTTCCCCACAAATTGCGATAGTTAACATACTTTCCGAGGCGACTGTGTTATGCAGTCAACATATTTCAATTTGTATAGGGGCTGAAATAATGCAGTTCATTGTTTATTGCGTGATATACGCTATTACGCGTATCCAGTGTGTTTCATGTCCCTGTGAGGTGGTATAATAATGGTCTGCTTGACTAAGTATCGAGGAAAGAGATGCAATTGCTGCAAGATATACGTTGCAATCTGTTGCTCAAATGCAACGCCGGTGGTGAACAAATCGTCGCGGGAAATGTGGTATTTCATATGTAGAAGCAAATAAAAACGGTAATCAGATTTTCAGTTTAAAACATAAGTAGGTAAAAAATGTGCGTCATGTAGAGTTGTACAGAGGCGGACGAAAGAAAGTTTAAATATTAATGTATACGATAACTACCACAATTTTAACAAACTAAAATTTTATTTCAAAGCAGCAAAGAATTTTTCGGTCACACCGGATCAAAATAATATTTATTTATTCTGTCTTGTGGATTTAACTCTTCTCCTTTATTCTACAAATCTAAATGAAAGAATATGGTGATGGAATTCTTGCACCGCGTAATGCCTGATGATTTTGTCATAGTGGCTTTGTCCGCGGTTGCCAATCAAATGTGCTTTATTTGTCCGTGGAAATAACGAATAACGGAATATCGATTTATGACACGTCTGAGTTGTAGCAGATTTTGCAATTGGATTACAAAGAATATCACACGGAATATTTCTCCATGTGTGTTCCATATGATTTAAAAGTTTTATTAGAAACTTAGAAAGAGTCGCGTGAAAATCTCTAACATGACTTAAAAATCAATATTTAATGTATAATTGTATTGAATTTTTCCTTACATTCGCATGTAAAGTTCAACGTAATAAAATGTACTGTTCATTACCTTGCGTATAAATGAAGAATTAGATTATTTATTTATTCGACTGACCTTAAGTCTCATTTCTGGTTTAACGAAACCTTCTACAACGATGAATAACAATATTTCGAACAATTATCCTTCAACATTGAGGAAGGTAAAATTTGTAAAGTAAAAGAAAATCTAAAATAAATCTTAGATAAAGTTTAGCTAGGCAAACATAGCATTCACTAAATGGTATCTGTCAACATTGTCCAAAATGTATTGCAGAAAAATAGTTGCGCATGAATTTGTCGTTACAAAATCTAAACAAACAACGACAGGAAAATGGCATGCTATTACTATCAATGTTCGTAATGTTGTTTAATTTCTCTGTCTTTGTGCCTTGTTGGGGTGCAAGGGGCTTATCAAACTTTCATGATTACAGTCCTATAAGCCAGGAACCACCGACCGCGTTCCAACTACGCGAACATCTGAAAATTTCGGACTTTTTCGTCGCATAGAGAGAGTTGAATGCGTTTCACCTCACTGCTTTGCTTTGGCTTTCGCATATACATACATACATGTCTATACGCGCTCGCGTATACCGTTGAATAGCAGTCGCCTGGTTTGCTATATTCCCTCCCAGCTTTCCAGTTTTGTTGTTGCTTTTGCTACAGTGAAAATGTATAGTAGATGCGCAATAATCGTTCGCAGGGTATCGTAAAATTTCCTTCCAGGAGCGTATTCGACGCTACCCTGGAAATAACAAAGTGGTCAGTAAATCCGACTTTTCATAAGCAAGCACCGGCTGGCTGCGCAGTGTTAACTTCTTATTTGCATTTTTACGCCATGCTTCTTTCGCGGCCTCATTTTCTCACGTCGTTCCCACCGATCTCTCGGAGAAATGCATGTTTTCGCCTTACATTTAGATTGCCGCGAAATGGCACGTTTAAGGTGATATCCTCGTTTTCGAGGCCGATTTTCGTTATTATCGTTGATTTTCGAATTAATTTGCAAAATCTTGTTAGTTTTCAGGAGTAGATGTATACGCTAACAAATTTTCGGGAACTGGATCAAGAATTAGTCCGCGTGTACTGTTTCCCAGACAATGAGGCATTATGTTATTCATGATAAGGTTCCCAGTTCGTTACCATGACAACAATCAGTCAAAATAGATGAGAGCGTTTCGCTCTCTCGACCGACCGACAAGAGGAGAAGCTTTCACGCGAAATCGTTTCCCTTTACAAAAGCTCGTCTTCTTGCAGAAACGTGTCAGTGATAATAAGTAGACGGAAGTTGTGAATACGTGTCGCGAAAAGAAGAATGAGAACTAAAGAAAAGGAGGGTTCCGAGGGCCGTCAGCTTCTCTGCTCAAGAAAAATAGATCGAGTCAAACAAACTGTTCGTGGTTTCAACTAATGGCGCAGCCCTGGCCCGGAGACAGCTCCGAGAGGATTTCGGATTCAAATGCTAACGAAGAGGAAACACCTCTGCGCCGACATAATATCACCTGTCGCCTTTGGACAGTCAATTATTTTCTCTTACCCTTACTGCACTTTCGGGAGAATTTATGAACCATTCGTTATGTTCGCGGCGTCCTCGATAGAAAGTGTGGAAACTTTATCAAATGAAAATTTGGATTTCGTTTTTTCATTACAGAAAAAAGAAGAGAAGCGTGACGCGACACGAATGTAACACTGGATAGCGTCGAAAGGGAGGAATAGATCACAATATACAAAATATCTATAACGACAAATAAAAATATATGTATATTAACGTGTATATTAACAATAATAACAATTTAAAGATCAAGAAAACTTCCTCAAAGTAATTGCCATTTTCGAAGATATAATATTGTCATACTGAAAAATCTATCTGTTTTATATTACTTTTACGATAGGTATTTCTACCGCGTCTATAAAATTTAAAAAATACAAAATAGGACCAAACTTAATAGTTTCCTACAACCAACATCGTTTCAATCCACCCTGAGGTACATCAGTATTCAGATGGGGAAATAGCTAAAGGCATCGTCATTTCATGGATAGAAATTGAATACCATGGTACTGGTGCGGGATATGGAAAAATAAATGAATATCCTGAGCTCTAGGCACATATATTGTAAAGTACGTAGATCGAACAGAGAATGGATTTTCTAAATATGTTAGGGTTGTAACTCATGATGCCAAGTCCGTGCAGAATTTTATATCCAAAGAAATGATAAAACTTTCTAGTTGGCTCTCTAAACTTGCACTTTATCTGGACATGATTTTTGCAGTATTACAAATATTCTAACACACAAGTCATAAGTAACACTATTAATTCTAATAACTTCGAGCACATACAACCCGTGCGGGTTGGACGGAAATTAACCAAATGTTGGTTTCGCACGGGCTGTGAAATGCAGATTTATTGGTACTTGGAGCCGTTTCCCCAGTTGTTAATTCCTCCAATTATTTTGTCGGTGATTATAGTTTTCAGCAGCCATACTATTTACGTGATCAAATAGGCGAGCGATGGAATATCTCAGAGGATTGAAGCTACCATAAAAGTTTTTATACAAAAGTCATTTGTTTTTTCATGGTCCTGAATTCTCGTGAAATTCTCGTCGTGGAAACCTATGTCGATGAATTCAATATATATACAACCCATAAAATCAATACCTACGACGTGTTCGAGTTTACACTATTAGTCTCAAACATTTATTTTTCAAAATAACTTACAAAATATCATAGAACATTGGCTTCTCAGTTGGTTGTGTGTGCTCGAGTACAATTTACCATACAAGCTTAACGATTATTTTTTTAATCAGTAATGTCTATAAGCAGCATAATTGATATTGTTTTATACATGCTGTGATACCATGTTATTAGTTTAATGTAAATTGGTACAATACAGCAGGATTAATGGTACACACAATACCGACCCGTCATGAATATTTATTTTAAACGGAAACAGTGTACAAACTTTCGAACTTAACTATGTTTCCATTTGTTACGCGAATTTCCTGTGATGTACAAACCTTTATACGAAATTTATTTTAAATAAAAATCGATTTCTTCCGACAAATAATTATTCAATCCTGTAATTAAGATACATATTGTTGATGTATTAACAAGTAATTTCACTATTTCTTTTTAACACGTTCACCTGATAACTGCGAAGGAACAGATTATACGTCATCGATTCATGTCCGCAGTCAAATATACACAGTCTTTGTCTCCGAAGGAGAATCTGCGGAAGCAGATGCCAATCTCAAATAGCTGTCGTTAATCTTTGATATTACGAGTTACTGATTTGTTGACGTGCTGTCGATGCTAACACGCAGAGAAAGACATTCTGATGCAAGTTCAAAAACTCGTCAAAACTAGAGGAATTTGTTTCTTTCAATGAAATCTACGTGAAGTACTTAATCTGATTAAGTAAAAATTGAGAATTTGAAAAATTGTATGTAATGTCAATGACCGAAACAATCGGTAAAGAAATAGAAAAATCTTTACCGTTGTGTCATAAAATAATTTTTTATGATTTTAGCGTTTCACGCCTGCTAGATGTCCGAAAAATTGCATTTTTTTTTATTTTTTCTGTCGAGTAGTGACGATTCTGATTACTTAAAAATACATATAAATTGAAAATGTAGTGGATCAATTGTACTGATACATACAATACCACGCGTTTTCCATCTTGCCCGACCATTGTTAGAAAGATAATCGATAAGAGAAAATGGAAAAATAATTAAGTTTGCATTTAAATGCTTTATGACATAGTCGTGTGCAAATATTGAACGCAACGTGAAATATGGTAATACGTACGTAGTAATGAATTTTGTGTGACAGAATCAGGAAGGTCGGCACAGTGTGTTTGTGCATAACTAAGCGTTTTGAAATATTCGGCAATAATAATATTAATGATCAGTCACATTGAATCGTCTCGTTTACTCGGACAAAGTAAACAAACTCAGTGTTCCCGCCGCGGCCAGACCGTAGCTGTAGTGGGAATAATTTATATTATTATATTCGTGTACTTATATTGCTTTATAGTTATACGTTAGTTCTTTGAATTCCCCATTGTGCTCGGGGACAGATTATAAAACAAAACACCGAAGCATTGTGCCCCATGGTCGCGATCGAGGTTTGCCGATCGGCGTGAAAAGCCGCTACGACCTGGGGATAAACAAATAAGTCGGTAATCAGACCAAAAAAAAAAAGGGTCGCGATCGAGGTTTGCCGCGCAGCCACGCGGAGCACGAAGTCTCCTGCGTGCAGTCTTGCTTCAGTTCTTGTAGTGATCGGACATAAATAAAATAAAGTGTTGTATTGTGAACCAGCCGTTTTACTTAAACCCGTTTCCTCTCGCGAACAATTTGGTGCCGAAACTAGGGACTCCTCGGGATCGAGAGGAAGTGGGTGACGTTCCACGGATAGTGTGAAGTCAGTGAAGTCAGTGAAGTGTGTAGTGTGAAGTGTGTGTGGCAATTCGATAGATTGCCAATTTTCAAACTCGATATTCTGGAATATGAGGCGCCAAATGAAAAAAATTCGTTCCATATTTTCGACTTATTTTCTCATATGGAATCACTGTACATCGTTCTGTCAGGTATATACCGTGCTTTATAGTTTTGAATCGAAGGAACGTTCTGCGGTTGTTCTGTATGCTGCATTAAATAAAAATCCGCTCGAGCAAGAGACTAAACCGTGTGAAACAAAGAGATGAAACAAGTTGTTGTGAATTTGGTACCGTTGCCTGGTTGCAGGAGTTTCTATCTCTATTTCAGCTCGGCGTTCTGAATACGGCTTTCATTAGAACTACTATAACCGCTCTGAGCGACCTAATGAACGATCCACGAATCGAATAGAATGCCAGTGATTAGAACTGCCAGGGGATCTAGCGCGCGCATTATGAATACATTAAAGCGCGAAGCTACGTGGTGAAGTTTTACTCGATCAATCAAACGACATTACGAAACGATATCCTGTGTACCAATCAATGCAATCGTTACAAATTGGAGTCGCATTATCAAGCGGAAGAACGGATTTCAATTTGATTGTCGAAATCAAGGAGTGGAACTGTTGTTATCGATAGACCCATAGTTGCTATCGGTAACAACTGTTTGCTGTATCGTGCAACATACTTTGCACGGTAGTAGGAATCATCAAAAGTAAGATAAAGTGATTTTAATAATATTCCAGATAAATAAATTGATTTTTTGAACAAGAAAAAATTCCAAACGGAAAAACATAATTTTATACATAATACACGTAACTATATAATACCTAAATTTTAAAAATAGTTTGGCTTCTTGGGGCATGATCAAGATTTTTTTCTGAACCTATTCATGCTAACGGTTTAGGCTAATGAAACGCCGATATTATTAACTAATTTAAGAACTATCTAAGCGATTCGTAAGAATTATTTCAAAGATTTCATCTAACAATTGATTGAAAAAAATCTCCTTTTCATTAGTACAATATCAAATATAATTATTAAGCTAGATTCTAAAAAATTAACTTTAAGAGAGGTTGTTAAGTTTCCTGACAACTTGCTTTCAGTAGTGGTGGTTCGCGTTTAATTTCGCGGCCGTTGCTAAAACACGAGTCAATTCACCTCGACGATTCAGTTTTTGCTGCGCAGTAAAATTCTAGTCCAATCCTATACAAGGTAATACCTTTTGCTTCCTATTGGTTCACTGGAGACCATATCCTGAGGACATTTTGGTACTGGAAGGGGTGATAGATGGCTGACCAACTTCCGAACATGTGGAAGGGAAAGAAGTTTCCGCTTCTCCAAATAAGGGGAAATGCAAGGAGAGTGAGAGAACGGTGAGGTGACAAGCAAAAAGAACTTCAGACACAAACATGCAAATCACATGCAAAATAAAAATTATCTATATTAATTGCAACCTACAAGGGCTAAATACGCGCTTATTTAATTTCTTAAACATTCTAATTGGTCGAAAATAATACAATGGTATTTGTAAATTTTTCAAATATTTTTATTGTTTTGCGTTCGATCTAATCATGTTTGTCACGAATGCATAAAATCTGTCTAACAATTAGATTCGAATTTGTTCCATACAAATGAATTCTTTGGGGCGGAGACTGCGTCAAGTGCAATATAACTGGTTAACAGCTACCCTGAGATATTTTTGTTAGATACCTTTAATCTTGATGCGAATTATTTGCTTATCAAGGATTGATTTATTTTCAGGTGGCTATTAGATTTGTCAAATTAAGAGTAGATTTAAACCAGCTGGTTCTATTACTTTTATAATGTTTCAGTTTTCTTATTTAGGTTTAAAGTTAATCTGATTAGACTTTTTCAATTTAGGATTGTTTCAATTCAATTGCTTCGTATTTGGAGTGTCATGAGTGTTTCAGTTTCGTTCTAAAACAGTCGAATTGTGTTGCTTGTGCCCCTAGAGGTTTCGGCTCCATTTCTTTAAATTCCAATGTAATTTCGTTGCGTCTTAAATTATTCATTTCGATTTCTTCGAACACTGGGTAGCTCAGCTAGAATTCACTGCCGCTGTCCGATTTTACTGTTTGCTGCGTTTTTAGTACCTACTGCGTTACTGTCTCGATTTATTTTCAAGTTGGATTATAAAGTGATTGTCTTCGATGATAATATTTCCATTTTATTTTTGCTTCGATACACTTTCGTTTGCAGTATTTTATTTCATAATATAAACACAGTCGACCCTTTTGTGGACGTTCCCCTTCTTTCATATTGGATTTAACGTATGAGCACTCTCACTTAATGATATCACAGTATATGATTTAAACAACAAATAAAATCTGTTAACATGGTAAAAATATAAATACCAAATTTTATTGCACGTTTATTCAAATTCTAGGTATCTTTCCCTGGATTATAGAACATTTCTAACGTCATGATAGCTAACGTTTTGAAAGCACATTAACAGGGGCTATAAAGACAAGGGCTTAATAAGGACAGGTATCCTACGGGAGCTTGTTAGGAAAAGAAATAGCCGGTAAATGAAACGCACTCTAAGCGTATCGGCAGTAGGCGATTTTCAACACTCGAAGAACGAAACGGAAGAATAGAAAAACAACAGAGGGTGGACAATTAGGTTCGTGAGGAACGTTGAGTGCGTTGCCGACACGCTGTGGAACCGGAAACGCAAACCTCAAAAGAAAAGTGAAAGCTGTAGCGGTGTGGCGTTGGATCGTCCATTAAGTGTTCCAGCCAGGGCAGGGTAATTTTATATTCTCCCCTTGGCCTCGTAGCGACGACGGTTCTTCCACGGATATAACTTCACCTGTTGGTTGCACGGCGTTCGGTTCGCTGTTCCAGCCGGGTGTACGTAATATTGATCGGCCGCCGACACGGCACGCCAAGTTCCTGGCCCTCCTGTCAGACCTTCGGCCGCGTATAACGTGACCTGGCCACATAATCCTGATCGTGATCACTCGAATTCATCCCGGATTACGAGCGGGGATCGAGCCGGACGACGCTCGGATCGGGAGTTCGTTTATCTTTACGTCGAATTTCCCGAGTTTCGCGCGTTGCTCGTTTCAGCGGACGCAATTTCGTTCCAGCTTCGCAAGAAAGGTAGATCAGACCGACCCACTCGCAATTTTTGTCGTCTCGATAGCGCTGCACTTTTCTTACCCCGGTACCTGATAAACCGTTTTTCTCTCGTTTCTATTCGACGAAATCATTTCGTTCAGGTTCATCCGTGTGCCATATACATATGTACAGTGGGGGACAACAGTGCTCGTGCACTTGGAATATAGAAATAAAAACAACAATGTTTTCTATATTATTAAGTATATTCAAATAAACGTAACTGTATATTATACATTACACTTCTAACAACAAATGAGCAAAAAACAAAGACAATAACGTCACTTGATAACTTGAAATGAATTCAAAATTCACAGATTTATTTTATATTGTTAACAACCATTATATTTTATTCAATTTGGCCATACATCGGATCAAACTTTTTGGAAGCGACAGCTTGTATTTTCAAAACAGATGTTCTATTCGTGATTAAATAACGTGTATCGGCTTAAGTTATTTAATGGTTGTAGTTGAGGTAAACAGTACAACGTTGGTTTTGTTTCATTAATTGTTATAAATATTACATGTCCGTTAGTCCTATATATTTCACGAATAAACGCATCGAAAAAAATTCAATGTTCAATGTAAAGCGTAATTGCTTTCGTGCAGTAAGCATGTCATTAGCGAATAACTTGCAGAGGAAAGTTTGTATTTTGTTTCGTTAATGATGTCTTGTTGAATAGTCGAACGTGTCAGCTGATTGATCGATTACTGCACGGTGTATGGGACTTGTACAACTTCATTAACGCAAATGCAGGTGTTCTCACATATGCCCATAAACGACGAGCACCATTACAAATCACATGTATCACGGGCTCTTCGAATTGCCATGACTTAATTAACACTAGCGTAGATACGATCGTAGTCTATTTGCCCTGGTTTTGAGATATGGACCAAACTCAAATTTACTGCGACGCTGACAAACAGATCCACGTAGTCAACTCACTACGATGATTAAATTCAACTAATTCGATATCTATCAGAATTAATTCGACTATCTAGGATAAGGGACCCAGTTACTACGGAGGTATCAATCGTTGCGTATAATTCATTAATTATACTTATTTTTACAGAATAATTAATATTAACCCTCAGCACTCCGATGTCCCGTCTCAGGGGACATTATGAACCTAGAATCGATGGCTCGGAGTGCAAAGGATTAAAAGAAAGATATATAACATATATACTACCTGATTTTAATGATAAAAATTTAATATCTCTCTTTTAATATTCATTATGCTTTAAAAATAAGTATAATTAACATAGGCACGGTAATTAGTACCCCCACAGTAATTGCGTCCTTTACCCTATAATAGTCAAATTGAAACTAAGATTCATATTAAACTGCTGTATATAAGATACTGCATTTTTTTAAAGTTAATTGCAAAATTCTATTGTTTTTGGCAGTTTTGATATTTCAACTGCTTATTAATTAATATGCAATTCAATATCCATTGTGCTGCATCCGTATCATAACGCCGTCTGCAGCGTTATTTTCTGCTACATTATTAAATTTCTACATTAATAATATTTAATTGAAATCTCTGCTAGCAGTTTCTTCGATAACGTTACACTCTTATTTCGTATCTTGCATTTTAATAATTGAAATATATGTAGGTATACGTGGTGCATTAAATAATTTGAACATATTATGTCGGGAATTCAGTTAGAGAGATAGAAATATATTTTGTAAATGCAACTATGTCCTCAAGTGTAAAAGCACATTTTTATTAAAATTTTTAACAATTTGTGAGATTCCTCTTGAAAACTTAATAAAAGCCAATACGATTATTGGTAATCTCGCAAATTTTAAAATTTCTAAGCACTGTTCTCGATTACCTTTCTACGTAAAATGTTTCAGAGTGCATTCCGGAAAGCTACATTTGCATTTATCAGTGTTTCTCAACCACGAAGTGTTTGAATATTAAAATTGTAATAAAAAAAATATATAAAAAGATGTTTATAAAAAGAAATTAATTGCTGCTTTAAAATGAAATTTCAATTTGCAAAAATTATCGTAGTCATATTGTCCGCATTGATATTTCAATGTTCTTTTGTCCGCCGCTGTACACTTGGCACATTAATGGTACAAAGTTTGAGAACATCAGTCTGCAGTCAGTACGTGAGATAAACTCGGAGAACGTTCGTACTGGGTTCTATCGGTGATTCACGATACAATGCTCCAATAAAACCTTACCGTTGCGTTCGGAGATACTCGAAAACAGCTCGGTCAAGTAAAACCTTGACCGTCGAGTTTAATTAAGTTCTACAGCTCGCTTTGCCGTGAACGAAAAACTTTCTCCGCTGTATTCAAGGGGTCTACTTGCCCGCCTACATTCGCGTCTATAATAAATTAATTTCTCTTTCTCGAAATACTATTACACAAACCTTCAAACCACAAGGTGTTCCAATCATGTCTGAACCCTTGTATCAACATTAAAAATTTTATACCACGTTCATTAACCCATTTGCATCATTAGCGTATATATATATATATATATATATATATATATATATATATATATATATATATATATACTCTCAATTTTCCTGGTCACTGGAAATAGAAATAACAAAAATAGATAAATTCCGATTTCTTCTTATAATGCTGAGATATGAAGTTCTTTTACTTGTAGTCATTTTTGTACTTAAATATAAGTAAAAAGAAAAGTTTGGCGATAAAAGCCTTCCTTTCACATTTCTTTACGATGCAAATGGGTTGATACTAAAATTTTGTTCCCTAACCTAATCTGCTATTGCTTAGCACAATTTGTAAAACAACTGTTGTAATATTGTCGTGTAATAAATGCCACATAAAAGACTGGATAACCAAATGCGATATCGGTAAACCCGTATGCCGCGTGTGTTTACGCATTCATTGAACACAGATACTTGTTCCAATTGGTTTTTCTCGAACGAATTATTTTCCTCGATATTTCTTGCCGTGTTCACCGGTTAATTGAAAATCGCAAATAATTCGCGGACAATTTCCTGTTCAGCATCAGGCGGCAAAAACGATCAAACGATACGCGCACAGGCAGGCCGGCAATACCTGTAACACTAAATATCCTGTGTGGTGCATCGCAGCCATGTTTTTGCTGTAATTATTTATACAGATACCGGGATCCGGGGCGGCCGTATAAAATGCAGGATGCCGCGTAAGTCACGAGGAAAAGCGATATACGCGGGGTATAAATGTTCGCCGGATTTATACGAGTGATTATCTTGCCTTATTCATTCGGCGGCGAGGCATTTTCCTCGCTCGGATGAGTTATATTCTTGAGAAAGGGAACGAATGCTCCGTGTATTGTCTAATGCGTCTCCTAACTATCCTTCACACAGTAATTCAGACTCGACACGAAACACCGCCACCGATCAAAAGTTTGGTGTACCGTGCGCGTGTTCTGTGCAACGGCGGGATACTTCCGCTGCTTTCTGTACGAGAGAGCTCGTGTAATTTTGGCCCTGGTTAAGGACGTTCTGATTTCGAAACTTCAAAAGACTCCGAGAAACTCTCGCTCTCCAGTGTTAATTTTCGGTGCGTTAATTTATATAACTCTTCGGAAACTGTCTAATGCCAGACTACATTTTAATGTTATAACTAGACAGCGGATGTTTATGCAAATGCATATTTCCAAGGACCAGACGAAATTGATGCAAGATATTGGAAAAAGTACAAGTATGCACCAATTACGTCCTGTGATATTGAAAGGACATTTTCAGCATACAAATTAATCTTTAACGAGAAAAGACATCAACTTACCGTTGACAATATGGAAAAATCATAGTTGCATATTGTAATGCAAATTAAAACAAACAATAAATGAAAATATGTATACAATGTACAATTGGTTTCATTATTTTGCATATATTTTGCATATGTTTTTGCATACGTCGTGCATATATTTCGTATATACTTTTCATATATCTTGCATATATTTTTGCATATTTTGCATATTAATTTTGCATAAAGATCCGCTGTCTAGTTATAACCTTTTGGCTTCGATGATGTATAATCGTTTCCCATGATCTGCATGAAAATGTTCTATAATCTTAACGTTATCTTTTTCATTTATCATCCTCCTTTTTCGAACGTTCTTTATTTTCATTCAATCGGTTCAACTTCATTTTGGTTGTTACTAAAATGACTATTGCTGTTGACGTATCTATTGAATAATTGCCAGCGATATAGTATTACGAGCATATTTATGGGAATATTTAGTCGTTCTAATTTAGGCTAATATTGTTAGACTGCAAAATCATCTCTAACTGCATGAGTTGGGTTTAGCTCGAACTCGCCGATCATTAAAGTGTTAAGTAGGCAAACGACCGATCAATTGCACGCTCTACCATCAAACCCGAAAATGGAGTTCATGGTTGAAATGGTTTTGCATTAATAATCTCCTGATTCGCATATAAGCAGCTACGTGTTCGTGATATATCGTCGCGAGGCTTAACCTCGTTTGCCATTTTCGCGATAAACACAAATATTTATGAACTCAACTACTTACTTTAAAAATGCGACGATGCTTCGAAGATAAACCACGCGATCGTAACGTGTCTCTCTTGGTGCTTTGTCACCGTTGTCGACCCCTTCAAAAGTGCATTAGCATCCATCACTTGTGGGAAAAAATATGCTGCCCATAAATCTTTCATTTTAATTTGAGATGAAACTCGAGCAGTCGTCTACGTTCGATTGACCATTTGAGGCGAAAAAAGATTTTGTAATCGTAAATAACACTTCGAATTTAGTCATTTAATAGGTTTTATTCATTTTTATCCATAAAACGGTGAAAAAAGAGATCGTGCCTATATCAATTTTTAAAGAGTCGTTGTAACGTCTTTTAATCTTCGAATCTATAGCAGTTTCATTTACGAGAAAATGTTTCAAGTTTTCAAAGACAGTATTTATAATACTGTTCTTTAATAAAGAAAATGAAATTACATAATTTGCCGAAAGGCAAAGAGAGGCAGGTTTATATCTTCATTCTTTTACTTTATTTCTCGTCTCGAGGCTATTGGAGCTGTAACCTTTCCGCCGTTTGTTGGCTTGTACGTGATGTTATCGCCTTCATTTTGTTCTTTTATTTGGTCCATTGTCTAACAGGTTTCCATGCAATCAGACGGTATTCGACTGTGAAAATTTTGTTGTAGTACCTCATAATACCAATATTCTTCATTTCGAACTGATGGATGATATTTACAATATTATTAGACGCATAATTTAGTTATCTGGTATAATTTGTTATCTGGTTCCCGTGCATCTTGTAATTTCTAACTGGTCTAGCAATAACCATCGGATTGTATTAAAATTAGATACCTAATAACATCATATGCTTGTCAAAGTATTTCAATAATAATACAGATAAAAAGAACGAACACTTTGACAGTTCAATCGATTATGGAAACGAATAGTAATTAAAAAATAATTTAGGAATAGACTGACTGCTGTTCATGAATGTTCAATGTTCACTTACATGAATTCACAATTAATTCACGATTAAGGTAAAATTATTTAACGAGGTCAGATGGGTATTATTGAAATGGATTTTACTGAACTACAGTTCAGTTGCAATTTCGACTAATTGCAATTATTTAACCAACTTTTCCTCAGATAATGTAGATAATTAACTGTTCTAACTTCTAATGAAAAGACTATCATAAGATGTCTTCCCCGAAATGGAATAAGTTTTATTTGACATATTTTTTACATCGAGCTATAGTGGGAAGTATTTGCGTGCGAAATCTCGCATGGTACACTCAGCGTATGCTGAAGGTAACTGTGTGCGTACGGTCTGCAACCAACAAAGGTGTAAATTTCTAGTGTAATACGAGTGGCCTAAGACTTTTGCACAGTACTGTAATTCAGGATATACGGGGTCAAGCAATCGCTTGCAAGTCGTTAAAAGACGATAGAAGATAATGGATTCTTCGTTAGTAGCTATGTCTAGTGTTATTAGTTAATTTTCCTTGAGTCAGGGATACTAGGAGTTCTCCATTAACCGGAAGGATAAAATAAAAGAGTTATCGGACACGTAAAACTGGCCGCGCAACGGTTGTAAAAATGTAAAATCGCGACCGCAGCCGAATGGCTATTGGACATTAGCCTCAATGTCCTCCACGGCGGCATCCAGAACGAGCGTGTTCCCAGGTTAATGATAGGATCGAGTCCACGTTAGAGCCTCGTTTGACACCGTACACTGCTTTGAAACGCCAGTCTCAGCTGAACATTCTCCAACACTTCGATGTTGCCCGATCCAGCGTTTGACGAGCGCGTCTGCGCTTGATACCAACCCCTTCACCCTTATCTAACTGTTTGGAACGACAAAGGTTATACGCGAAACGTTGCAATGTAATACAGGAAATATTGCATTAACCCCTTCTACTAATATGCCTGTGAATGCAGATTTATGTTTAGCAGAGTCCGGAATCAAATGGAACACAAAGCAGAAGTAACATTGTAAATAATTCTAAATCTATTATAACAATATTATAATCGAAGTATCGTATACACAAACATTCGCATCTTGACAATATTAATACGTTCAGGAAAATGAATTCAGGTTTGATTAGCTGTAATTACATTATTTATTGGGCCACTACTTTTAGTGACACGTGATTTATTGTGATTTGTAGAATTACCTATTACGAGTCACTCCCCATATAATTTTAATTATTATGTATAGCGGACAAACGTACTCGATAGCTATATATTTTTGGAAGATGAGAAGTCTTAAGATTTATGGACTGCTTCTGAGGTTTCATTTGCCCGATGGTATCTCGAAAGATACTGGAGATACGAGAAATATATTGGGTAAAAATTTGCATAAACAGCTCGACAAATCATAAAACGTCAGATAAATGTGAGTTTTGTTTTAAAATGGTCGTTGATAATATCCGTTTTCTTTGGAACAAGTTAGATAGCGTGAATCTGTGTTGCATATACTTAAAATTAAGACAACGTGTAAGTAGAATGTTCCACTTTGCGCAGGATATTATTATTTGACTTTGTTTCAGGTTGTAGCCAGTTTTACGTTGGAATGATATTCTTAACAGATGGAAAATAGTTGAACTAATTCCGTTTGCCTACTTACAAACAGAACACAATATGTGTAATGTTGAACCTTGCAGTTTAAAAACATTAGGGAAATTGAATTTCCAATAACCAATAAAAGGTGCTTTTAGTCTGGTTACTGAAAGTTTACAGAACTTCGATATTGAACAGTTGTGCGAATCCTATAGCGATTGATTGAAATGGAGTGGCAGACACGGCGCTCACGATTATTTAAAAGAATTGATGTACAATTTTATGGAAATCGAGTACATGCTTTTTATTAATAAAACTCGAAACGCTCGTGGAGCACTTTCCGGAAATTGTATAATATAGTACGCCGTCAATACCATCTATTTTCCGAATGTTTTATAGAACGACAACCTCTTGTTTATAAACATCTCGCTTATCATATAGTCCGGACATGGCACCAAGCGATTACCATGTTTTTCTTGCGTTGCAAAACTTCCTTAGTAATAAGAAATTGGCGTCAAGAGAAGATTGTGAAAATCGATTACTAGAGTTTTTCGCCAATAGGGACCAAGACTTCTATGAGAGAGGCATTATGAAGCTACCTTTAAAATGGTAACAAATTATAGAACAGAACGGTGCAAATTTGACCCGAATCGGACAATCCAAAACATGTTAAATAAAGTCTTGAAGTTCACGTAAAAATAATGGATTTCTTTTTCCTCAACCTAATATTAATGAATATTTCGCCTGATAGCGATTGTGCGGGATAATAGACATTTTCCTTAAATTTTCAGCCGTTTTCACGAGATTTCCTTACCATTCTTTCCTTAGTTCGAGAACTAGGCGTCAAAGCAGTCTAGGACGCGACCGGTTTAACAACCACAGATTACAGAGACAACGAAGGCTGTTCGAATGGTAATTACAAGGTTTCGACTAGCGAGTAACGGGGGTGAGCCAACGGACAGGGGGGATTGGTGACGAGGAGGATGCAGAGGAAGCGCGCATCGACAATTTTGTACTCTTTCGATGTGACCGTGCCATAAAACTTGGCGAACGGTACGAAATTACAAACGTGCCGCTCTCGACAACCCGCTCGAAGTTTGTCCTCTGTTTGTTCTGTCGTTCGTACATTCCGGCTTTGTGTTTGCTTCCCATGTTAAATCCGTGTGCGATAAACTCTAGAACAAATATGCACGATGGGGAAGCAGAAATAAAGGCAGGAGCACGGCGATTTTCACGAGGCCTGGTAAACCGAAACTGGTGTGAAAGATTACCATTCCCCGAAATGCTGCAAAAGGAATCTCGATACAATTTCAAAACTTTTCAAAGAAATTGCGAATATATGGAACGAAAAGGAATTTTGGAACTTTTTTGAAAAGAATTACATGTCAAAAACACTTAACACGTTGTTGACTGCCATGTCACCCATATATGGATGACGGATCAGTTTCTGCTTAAAATTCACAAATTCTAACATCTTTAGATGCGCGTCGTTTTTATCTGCATCAACCGATTTTGAGGAAATTTTCAGTATGTTTATAACTAACATAGATCTACAAAACGCACATTTAAAAATTTCAATACAAGCTCAATTAAAAAAGTTTTGGAAAGTGCCTTTTTTATTTGCTCTTATAAATCCTAGCAATTGCAATTTTTTCAAATTCTTTTTTGCTCTTCATTCCGTAAACCGATTCTTCTAATTGCTAAAAAAATGTCAGGTCTTTTGGTCCGATTAAAAAAAAGTTATACTGTTTTAAAGGACGTTCGAATACTTTCGTGATCCTGTGTACCTCAAATGTGGCGAAAGGTGGTCGAACAAAACGGCATATATTTGGTGAATACTAAATAATAATCTGCATTTGAAGTATGAAAAAACTTTCGTTACTTTTGCACTAATATACGAAGAAACTTTTTCCCCAACCGAATACTATTGTGTTTATAGTGATTCACAGCACTACAAGTGTACACTTCAACATTGAGAGACAGCAGTTTATTTCTTGACAATTCGACAGCTAGAAACTTTTCGACTTCTTTTTCGTTTCATGTCCGATGCAGTCGTTTAACGAAGTGATATTAGCTGCTGTTGGGACTTCACCGATTCCAGCTTCCTGCTTCAACGTGATTACTATCGTAATGCAAAGGCTGTAGTCGCGACGCCGAATAATGAATGTCGCGCAGCGATCACACAAACGCAGGTTTCAATCCGCGGGAACCGTGGGAAACAATTCTTAATTACGAACTATTAAAACTAATCACGTTTGTTCCGCCGCAGACCGTCGGCGAACGGAACTCGTGAATTTACAATTAAACGCTGAAAGCATTAATGGAGCCGAAACAGAGAACGTCGGGGCATTCGCGCGCAATCTTTGCGCCACTTTCGCGAATTTCTGTTTGTACACGCTCAACCTGACAATGCAAAGGAGGACTGTTGATTGCACGTCCCCGGAAATTCTGATTGTCTCGTTTTGAGTATGCTAAGAGCATTTGTAGATACGCAAAAAACTCGCGACACGGAGACTCGTCGAAAAAGAAGAAAATAGTATTTTCAAATGACTGCCCGGGGAGTTACAGAGACACTAGCATTGAATACATTTCACGATGCGAATCCACAGAAATAACTTTCAACTTTTTTTTCACGTTTCTTAGGTGATTTTTCTCTCCGATTTTGAGAATCCATTTTGTTAATCGAAGAGGAAACGTGCAATATATTTTCCTTCCGCAGTTTCTGAAGGAGAAAGGTCCGTTCTATCATGTGCTGTAATTAGATTCTCCTTCAAACTCTTACCTTTAAAAGTAAATTGAAAAATGTCCGAGAAAATAGTCAAGTTAAAAACGTGCAAAAACGTGAAAAATTAGATCGTTGTCTTCGAAAGATTCTGCAAAATCGTTTGTGTATAGCTGTTGCGATTAACGCAGAACACATCTTAAAATTGAAAACTCACTTTTCGATATAGAAACTGAGGGTGATGGAGAAAAACGATTTTCGGAATTGTACTCGCCACGTGAAAATCTACAAGAATCGCCGACTCGATATCGAAACGTAAAATTGGCGTTGGACAGTGGAATTGAAAAAGTTTAGTGCAAACCGATAACAATTAAGTACTGTATACGCGTTTCTCGATTTACGCGGATGATTCGATCCACGCGTTTTTTCTTTTTTTTTATTCGGATTAAAATTGCGTAGGCACAGTCCATCAATATGAAAAAGATTCTTTCAAAACACGGTACGTACAACGCGTAATCGCCAATTTGGAAACAGCAAAAAAGAAAAATATGTGCACAATCAAATCGTGTTTAAAAAAAATCCACGTGAAACGGAAGATTGTTTACCGCATAAAAACAAACCTCATGTAAATAAACTATCATAAAAAACGGAGGGAAGGATATGCAGTAAATAAAAAACAGTATTGGCATGTTGAATTTTTTGTGGTAATAGAAATGCAAAGGTCTCGTATCGATACAATGCAGATTTTTAAGTAGTTTATCATTAGACTGCTGATCTTTATGCAAAATAAACATTGTTTGCATCGATAACAGCAAACGGGAGCTATATAAAGAGTTTATTCTTCTTTTCATAACCGTAAGCCGACACTAACAAATTGATATAATTAAATTCTTTTAATACACAGCTTTAAATTACAGGTATTCATGTTTGTGTAATAAATGCATGAAATCCTCAGTCTATTTATCGTGCACGGAAATGTAAGTCCGGTTCAGTATGGACTTTTATTTTGGTCACTAGAAATAAACGAAATAATTTTTTCAAAATCTTTCTTTGCACATCATTTGGAAAACCAATTCTTCTAACTCCTGAAAAAAGTCAGGTCGTTTAATCCAATTTAAAAAAAAAAGTTATACTGATTTAAAGGGCGTTCGAATACTTTCGTGAGCCTGTGTATTTTAGAATCATGATTCGTATTATGAAGAGCAATATCGAGGACGTTATTCAGAGTAATGCACTGTGCACTGGTACAGTGACAGTGTTTGTGATGCTCATTTTAATCGAGACATTTAAATCCTGTTTACAGACGCGAGATTGATCCTAAGGATTTGCTACCATCTCGTGTTCCACATACCCGATACCACCGTCCCAATTATTATGTTACATTTATTATTCTGGTAGGTAGATGTCCAAGGAGACTGTCGAAAAGCACGAAACGATTACCGATGGTGAATATTCAGGAAGCAGCGTGTCCGAGAAAATGTGAGAGCCGTACACCGGTGGAATTGCAACCACGCAGTTGGAATAAGTACACCGGTCAAAATTCTGACCTGTCGACACCCTTCATATTCATGTATGCTGACGAAGCTTACTGTCGTAGCCACCCCGGAATTTCTGATCGTGATCCGAACTAAGTTCACGCTATCCTAGATTCGAACCGAGTGTTGAAACTTAGCCCCTTACCGGCTGTAATTAATTACACGGATTTCTGGCGGGTCCAACACTTTCCGAGATTGAGGATTGGAAGTTGACTATGCAGCTTAAGGACAGAACTTTCAATGTCGACTCTCGATGAACCTCATGTTTTTCAAATGAAAATTAGAAATTAACACTTTGACTGCCAAACTAGAAACCTCAAAAATTCCATAAAATCGAAGCAAGTTCTTTAACGAAATGTTATATTAATTCTAAAGACTTTTGAATGTATTCATGAATTTATTTCTCTATTCGCGACAACTTGTGGGAATTAAAACCATATGTATATGCTACAGCGAGTCGTCCACAATGTGTTAGTGAAAATTGTTTTTTATAAAAAGTGAGATTAACATGGTGAAGATGAGAGGTGAATGGAATCTATTTTAGGGAGTTGTGGGTTATTCGATGAGATATTTCTAGACAATGTATGTTTTTGCTCGAACCCTTTATATGCTTCGCATCTTACTTACAACAATTGAGCATGAAAATTTTTTTATCCGGTCCCTTTTGTCTCCCTACTAATACGGATACGAGAAGGTCTACTGCACTTAATGATTTACGATAGGTTATATAATACAAGTACCAGAGTGTCTGGATGAAATATTAAAGTATCACTATGATATAATAATGTTTTTACATTATACCATAGGTAAAATATACACGTATACGTAAATTCCACTGATTTTTTTAATAACATTTTTATACAAAATTGTTACATTTATTTAAAGTATGATGCTTAATTGGCATAATTTAATGGTCGAAAATTTTGTTCGAACACACGGATGAAAACCGTTCTCTGTAATGTTATTTGTTTTTAAATAATGTTTTTATGCAATATTTCAACATTTAATTATAGTATGATGCTTAATTTCCTTCAATTCATGGCTGAAAACATTATTTTAATTAGGTAGAGTTCTTAAAAAATAAATAAAATAGACCGTAAATTGTATAGACTGTAGCCTTGTGCACGAACGTTTTTATGGATCATGTTACATGAATATGTTTGGAATAACAATTATTTGACTGTCCTATTTGGAATTCTCCAATTATAAAATTAATTAAGCGAGTGAAGCGAATGAAAGAAAATACTGGCATACTTCTGCTTGTGAAAATGCAACTTTAAAATTGACCATATTTGCCATATTTGTCAAATATTGTCTTATTTAATTATTCATTCATGTTAATAAAATTGTAGAAGAATGAAAAAAAAAATTTGTTATATGATGGTTGATAGCAATAATCGTTTGTAGGATATCCGACGTTATGTAATTATTAACAATTTATCAATTCAAAAATATTTCTCAAATAATAAAATGCTTTTCTCGGAAATTATTTGAAAGTATAATTTATAATTTATTTAGATATCGCATATTACTAACAAAAGAATTATGTATTTTCGAAATTCAATAGCAACAAATGAATTTCATTGGGAACTTCGGAAACGCGATAAATTTTCGCAGATATAAAGTACCAAATTACTCGTAATGGAATAACACTCATTAATCAGTGTTTGTATTGCTGCAATTAAAATATTATTGAGAGTCCAATAAAACATTCATTTCACGGTAAATGCGATTCAAATCGAAAAATTGTTTTCATGGTTTATCTCTCAATTGCTTTTTAGACGCTAGCGTGCATAACCATTTGAACATCTTTAAATGTTCAAAAGATTTTTGCATGTAACAAATATAATCAATTCGACTAATCTTCAACGCTGCCACAGAGTATACAATTTATTTACTGGGGCTTCGAAGGTAAGCCGTATTCAGATGAAATATTTTCCGAACGTTTTGTCAGCATTGCGGCTAGCTTTATCAGGGATCTGAGGACGCACTGAAACACACGGGTTCATCAATATTCCTTCTGCATACGGCTTACACCCGAAAGCTTCAATAAATAATGCCAACCTGAGTGGTAGTAGCCTCAAATCTCTAAAATCTTTATTGTTCGAATAGTCGGTAACCCCGTATATTCCCATAGTTGCATAGATTTTACAGATCCATTTCATTTGTTCTTTTTCAATTACTTTTCAAAATGATACCTCATATCAGAGGTGTGAATATTCAAATGACACCTCTGATATGAATGACTCTTTAATATCTTTAATGATATGCAGAATTAACGAAGTATTAGCAAAAACAATTCTCTAGAACCTTAAGGAGGTGTTCTGGTGCGTCATTTTCAAAATATCGATTTTTTGGTATTTTCTTTCAGTATAAATGCTATAGGATATGTGTGCAGAAAGATTTGTATGGATATCTAAAATTAAAGTTCTGCTTTATGGACAATTAAATTCTAAATTTTTTTTTTAATAATTTACACGTCCCTTTTATTTACGATTTACAAGTACGTATATGGAAAGGGCGGTTCGAATAAAAGGGTTGATATCTCCCTCAAAGTGGAAAACGGGCACGAACGAATTACAATTATCTGACTAGATAAATATCTAATAAATATTCTTGCAAAGTTTTTTTAAAAATCAGTGTATCAGTCGTCCCGATGTCCTCTTGTAAATCTTAAAGCTTCGAATAAAATAATGATCTAATCAAATAATTTATTTTTATCTACACAGTATTTGTGGCCACCAGCACAATCTTACTCGAAATGTGTAACGTTTAATTTTTCCGAAATTCGCAATTCAAACATTAAGGGTTTAAACGCTGAGACAGCTGCTCCGCTATTACTAAGAAACTAATAAGCCATCATTTTTACAGTATCCCTCGATCGCAACCTATAATAATCGAGTTTACAACTCCTGCCTCAGCTCCGATCGAATTGCTAGGAATAAAGCTGTGGGGAATAACTTTGCCACTTTTACGTATAATAACCTCGAAAGTGCACGATAAATCGTAATCGATAGAAATTCGAATCCACTTCGCAGCGTAATCTCGGTGGACGGCTAAAGTATTTACGACCCTGTATTTCCTCTCCCATTTCCACGGTGCGCACGGTGTATATATTAAACGTGCAACGTTGCTCGAGTTGTAACGTGTTCGTGTCTGGCTGACACTCGATAGTTTTCGAGACATTTGTAATTAAAGGTATTATATGAAAAAATGTTATCGACTTGTTGTTGGCCCCGACAAATCTATAAGACTGTTGCTCGCAAACAGTGAAAACGAAAAGATCGTCAACGAAACATTCTTTTTTCTTTCGAAGAACATATTCAATATGATACATTTAATTCTTTTCCATTTTTATTTCACTAAATAACTTTCTTTGATTTTACGGAATTTTTGAGGTTTCTAGTCTGGCAGTCAATGTGTTAAAATAAGTAAGATTATTTACTATTTAAAATACTATTTTACCCAGCTCCGAGCCTTGGCTATTTTCTCATTAGAACCGATACAATTAGATCTTGTACTCTTGACGTACGAAATGTGTGCACACAAGCTAGCGTCACCATTGATACACTTGGCGGCGTCCGTTACTTGTGCAGTTTCAATATAGAAGTTGGCTTACCAATTGGAAACGAATTCTAAGGGTAAACAGAAATTACGTCGTGGCTGATTGTATCCTAACCCCAGGGAATGCCGATCACAGCGATCAATACAACCACATTTCCATCTCCAACTAATGTTCACCTTTACGCATTCTCTGTGACAGAATAAAATCAAAGAATGAAATTGCCAGGCTTCTAATTTCGAATAAAACTGAACGTACAGGTAAAATTTTAACATGTAAATAACATTCGATTTTTAAGTGTAACACGATATCTGTGGATTGATAAATATCTTCATTCTTTCATCGTGTCACCAATATCAGTTTTTTGTGTAACGTATGAGCGAATATTATTGACTATCTATTTTTCAGACCATTTTTCCACTTATTTTTATGGTACGAACTACACAAGATACAGAACATTGACCTTTTTATAATTTTATAAAACGTATCGTTGACAATACGTACTACATACAAGCAAAAATATTTATGGGAAAGTCTATAAAATCGAAATATGATAATACATTCATTGTCTGCAAAACGTACAAATATCAAATTATTATTGTATGTACTATATTTCGGATTACAGTAGGAATTTCTCAACAGAATTTCTTTAGTAGAGCTGGACAGTAGGAACATTTTTAAACATTTTCCGCAAAATGTTACCCTTTCCAAGTTAAATGCCATTCGGTTTATATGGAAATGCGACTAAATAACAGATTTCACAGCGGAAAAGCTCATCGGGCGGCTCATGAGCTTATTTCTGCCCGAATGCAAGCACCGAAGGAAAACAATGGCTAAAAATAAATTAAAGGTTTATAAACTCGCACACATACTATCAACACTATCGTTATCAGTAATTTTCAAAGCAATTCCATTTTACGAAGATAAAGTCACATCGCACATTGAAAAAACAAGTTTAGAAAAAATTATGAAGTATAATTGAAAATTTATATTTATATAGTATAGCAATGCTTGACGTTCCATCAACCGAGTATAAGTAATTGTAACATTAGTTATCGTAATGCTGTTTCAAATGATAACAAAACATCAATAATGTGTTTAAGAAAAAATCCAAAAATTACCTGTGAGGTGCGAAACGATCGTAACAAAATAAAGAATAATACATCGAGACGATTAAACATAAATATTATCAAGGTTGAGTGACATGTCCAACAGTGTAATTACTATTCTTTAAAAAATACCATTATAACGAGCTTGTTACTCATTTTGGTTAAACGTCGCCTTGGCAACTCAGAAAATTTTACCCTTTTTTTAAATATAATCTTGCAGATTTTGACGAGAAAATGCCGAAAATCCAAGTTTTAATGTTAGGAATTCACTGGTTTGAAAGTTGAACGTGTTTACAGTTGAACGACTTTAAGCGCTTTTTAACAAGTAAGGCTGCCGCCATGTTGGTATATACTCAACGTTTCGAAAGTGAACACTACTTTGCGAAAGTAGAGGCTCCAAGCTTTGAAACGAGTGCAGGCTTGTGGTTTTACTATTTGCTTTTACAAAATTGTCACAATTTCAATATCGACAATTTTTCGAGCAACGGAAATTAAATGTTCAAATACTTTTTTATTTTGCTGTGCAGACGAGATAACCTGATAGCTCGGAGAAATATTCGGTCAAAGCATCGTGACTTAGTCAAAGGATCCCCGGAGTTTGACACAATTCCGATATTTCTCGTTAAGCATAGCTTAAATTTGCATCGTTTAAAATGCGAACCGCGATATATATATAAATCCGTTAGTTGAAACAATATAAAAGTCAGTGGAGCAATTACATTTTCTAGAATGTATCATAGTTTTTGTATTATTTGCGATATACGTGTGTGCGTGCACAGATTAAGGTAAAGTTCGTTTACGCTAACGGAGGAAAGTGTTCTAACTTTGGAACGGCAACGTTGCAGATAAAGTTTTGCAGTCATTTGTCTGGAAGGCGTAATGAGTGCAGAGTAATGACGTACCGTCGCGTTATCTCCACTGAACTGACAAATTACGTAAACTGAAGTGACTGTGGACACTTTATTCAATTTAGTTTATTAGAAAGAACGTTCACTCGATGCCGTTGAATCAAGCTCAAGACACACATCCATACAAACACAGACACAAGCACACATATATACGCGGAGGCTAATTTTATTTCCGGAATGAAAGCGGCGCACTCGGCCGCGACTTTGTCCATAGAGATAACTGCTGTAGGAAAAAATTAATGTAACCATTTCTATTCATGCTTTTTGTACGTGTCTGTCGTCCGAGCGTACATTTAATAAGAATGCAAATGCACCTAAGATAATGCAAGACAAACATCATTTTTGTTTTCGCGGAGAAAGGTTTGCGCGCAGACGTGTGTTTCTTCGATTCAATTTGACGAGGATTCGAAATGTGCTCGGCACAACGGCGAAGCTGTTACACCACAGCTTGCCTCGCGAATAGATGCAAACTCCGTTGGCAACGAACAATTTTGTTTCGTGCAGCATATTCATTTACTGACACTGATGTGAAATATTATAATTACAATATCAATTCACAATAATAATGTTTGCGTTAGCAGTGTTAGTAACCCCGTAAAACTCTATACGCTGGGTTCTATTTATTGAACACTATCAGGCGTGACGTACATTGTTTATCCAAGATAAATATAAAAAGGTCATTGCCGGTAACGAAAATCAATAATTGCTTCGCCGGTTCAATCGCGTGGGAAATACGAGTGTTCGCTTACTATCAAACTTGTCTCTTCCATACTAACTAAAAAGTGTACAATCTTAGGTATCCTTTACAGAAAAACATGAATGTGGTGACCTCGAAACTAGCATTATCGACAACGAACAGATTACATGGCTGAATTGAATTGCAAAAAACAACAATTTTGAGAAACAAGAAACGCCTACCCGGGATACAAAATGTTTAATTTCGTTTGACAATTATCATTGTGCAAAAAATCCACAGTCTAGTGATATCAATTGGTTTTGGAAAGGGTTAAAAGTTCTTCATAATCATTGTAACAGTTTTCAAGACCTTTGATAGCTCTGTATTGTGTATCCCTGACTCAGCAGAGCACCATAAAACACATAGTGACCAAAGGAAACACATAAAACCGAAGAGTTATCGATTTCTGGTTAGTTTGGAGTACGATATGATTCAGAGTTCGCCCGTCCCAGTTGGACAACAACCACTATCTGCTTCCTTTACTGCTATAGCCTGTGACCTTTTTTCGTTACTCCCATGTTTTTATCTTCTACCTTTTACCTCCGTTCTATTCTTTACTGTCTTGCTATTTGCTTCGGTTTCTTCGATTCCTTGTTTCCTGCTTTTTAGATCGTCGCGTATCATTTCTCTTTTACGTGAAATTTTTCTCTCATTGTGGTCATAATTCAACAAACGAATCACATATTACAGTGGACCTAAAAAGCATTTGAACATGAAATACTACTGAACGCTAAAAATTACCCATATTTAGACTGTGATAATTTCGTTAAAGACGATCGAATGACAAAGGGTGTAGCGTTACGATTGATAACATAATTTTTCAGATTTTTGCACCCTTCGGACTCATTTTAAACATAGAAGTCTGTGGTTTCGCAGTGCATCGTTCGTTTTTTTCTAAGGTTTTTTTCAAGATGAAGCGGGCGAGAAACTGAAGATGAGTTTTTTCATTTTAAAAATTATAAAAAATTATTCTAATAAATAAATCATTCGAATTATATACGAACTGAAAATTCTTTTTTTACGTTATTTATAAAATAAAAATAAGTCTTTGAAATAGTTTATTACCTCAAATAATATTATCTGTTATCATTGTTCAAATATAATGTGTCCAATCTCGATACAGGAACTTTGCTCCAACATATTTTCGAATTCATTTTAGCGTGCGTTTCCCATTAAAGCGTGTGCTATTAATGAATGGACATCCACGATGTTCCGAGATTTACGAAGATTTACTGCACACAGGGTTTAGTAGATTATTTGACATGCGCTCGGTAAAAAGAAATGGATATAGACAGCACAGCTCAGGCAGGAAATAATCAATCAACGTTAGACTACTCTAACCGTGAAAATTAATACCTTGCAAAATTGCGTACTGTCATTTACTTATGTTAAACAAAATCAAATGGAAATTTCAGGGTACAGTGAGAAGAAATACGAGAGACAACAGTAGTGTAATAAAGTACTCTGGACTACAGCATGAGATTTTATACAGTGTACAGTTCTGTCATTGTAATTAAAATGTTAATATTGCAAATGTCGAAACACTGCAACATTAACATTATTTCGATTTCAATACTGTCTCTTTTTAAAGTTTTTTAATTGTTCAAACTCACTAGGTATTCGGCTTTTATTTTGATACTATAATTTTTAACTCAACTGTTTCAAATATTTGAGCTTCATAAAATTCTCATAAATTTCTCATAAAAAGAAAAGCACCTGGATAGGTGGCAAAATAACTGAAAAGTTAACGAGTGTCGTTCGACGTTTAGCTCGAATTGGGAAATACGGCAAAACATGCGTTAAAGTTCAAGAACAAAGACCGAAATTATTTTTGCACACAAACGTACCAGAAGCTCGGCCGAATATTAGCGTAACGAAACGAGAATACAGATACAAATGTATGCGTATATAGTGCATTCGCGTATTTACCCTTGCCAGTGTGGACTTATGGTGGTCACGTAGGTAAGCCGTCCCGTACGAATGAAATTAACCGGTCGATTATATTCGCCGAGATAATTAATCTACTTATATCCTTCACGCGTGACTGAAGCAGAGAACGTGGTTGGCGCTAAGCGAATAAACCGGAGAAATGTCCCCGCCAAATGTCGTGCACAAGAGTATGCGAGCGTAAAAGTTCGCGGGAAAATTTACAACACTTTGTCGGTGAAGTAGTAACGACTAGTTGTTATCATAACTTTACCGCTCACTTTTGCGAACGGTAGGGAAAAAGAAGTATTGAATTCTAAAACGACAGTTTCATTTGCTAATAGCGAAACGTCACAATACACCGCCATTAAACGAAATATTTCGAAGGCCTAGCGATTTTCGTATACACTTTTTATTTATGAGCAACGCTTCACAACTCTTTAGGAAATCATTGCTTCATTTTCTGCCTGTTTATAAAGAACATGTCATTCTGTTGTCATGTATGTTTTTTAAAAAATACTAACTACTGTATTCAAACGGACCCACATACGAACAATGGTTGAAACAAAAGAGATGATTAATTTTTTGTTACAAAATTTTTATCAGAACTAGTTTATTAACTCACTTTATAAATTATTTAAGTAGATTGAGTTTTTTATACATTTGTACGTAGTTTGAGGGTTAATAGACACTTTACGATTATCCGCAGCGGGAATAAAAATCGCAACGGAACTTCTGTGAGAGTTGGGTCAACAAATGTAATGTAATAATGCTATCGCAACAACTCCTGGCGGAGAAACGATTTTTCTCGTTTACATGCAGATCTAATCTTCGTTTCTGCGAGCATCCCTTGGTCGACTTATATTTACCCTTGTTTTTTTTTTTTTATCGACATACGTGTGTATCGATGAATCCAAAACTGCCGAAAACAATTTACCATGCAAACCGAAATTCAATTACGTCGGGGGCAGGAGAATGGAATCAGAAAACCGTTAGGTACGTTGCCTGTAGGACGGTCTATCTAAAATTCGTTATCAATTACCACGGTTGGGCTTCAAAACAGTTTCACAATAACGCACGTGACACGACTTCACTGCGGGCTGCCACGTTTTACCTTACCCTTCTAAATCTCAAAATCCTGAATCTGACGGTTTACACGGCGCTGCCCCAGTAATCGTAACGCTTACGAGCAGGCATAAAAATCTGATTCTTTACGGAAAAAGCAGGTCGAAATTACAGAACACAGTCTTTGCACGCGAGACTTTAACACTTTGACTGCCAAACTAGAAACCTCAAAAATTCCATCCAATCAATTTGTTATTTAATGAAATAAAAATTGAACAAAATTATATATATGATATTGAGTAGTCCTCCAAATTTTTGGCATTTTACAGATCCTAATAAAATTTGCTACGATTAATATATTCGCGTAAAAATTAATTTTAAAACTTAGACAAGTAATACCGTCGCCCACATATGGGTGACATGGCAGTCAACGTGTTAAACCTGGAAGAAAAACTATTCAAAATGTATCGAGTAAACATGCATTAAATGTTGATTCGAATTTAACGAATTTCTAATATTCTATGCACATTTCCATTAATAATCATGAAAAATAATAGTTTCTTGAAGCCTAAAATTCATGTTCGGATAACTTCAGACTATAACTTGTTACATTAACCTTTCAGATTACGTAAAGTGACATTTTTCAGCTTTTTTTATAGAATACAGTCATTGAGAATCCCTTCGAATTCTTCGATAACGAAATGAATTTTCATAAATAAGACTTTAATAAATCGTTATAATTAAATACAAATGATAATAGAGCACGAACTACCGAAGATTGGTTGCAATAGGAAGCAGCTCAGTGCCACTTACATAGATTAACGATTTTACATTGAAACAGTTAATTATTAAGAGTTAATTATTAATTTTACTATTCCAAGCCGCCAGTTTTAGAGAATTGATCTGACAAAACCTGGTTATGTTACTATGGGTCAAGTGTTTCAAAATCTTGTACACACATATGGCTATAGTACAATTATCCTTATTATTATTTAATTTGTTGCATGATTTCTGCAGGATATTACTTTTCATGGCAGCTATAATATCTCGATAACGAATTACACTCGTATATAATAGTGATCCTTTATCTTGTTAACTGGAATCATGCACTTTCTCACTGGACTCACTTTCTCTTGTCTGACCATATTTACTTCGTGCTACTTAAATTAGCTAGTCACACGAACAGAGTGCATCTCGAGGTAAATAAAGACTGATTGAAATGAACTATGTACTCACTTTTCCTCCGTTGTCAGTCCGTAATTTGGCAGAGTCCTGTAAAAATAAACAAAAAAATTCGTTATTGGAAATTTGAACAAACTGTTTATCAAACAATCGTTGGCTACGAGTTTAACACGCGTAGTGCATTGTTTTTAATTGATTGCAATATGTATATCTCGACATAACACAGAAAATATTTACACTCTTGCATTCAGTTTCCACTGAGATTATAGCACTGAAATTCCATTCAGTCCGAACGTCCTATTTCGCCCCCTTCTACCATATATCAACTCATTGTCCATACGTGTATTGTATTTCAACACTCAATTTGTATTCTAAAACAATTTTGGTGAAAAAAATATCAGTACATTCACACTTCCTGGCAATAGGCAGTTATATGGCAGAACTAACAATATCTTCATAACGTTGAAAATATACGATCAGATCTGACAGGTGTTGCGAGAATATCTAAATTCGAGTATTTTTAAGCTCGTTTCACCTGTCTACGATATTTATTGTCGTGTGTTTTTCGCCATTTTAGCAGGGTATAAACGATGATTTGTTCGAATATTAATAAATACATCTGTAACCCATTTACAGCGGTTTATCACTTGTATATTTTCCCAGTGCAATAACGTGACTAGTATTCGTATATTATGCATTAACTTTTAAATGGTCCTTCAAAATGTACGTTAAAAAAGCAATAGTTGAATTCAATTGAACCATTAATGTAATCGATGAATCGTAATTGTCTAAAATCTTGTTATAATGTGTTTTAGGATATGGACAATTTACTTAGTATATCTTATTCGCGTGTGAACACTGTGAACATATGTTCAGAAAGAAAATTGTTTGTTTAATGATCTTATTCTGTGCGAACACAACGAAGATGAGTTGGGTTATCGTATTTTATGAAATCGGAAAGAGCAAACAAGCAAATTCTAACAAGATTATTGATCAAGATTGATCGAAGCCGGCTTAAAGAAGTAATTCTGCGTTACCATTTTAAGGATTGTATTCTAATGGTCGAGTAATCTCCGAGCGAATCATTTTCACGATCTAAACTGAAACGTTGGCCGGGGATGGAACCACTAATTGTTTCTACACGGCTGCCGTTTTCTTCTTAAGATAATATTAAGCCCGGGCAAAATTATAGCTGACTGTGCTAAATGCATCTCGCCCAAGATGAAGACCAATCTTCGCGGTGCTCTCCAATTTTGTGCCTTGACGATACCCTTGGGGCACAATTTGCGTTGCCAGGGAAGCCTTCGCTGGTCTCTGATACGTGAAACGCGGGCGTGTCGTGCAATGTCTACTGAAATATTTAACAGGACGAGCCCAGAAAGGTGGAACACGCCCCGTGCGTAACGACACGTTGCCACAGAGTGCCACGGCGGACCTCATTCAAAACTGGCTCGCGCACGTGACTTCCGTGAACGCATTGTCGCGTGACCAGCCTCTATTTTCACGCGCATCGATCTCATGAATTTTCAACGCAATTGTTTTTCTCTCCGTCGTCGTCGTCGTCGTCGTCGTCGTCGTCGTCGTCGTCGTTCGGTAATTAAGCACCTTATTTGCTTCCTGCCAACGTGAGTTGTAATTTCAGTCGGCCCTTCGGCCACATTACGAATCACCTTTCTTTCGGAAACGTCGCCGTGACTATTTAAATATTGGCTTGGCAACTAAGTGATTGCGTATTTTAAATAATTTTCATGAAATCGTTATGAAGAAAGGGGCACGAATTATACTTTGTACAGCAAATAAATGATTGAGTCAATGAACCGTTTATTGGAGTAAACTATTTTTCATCTTAGCTGATCGTCAACAATCATAAGTGACATTCAATCGTAAGTACAATATTTATGTGTACATGTTTTAGGGAACACTAGCAGAAGCTTAGAACGGTAATTTATAATTTATTATAATATTATATATTTATAACGATAAAATAATAACAAAGAGAACTTACGTGTTCTTTCTACCTATTCACTTATAGAAAAGATATTAGCAGACTGCGGATTTTATGTATTTATGACAAAAATGAGTCCCAAAGTAAAACAAATGAAGTCCCTTTTACGACGTAGAAAATTTTAAAAGAAAATCTGTCGATTGTTTGTATAACGTTGAATGAAATAGCTTGTAACATTGTATATGGAGTACTGTGTAGAAACGCATTCGAAATATTATACAGTGGTATGGTATGTGAAAGAAACTTTGGCCGGTTTCGGGTCTCGCGTTTTTGGCACACACGAGATAAAGTGACGGTTTGAAAGAAGATCTACGGATGTGATATTCGAGAGTTGTTCACCGAAAAGATTTTCAACGAGCAACTCGGCCGTTGGGAGGCGATTCTTTTTCATCATTCAGGTGAGAATCGATGCTAGAACCACCCAGCGGTTCTTATCCAAAAAGCTAAGAAGCGTGTTATGCGCCGCGTCCCTACACGATCCTATCGGGTTTCCAGTGTGACGTGTACAGCTTTCATTGACGATGATATCTAACCGTCGCGTCGTTCTTCTTACCGTTTCTCAAAGACTCTCAAGATCAACGTGTTTCACGAGCGAGGTCGGTGAAGCTAAAGATTCTATACGATTTCACAGGTGTCCATTTTCATTTCACGTAACGTGTTCATGTTTTACCATCCCAACGACACTGGCATCTCCTGTGACTCGCAAGCACGATTTCCTGACAGCCGTTAAAACGAGATTTGATCCAAACCTTCGTGGAATATTTTTGCGACCTGTTTCGAGATTTTTACCAAAGCTTATTTTATTATTTGATCCCAACTGACGTTCATCGATATTATCAGCAGAAACGTATTCTTTTGTGATACTTTTGCAAGTATTATTATGTTATTTACCTTATTTTTTAGAGATAAAAAAAAATTGAAAATTAAAAGAGCTGCAATCTTATGCTTCGCTTTGTTAGCTTTTTTCGAATGCGAAATATATTTAGATATTGTATTTGATTGTTACGTCGATACAAAATACTTCTATTGAATTTAACGTAATTTGTGTACAAGAGTTCAACGAATAATTTTGCAGCAATATTTCACCAAAAATTCAAAACCAGATGGTTGCAATGTTTACCTTCAACTGCACAACGAACTGTGCTATTTTGCATTCGAAAAAAAGCTACACAAGCTTTTTGCAATTAGTTTTCGACCAAGAACAATTAGGTTCCTGTCAGATTAATTATTCATACGGGCCAAGTACAAACAGTAGCTGAATTGGGTGGGCCATAGAGTAATAAACAGCACGCCAGTGTACGATATATTGTGGAGGAATCATAAAACCAGCTAAGTCTGACTTAACACACACAAATTACGAGCACATAAAACCGTAAGAAGACTTACGTTATGAGACTGCAGGGAAAGCATTGTCGGACTAATTCGAAAACCTTATCTTCTTTTTGTTTTCCTTCAGGCATTTTCATAACATTATCATAACAACGAACTATGAAGAACTTTCATTCTTCAACAAAGGAACACAGGACAATAGAATTACAGATGATATTGTTTGTTAAGGGTTTTCGATGAAAGGTGTATCTCTATGTATATTAACGCGGTAGCTGTGCGATTGGTTCGAGAAATTATTTTCACAAAAGTGGCAGGCAGCGAAATACTGTCGAGTTTCTATGACAGGAGCAGAACTAATATCGTAATTAAGCTTTCACGGTGACACGAACTGAATTTGAGGGAGCAGCGTCGTGGAATTTCACGGGATCGAATCTAATTCCAGTCCGTGCATCTATGCACATATTTGATTGAAACATACGCATCCAACCAGCTCTTCGGAATCGATGAATATTCAACGACCCGTCAAGATCCTTAAAACGTGTTCCGCAAATGTACCGGAGGCAACCCTCCAGGTTCATTCATGGTGTATCGAATTTAAACGCAAAATTCTTTGCAAAAGGAAACAAACGAAGAACGTATGTACACAAGCACTGAAAAGCCGACTCAATTATAGCTTTACGCGTACAGTACCGTGCAAAAGCCTTAGGCCACTCGCATGTTACATTAGAAATTAAGATCTTTGCCGGTTAAAGATTGTACACACAGTACAATCCTTTACCATGTACTGGGTGTCCGAAAATGTATCCAGAACCCTGAAACTTACGTATTTGTCACGTATTTGTTATGTATTTGTTATGTATTTGTTACGTATTTGTTGATGAAAATACGTAAGTTAAAAAGATTACATACTAACCTTACTTCCTCTGTAAATGAAAATATATTTATGAACAATAGATATCCAATTTATACTACATTACAGCCACACACAGCCTGCAGAAAGTGCCAGTAGCAATGGCAGAGAATACGATATACCTTCAAACTAGTGTGTTGTCAAATCATTTTAACGAAAAAATGATTTCATTAATTTGTGTCACAAACATCTATTTTTTTGCAAAAACCAGAGGTCGTAGACAAATTTTGAAAACAATAGAATGTATTTCTAAGCGTCGCTTCGTTTTGATCATTTGTCGTAGCTCCGACCTAAACGTGGACACTTCTTTAAAATTGTTCTCCTCTCGAGACCTACAGTAAAGTTCGATTACCGAAGAAACGTTTTCGAATTATATTGGCTACAGATTCCAGTCGAAGTTTCATCGCTAACAGGATTAAGAAGTTTAATGAAAAGTAGAAAGTATATAGCAAAATGATTTGTCGATTCTGTTCGATGAGGAATGCTTCGACTCTTATAAAACAATCAACTTTCGACAAAACTCTAATTAGAAATATGTTTTCCAGATTAATCATTTTTCTCGCATCGCTTGTTATCGAGTGATTTCAATTTTGAAGAAATTTCGTGATTTTAATTCATAAGCAAACGGATGGTAGTTTTATCGTATGTACTTAACAGCAAAATGAAAAGTAAAAACGTAACATAGAATTATTCGCAATTAAAATCCTCGTCAGTTTTCAAATTTAAGATATATGAAACAAAACAGATAGAATTAGAATAGAAGACGTTTCGTTAAAATAATTACGAAAAGCATAACAATAAACTTTCAATACTGATAAACAGCTTTCTAAACTTTCGTACACACTATTAATTTATGAAGGCAATTATATAAAATATGAACTAAATTAAACACGTTTTAGAAGGAGGATTTATTAGCGTTTGGTAGATGTGAGGATTAAAATAAAATTTACTTCAGTGATACAATATGAAAAAATATGTGAAATCTTTTCCGAAACTTGAGAAAATGAAAAACTGAAACAAGTACGTTAAACATGTTCTGTTGTCGGAACACTTTTTAAAACACCTTTCGTTTTTCTGTGAATGTATAATGGAATTTATTATTGCACAAACATTAGTTCAGTTCAAAGAGAAAAATCAATTTTTATAATAAGTACGTACAAAGTAAATTTTATTGAGTTGGAAGGGCTCTATGAAAGTAATTCATCGAAAAGCCGTGCTTTTCGAACCGTTTATAAACCATCGTATCTCATAAAGTGGCAGAGTGCGTCAAAGACTTCGATCCATCTTGAGAGTTGTTCGCGTCTGAACAAACCCGGTAGATACTCGTGCAGATACTACAACACTTAAACAGACCGATAAAGTTGGGTATTCAATACATTTACCGATGTATTGAAATAACAATTTCTTCAAGTAGTATTTTAAATAATTTGGAATACAGTCGTAATGAACAGGATCCTCGACGAGGGTGGGCAACCATTGTGAAATGATAATTGGTAATCATGCAGGCATCTTGTTGGTTGACAGTGTTTCAGGTGTACCGTGTGTGACCGGTCTTTAACTACTTTACAACTCAATTCCAACAGGAATGCGCGGACTGATGGGACATATCAGGCACGTGCATCATCTGTTTTACTGCATCCGTTGTCGGTCACATTACGGCCACCATAAAAGATTCTCGGTGAATGGCTCATAATGCCGCCTAACGTCGTACAACACCGGGGAATAGCAACCGAGCTGGATGCCAAGTTCGCGTGTTTGTATTGTATGCATGTGCAGCGGGTGCGTTTATAAATATTTAAAGTCCAGCATCCTCCAGGAATCTTTATAGACAAATTGCGTGCGCCGATACACGTAACTGCCATTGTATTTTCACCAGGACTACGTGTATCTTTTTGAAAATGGAACACCGTAGTTTCCATAAAGCTTAACTCCATACCATTTTCGTGTTCTCATCGTGATACGTCGGACAAAAAGGTATGTAAAACTAAAGGGGTTGGAAAATATTCTTCCCGAAGGGAATGGTGCTTTCTAACTTTTCGTTTGCTACGCTATTTCGCTAAATATGTTTCACAACCCTGTAACTTCGAGACTTTTTTTAAAATGTGTTTACGCCGTAGCAATATTTTGGTCGTTAGCAGCCTGTTCAAAGAATTATTTATAAAGTTTTTTCGTATTTCTAAAAACAACGGAGATAATAATGTACTGGACCACCCTGTGTATGTACATTTTTTATATTTATATTTTTTATTACTGCATTTTACGATTGCATTCGACTTTCTCGGGCATGAAAATATTTTCCACGTTGAAAATACGAATAATTATAATTATCTTTGTTTGATCGAATAATTTTTGCCAAGTGTAGTATATTAGATGATTTTCGGATTTCCTGTAACGCGAGTAGGGTGCGAATTGTCTTTTAAATCCAGCCGGGGCCGTAAATTCTAAGCTTGACCGCTGATTCATGAGTTACTGCTGCTATTGCCTGCCAAATAGTCTTTAGCAATTGGATCAAGATAGCAGAGCCGTCGATACGCGTTAAAACGTTGCTGGGATTTGTGATTTACATGCAACGATAGCTTCCGTGCTTTTGTAAATTATGAGATTGTCGACCGAGAGCTTTCAACTGAATGCTTCGGCATGTGTTCGAACTGAGAGAACGTGCGGACCGTTACTCACTGCAGGAAACTTTGAGATCGAGTGTGCTCAGACGTAATGCATTGTTTGCCATTTTGGAAATTGGCATCTCTGTATGTTTGAGACCCAATTACATATTCACGGGAATCCAATATCGTATTACCAATTTTCGAAATATCGTCGATATTTAAATTGTCATAGTTTGGTGTATATTTGGTGTACGGTGTACAAACGTATATTTATTTATTCTAAATCTTCGTCATCCATATATGGGACATAAGCCTTTAAACCTATTACATGATAGTTTTCGACTGGTAATGTTGATCTCGATAATTCCGAGCGCGACAATGTCTGATTATAACATTATTATTCCGCGATTACAGATTAATATTTCATAATACCATTTTCGATTGCTAAATACATAGGTGTAGAAAATGTCAACAATTTGAAAGGTCGCATAGTGTGGACAACACTGGCAAAACTCACTGTAAAGAGGATACGACGAAACTCTTCTGTGATTTATACTTTACGTTTTTGTGAGTAAAAAAAAAACAACATAAAATCATGCATCGTCGTACCAAGAAACGAGTCATTCCTGTTAACCAGTAAAGTAAGAAGATTTTATGAAAACCGATTGAATGAAGCTGCTTTCTTACGGTGGATTCATCGCATTGTAATATTTCTGCAATATCTCAAAGTCTTCTGCGCAGATTGCTATGCATGCATTCACGCAATTCCTCATCTCCGATTACGAATGGATGCGCCGAAAGTGGTTCATCCTGCAGTGATTCATTATTTCTCTTAAAGCAATAACTTCTGGGTTTTAGTTTTCAAAATCACTAGCTCACTACACGATAGAATATGAAAACAACTGAAAGATACAAAAAGTGCATTCCGATGAACAGCACTCCATGATATTGAACATAGTATCACGTAAAATAATTGACACTTCATAGAAATCAACATACCGTGACAAAAGCATCGTATAATTTCAGCAAAAACTTACATTTTACAATAAGAAAATGCCTAATAAAAAAACTTAGGGTCAACGAACTTTGCTACAACAATTATTCGAGAGAACTCTGCCTCCGTTGTAACCAATAATCTCTCTTTTATTTATCAAGTGAAAGATATAACCTATAATAGCCCTCTACTGCTTGATTTATTCGACGACCCTCAAATATTAGATCACGCAAACTTAAATCACTTTTCCAATCGAATCGTTTGCCATGAAATAAAAATTATTTTTCCGCCTGGCTGAAATATTACCTCTCAAGTATTCGTGAGCCATTACGAGGAATTTGTAGAACAAAAAGATCGAATGAATTCGTGCGATACATCGTACGAATAAAATCTGTCACTGTTAACCACACAAACTGAACGTAGCGTGTGTCATGTCGATTACCGCGAGCCGCAGACGCACGCAAAGCCAATTAAATACAGTTACAAAATTTCAATTTGCGTGCGGCCCTTTTTACACGCGTGTCCGCCTTCCTTCGTTTTAACGAAAAAGTCAACTGAAAACATGAGCAAATACGTTTAAAATTCCGATAACGATCCATCACAGCAAATTACATTATCTCTGTTGTGCAGGAAAATTGTATCGTGCCTGAACGTGCGATCGGTCATAAGGCAATTGCAAATTGATCGGTACACCGAGGACGACGAACAGCTCTATGAATTGCAAATAGAACTACGGAAAATCGCGAGCGTTTGCGTTGCAATAATCAGGAGACACAACGTTTTTCTATCAGTCAATTAAAGATGCATTTACATTAATCGAAGAACGAGGAACGAGTGCGATCTAGCTAGATCTTATCCGAAACTCGAACAACGTTGTTCAACGGAATGTTGAAAATGAAGTATTTGAATTTGAATCATGCTGAAGGTAGGTTATTGAATTTAATGATGATCGTATCAAATAATATAAATATATTGAAATAGCTGAAGTAATAATGAAAACATTTTTTAATAATACGCTGAAATTCTGGAAATAATCTCCGACATGCAATATCATAATTTTGTTTATTCGTGTTTTAATGAATGGCACTGCATATTAATAAAACTCTTCTGTATGGTGAGATAATAAATGAATGTAAATATTTATAAAATATGGGAGCACCAAACAGTACAATTCATAATTTAAAACAGTGCATCGAATTTTTAATAATTACTATAGCATTCACGTGGGAACTGTATTTCGTTAATTAAAGTTACTTAAATCAATAGAAAGAGAGTGAGCTTATAATTGCATCGCAATTGAATAAAATGCTCGTCGGGATTCTCATTTTGCAGTATAATTGACACTTTGACAAACAGACAAATCGTTAACCATTGTTTACGAGGCCAATATCTATTTTAAAAGCCGATCGATAGATATGTATGTATATGGGAAAGTAGGCCAAAAAGTTATCCGTTACTCTCTCTCTCTCTCTCTCTCTCTCTCTCTCTCTCTCTCTCTCTCTCTCTCCTTCTCTCCACCCCCCTTTCCCTATAGTCATTTGAACACAAAACAATAATTTCCTAACAACTCTTTACTATACCCACATTATTATTATTATTATTATTATTATTATTATACACACTATTATAATAATATACACTATACACACATTAAAAGAGAATTTGGAATAAATTATAACACATACCTACTGGGCAAAAAGTTTTTATTTTTTCCACAATTTTAAACTTTATAAGAAAAATTTTTATTTGTATATAACGATCCGCAATCTATTAATAATCTAATTTAGTATCGCTTCTTAGTGCTTGTGTCTCTAATTTTCGATGCACTAAAGCATGGAAAATGTAAGAATTAATATTATTACGAGAAGATTGGCATCAGTCTTCTACCGTCCTACATCACACTTTCTTATTCAAGGTTGAAAAACTTTTGCGCAGACTTAATCTCCTCCTTATTATTATGAAATACTGTTTAATAGAAAAGGACCGAAATTTTTTGCAGGCATTATAGGTCAGCTAATACACTCGCGCGTTCGGTGTATTGTCTTCTTAGTTAGTCAGACGCTAATGCGACTGGATAATGGCCCGATCCCGGTCCATTATGTTCGAACATTACTCCGGGATCCTTCATCGCAGATCATGCTGCCACTATTAATCAGAAATTCATCAGCAACAACATGGACGCACGGTAATAGAACGTAAATTAATTTTGCGTACTGGCTTCTACGGTAATATCATGGTGCGTAGTGCACCACCACAAGGAAGAGTTCTCGATCTTCCATCCGGTTCATTAATTACCGCCGGGCAGGCCAACGTTTCCCTGAAGAAAGTGGGCTGTTCATGGGCTATTTTCGTGTGCTCATTGTGCGAAATGCATTTTTCATTCCGGCGAAATTGTCCCCGTGAAATAAAATTGTATTATACCTCCCTTCAATCCTGAGACCTTTGTTAACCGCCAGGAAAAATGTGATTGAAGGTACGAGTGAATGGATGCAAAGGAAAAACGCAGGACAAATAGCGATTAGTTTACGGTAGCTGCGCCACCACAAAGAGATATAGGTCTTATGCTAACGCTGGGATAATTATGAACCACTTTAACTTGCAATCTGTGAGCTTGAATCGAGAATCCTTCCGAGCAGCGCCTAACAAACCGGTCTTTTGCAGTAAAACTTTGTTTACTCGGACAAATATTGTCACAGGATTGTTGAACCCTTGCTATCTGAACTTCGGTCGCAAAGTGCAGCGCTTGTATAGCATTATTCGGACGTAATATGTTATATGAAATGTGAGAACCAAATTTTCAAGAGTATCGATTAAAAAACTTTGTATGTCATTGTGTTGCGCATAAAAAACAGTACTACTTTTTCCTCTATCATTTTTTTCTAATATTTACTATTTACAAAAAAAAAATGCTGGCTAGTAATAGCCAGAACACCCTGTACATATATGGTTGAATTTTTAATTAAAAACACTAAGAACTGTCGTTCCACTGCTGCCTTTCTACATTTACTGCGGGTATGTACATTTTACTATTATAATTTTAATCATAGCGCATGCGCGTGTGCATATTTTTGTGAGCCAAGAATGAAAGAGCCGCACTCGTGTGAGCCGCGTATAAACATATTCACATCGAAATAAACATAACAACGATGTTTCTCAAATCATGAAATATTACATCGCCGGACTTTCAGGTGTGTTAAATTGAAAATGTTTTTACCGTTGCTGGCCCCTTGCCAATTCGTGCGTCGCGCCGGTGAGCTGTCATAATTTGGTGCGGAGGAACGTTGTTTCCGCAATCGTGGGCGCGTGTATAAACAGCTCGCATCGACACGCTGTAAAAGGGGTGGATTTTCAGCCGAGAATACCACCACCGCATCCTCCGGACGAAATTCCATTATTCTTCGTTAGAGGGAAGCAAACGGAAAATTGCGGTGCGCTGTACACCGAGAGGAGATGAAACACGAGCAACATTTACCCCTCCGTTAAATCTTGTTTACCAATTTTAGGAATTCTAATCTTCCTGCTGCTCGATTCTTTTCTTCTCTTTGCAGTGTCGAGAACTTGGCGGAATTAACCGCGACTTTTCTTCCCGTGATTCTTAATCAGGCAGGCAATATTTCCTTCCGATGACTTACCGAAGTCGATTATCGCGGCTCTTGAATGTTCAACATTGTAACGAAACATCACATGAATTTACTACATCCCTTTTACTCTTCAAGTGCATCACCTAGTAATTATCGCTTGTTTGGACCAGTCAAACAGGCATTGTTCTGATAATGACGAAAAGATGGAGCACTGCATGTGTGATTGGCTTGGCGCTTAACTCTCTATTTTCTATGATGTTGGAATTAAAAAAATGCAAATCTGATAGTAAAAGTGTGTTGATTGTAGCACAGAATATAGACAGAAAACTAACTCGTTGGTATTTTTAAAAAATTCCACTGAAACAGTAAAACAGACGAAAAAAGGTACCAGGTTAAACATTAACTTAGGGGTCCACAAATTTTTACCTTTTTTTATACAATCCCGTAGATTTTGATATAGACAACGATAGGACCTTCGTAATTGCGAACTGTCTTTTATGATGATGTTTCCAAAATAAAAAGCTACAAAGAATTTTATCAAAATCCAAGTCATAATTGTTGAAATATATAATATATTATTCAGACTAACTCTCTTCTGCGCGTGGTTCTCGAATTTAGTGATTTTGAGCTGATAGAGTCTGCAGACCGGCGCAAACCCAACAGCAGTTATGTGTCGCTTCATGAAAAAGTTATCACCCCGTTCTTAATAAATGGTGTGCCTGGATCATGTTGCGAAGCGGAGCGGGATAACATAGTCCGCAACGACCAGTATGGCCGGCGGTGTGTATACATACATACATACATCATTTTGCCAGTGTTGCGGTAACTCGCCTGTCGAAAACACGTCTGTGCTAGTCACGTCTCACGTACTTTGCCGTTACTGATTTTCTCCCTAGAGCTTCCCGAAAAATATATTTGTAGTGATAAATTAAACAGATACGTTGAAAAACTAATTGACATTTTGGAATAGTCGCGTACTATAGGAAAATATAGAAATATTTCCACTTTTCGAAACAGTTTGAAGGTGTAGCTTAACACTTTAATCATTATTATCCTTAAAAGTGAGAATGTTAATTTCGCAAGAGGGTCGACTTTATGGAAAATATTAATATGTATGGTTTGGTTATTATATGATAATTAACGGCAAAGAAAACCCAAAAGAATGAAATTTGTATAAACATACAGAATAATATCTGTAATAATATATTTTAAATACTCTTAAATATAAATATGCAAAACATACATCCTTGTATAAGGCACTCGATTGCCTTGTAAAACATTTAAATGTCACATATGCAAGATATAATACGAACAACAATTAATCAACCTCGAATGACAAAACTTGGCCAGTCGACTCCGGTATGGTCTAGTGGCTAGGATACCTGGCTTTCACCCAGGAGGCTCGGGTTCGATTCCCGGTACCGGAATAAAATTTTTTTTCGCAGTTACGTCCTAGGAAGGACGAGTGCTAAATTTTTGAAACAATAAAAACAGTCTGATAATATAAACTAAAATTTTGTTGTGTGTATGTGGTAAAATGTGACAGTTAAGTGCAGGCAGGGACACGACACTTGCCGAGGCATTATTGTATTTCACTTGTTTCCTTATTACCACTCTTTGTTTCTTCCACTCATCCACGCTTTATTGTTCTTTTTATGTTCTCGTTCCACTATATTGTGTTGCGCATAAAAAACAGTACTACTTTTTTCTCTATCATTTTTTTCTAATGTTACTATTTACAAAAAAAAATGCTGGCTAGTAATAGTGCTAGTAATAGTACAATACTGAAGTGTTCAGTAATTGTTGAATACAAACGAATTTAATAATGTAAAACATATTTTGAATAATGATCCAGCAATTTTTAATGGCTCCTTACAGTCGCCATTCGAGTGCTAAGGGTTAACCTTTGCAGTTGTTGCCTCGCGACGATTTACAATATACCAAAAAAAAACTCGGTGGGATCGAACATAGTATGTCTATCAATTAGACACATCCGAAGCCAAGATTGAAAATATGTGGAAGTAACTAATAAAAATACACTCGTAATAAATTAATCGCGAGCATTACTCGTAATTCTCTCACGTTCCAAATCTTTCTCGTTATGCATCTCTTACGACGTAAGATAAGAGATTGGGTCTTATCTCGCTGCGTTAAAAAAAATGAAAGAAAAAGTAGCCGTGAAATTAAAAAATTTTCATTTAAATTGAATGCTTTAGCAATTTCAAAAGAAAGCAGCAGCACAGAGATATAGAAATTTCATTGCCGCCGAGCGGAACGAGATGTATCGCGGAAGACCAATGGAACGCACGTTCTATCCGTGGCGGTCCATATACAGGGTGCCAAGAAAATAGATGACCAAACTTTGGTAACGTATCCTACCTCTGAGGATGAAAATAAGTGATGTACACGTTTCTGCGGAAACTCTTCCTTTCCGAAAAATAGACACTTTCTTCTTACAGCGAAAATTTACTAGAATGGCTATCGGGCGAAGAATGTCAAACAACGTTGTCATTTATTTTACCAAGCGTAAATAGCATGTCAGAGAAAGTTATGTCTACTTTATATTAGAATCATAAGTGTGCCAATACTTTTTTGAGTATGAAATTTTCGTTTTTCTGTTTTTATTTGGTTTGCTTACATTTTTTCGAGTTCGGAAAAATTTTACTATTTCTGAATGTTAAATGACACCAAAACGCATATTTTGTATTTATATATATGTCCACTATATGAAGCTATTTATGAAAAAGTGAGTGTGCCAATACTTTTTTGACCCACTGTACGTTGATGAAAGTGCGTTTGTAGTAAGCCAGTATGCGTCTTAATGTTTGAAGATAATGCTATCAGAATGATTTATTTTAATACGAAGCGGACAGATACATATTTTATATATAAACGAACCAACGAGAACATCAGAGAAGCGCGGTGTCTCTACTGACAGACTGTTCTTCAAAGACGAAAAGAAGAGTTTTCAGAGCTGTGTTTGTACTACCCTTTTTAAAATCGGTAGCAGTAGAACACGATACCAAACCACGCTACCTATTTCTTTGACACCCTGTACAATATAGGCGGCTGTCCAAACTCGGCTTTTATGCTCATAAATATGTCGAGCTGGCTGCTCGCCTTTCCGGATTTTCTATCAGAGATTTGAAAAAATATGCAACATAACATATTCAGATTTAATATATCTTGCCATCTCGTGACGTATTTCTATTTTTTTGTTTTTACGTATTTGTAAAAATGTTGGCGGACAATGTTCGTAAACAGAGTGCAAACTTTTGGAACGTCTGTTGTAAATAGCAATAATTCGTTGCTTCGTATCTTCCGGAGTTGTTGACAATGTATTTCTTAAGAACGTATCATATTTTTTTTTTACCAATAAAAGTGCCGTCAATGAAATAAAGCCCAATTATTTGTTGCTCTATGATTCCATACCACACATTAACACTTTGACTGCCAAACTAGAAACCTCAAAAATTCCATAAAATGAAAGTGTTATTTAATGAAATTAAAATTGAAAAAATTAATTGTATGATATTGAGTAGTCCTCCAACTTTCTTACATTTTACAGATGCTAATCAAATTTGGTGCAATGAATATATTAACATGAAAATTTATTTTAAAATCTGGACAAATAATTCCGTCACCCACATATGAGTGACATGGCAGTCAACGTATTAAGTTATTTCACGACTATGAGTTACTCGGTAGAATCACGAGAATCTTCTAGTCATGGAATTATTGCTGTATTGAAATTGGAAAAAACTAGCAGATTGGAACTCGGTGGAACATTCAATATAACTTGGGTGAATTTATAATAAAATGTCAAAGGCGCTGCCGGTGAACTGTTGAAATTAGCATAAATTCGCATTTTAATGGACTATTTTACAGAAAGTAGAGTACACAGAAAAGTCAATTTCATCTCGTAAAAAAGGACGGTACAAGAGTAAAGTTAGACGAGGCGGATTCTATCGCGCGGTTGCAAGTTGTATTGCGCTTTATGGCTACGCTCAGACGTGTCTGCGCGAACTTCCAATGCAACTTGCAACTGCCTGAACCCAACCACGAGGAAAATTCACCTCGTCCAATTCTAGCCTGGGGCGATAAAATGACCAATAAGATAATAAATCTGCTGGACCCGATGATGCGGAATAGATTCTATCCAGTGAATATACGAAGTTTCCGTACTCCAATTAATTTTCACAAAGTGTAAACTCATTTTCATTCGATTTTATATGAAATGAATAATTTCTAGAATTTTATTCGTTACATAAACAAAGTTTAGAATAGCTGTACAACTCTTTGGAATAAATTGTGAGTAACCTAAATGACATTCAATTACATGAATAGATACAGGCATTTATAAAAATTCAATACTCGGCATATATGTGTATTACAGCACAGTTCTAGCATGAATTGGTTTTAAAAGTTTGTTAAAAATACATACATGCTTTTTTCAAGGAGACTGGTCTCAAAATATACCAAAATTAATGTAGTTTCATATTTTAATAGCGAAATATGAAAATGTGATCTATCGAGGTCATAGTAACAAATATAAAAAGGGTCAAAATTTGGTATTTGAAAGAAAAGAATTTATATTTTATTTTACTTTTACCCATAAACTGCACTCTCTGGACTCGCGCAATTTTTAATTATTACTTATTATGATATTTAATAACTTTCTCTTATTATACATTATAATTAAATTACACAATCTTGGATATTATAATAAAACTACGATTACTGTGGTATAATTTATCTCTTTTGTTTTTTCAGAAATCATCAAATCAACTAAAGTGAATTTAGCTATAAGAAGCATACGTAAAAGCGTAACGTATGCGTAAACGCTTGTTAAATAAAAGACCAACCCCTATCGAGAACGGTTGGCACGGGAGAGTGTTTTGGTCGATATAATAGTTAATGTATAGTCGTTGCCAAAACTGTCGGAACTGTCTACAGGTCGATAACTTGATGTCTCATATTTCTACCTTGTCCCATATTCGTACCATCTCTTCCGATGATGAAAATATGTTGGCACCTCGTGTGAAATATTTAACAATGCAAAGAATATTACCGCAGAGTAGTCCCGTAATGTGGCAAGGGTGCCCCAGATTAGGGGAATTTTATCAACATTTGGAACACCATCTATTGCTAAAGTTATTAATACTCATACACAGAAATTTAGACATGACATGTTTTTAATCTTCGGGGCAACAAACAGTCACAAACGTTTCACGATATGACCGTTTGTTGCCCTGAACTCTTCAATCGTTGAAAATATTTTGAACGTAATAAGGCTATATTTAATCCCGTATTACAGGATGGTTGGCCTCAATTTTCGGATATTACACCGCCGAGGCTATCACGAGCGTCCATCTCGCAGGCTCATCTTTCTAAAAAATGAATTCGCTTTCTCACTTGGCAAGTGAGACATTGTAGACACTAAACGCCATGCATTTTTCTTTGGCTGTATATATCCTCCGCAAAAGATCTTCCTGGAGAAGAATGCAATTTTTCTTTTTTGTCTTTTTTTTCGTAACGAACGATGGCTGGTATTACGGCTCTGAAACCAGCGGATAGATATTGATCGAGATAGAAGCCGTAAGCAGTTTCGCTTTCTCGTTTCGGAAAAATCCAATCCATCTGTACCAAAGTTTTCTCCCACCTATAAGCAGAAAAGGGAGGACTATCCTGCCGGCAAATCGTACACCGAGTAAATAAATGCCTAGAATGACATCCAAGACAATTTCGTAGCGATTCTATTTTATTCCCCCTTCGGCCTGATACTCGGTTCGGTCCTTCGGCAATTCTTATCGCAGTTTCGCAACCCCCCCGGGGACCGCCGAATTGTATTTCCGAAGAAGACAGCCGGTAATAGAAGAAAACGAAATACACACGCATGCATCCTCGCCCACCGAACAACCTCTGTTTCGAGAGAGAAATTGAAAACTCCATTCGAGTGATACGACTTTGTAATCCTAACAGCTTTCTCTGCTACAGCGCAATCTTGATTATTCGTTGTCCGCACGTCTGGTTAAAATTTCTGATTCGAATGTGATCAAACTAAACTTATACAATAAACTTATGCATTTATCGCGTAAATAAGTAGGTGAACTTTAACACTTTAACTGCCCAACTAGAACCTCAAAAATTCCATACAATCAAAGTAAGTTATTTAACGAAATAAAAATTGAAAAATATTATATGTATGATATTGAGTAGTCCTCCAACTTTCTTACATTTTACAGATCCTAATTCAATTTGGTACGTGATGATTGAAATACGTGAAATTGGAATTCATGGATTTTATCGATGAACAAAAGTGATGTTCATCTTCACACAATTACATTAGCAAGTTGGATTATTGCCATTAACGTTGTTCTCATCTATGTGCTCTTTGTTAACAGTAGCAATACTACGCCGAAGACGATGTAAATAAATGGAGAGAGACATAGATGGGTTCGAATTGCATAAGAAGATAAGATTTTTATGCTTCTCTTCCATTTCAGTCTGAAAACTAATGCGTCAAAGTTTGTCCATTAATTACCGAAGACATTACAATAAAGATGAAAAACATAGTTTGGAAAGGGAATGCACCCTGGTAATAAATTCATTCTGATAGCGAATGTTACAAGAGACAAAGGAGTGAAAATAATGTTTCGTACTGCTACAAAACACTATACGAGTAAAATGATTAAACTTTCGTGAACACATTTGCAGTTGACGCTTTGTTTGTGCATCTAAAGTTGAATGTCAGTTCTATCGTTAAAATGAACATGAAAGCTGCAAAATTGATCTGAAAACATCATGTTTGAAATTTCCTTTGGAAATTGTGTCACGATATCAACATATTGTACATATTTTCAAACGAATTTACAGAAGTGCCTAACAAATATACGCCTTAGCTGATATCTATCTATCTATATATTTGTCTTAAAAATTTAAATATCTTCACGCTTTTTTTCATTTCATTGTGAAAGGAAGGAAATAAAAAATTCATTTTCATAAAATAATAAAGCGCCGCTATACTTATGCATTTAAATTGTATTACATATCGAAAGTAAATATGGGATCGTATCGATGGGTATTTTCGCGAAATGTATGAAGTCGATATATCGGATATGAGGTACTGAAAAAGGTAAATATAAAATTATTCAATATTTTTTATTGAATTTTTTTCCCAATACTTTAACGGTAGCGAACCCGCTGTACGAATAAAATTAATAAATTCCACTCCAGGAAATCTCCATCATATCTACGTTTCTCGCAATTTCTCTGTATCGATTCTTGAAACTGTTCTATATTAGAAAGTTCAACAGAGTAGGTTCGCTTTGATGTCTACTCCCAAACCTCTTTCAATTGCTACGGTATTACATTATGTATAGATCCAGTGAAAAACGATATATTAGATCGACCAAATTATTTTTTTTTTGTCATATTCCAATGTTTAAAACATTTCACCATATTGCAGTGACTTCAATTTGCTTTAGTATTAATTTTGCTGTTTCGAGCGTTGTCCAGTCTGGACATAACTGATTTAAAGCAAAGCTTTAAAGAGCTAAATTTCCATAGATTTTGGACAATAAAGAGATTGATCGTGTATGTGATGATGATAACGTTATGAGTGAATGAATAGTTTAAACGTGGTATAAGAGCTACTGCGATGAAGATTTTGATCTGATTAATGACAAATGCTCTGGTAGGACTAACGAGCTTGAGATCACGCTAGCATGTAGTGTGAGGTTGAGAGTAAGTATCCATTCTACCTCGGCTTTTATCACCCCATTAAAAAATTATATTTACAAAATATTACTTTGGAATATGACAACTAAAGACAAATTACTAAGAAAGGTATCCAGAAAGAATGGTACAGTACAATTGGGAGAAATGAATTTTGAAAAAATATTCATCTACCGTCTTCATATTGCTGTTTATTTCAACTTCTAGTTTTAATAGATTGAAAAATTTTGATTTTCTAACATCTTATAAAATGCATTTATCAAATGCTTTTCACAAAATGATAGCAAGATCTAAAGAAATGGGATCGTGCAGCTCGCAAACTTCATTGAGTGTAGGTATATTCTGAAAAGAATGGCTAAACAATGTTGTTGAAGATATCGAGGTCAGCTTGAAAAATCTCTGAAACGCCTTCACCCACATAAAAAATGTTTGCATCAGAATATTTGTTATTATTTATTCTTGTAACTTCTAAAAAAAAACGTTAGCTCCGTTCGCGGCTAGAACAGTTCAAGATTCGAAGTATTAGAATCGCATGCTGAATCCAGGTGCACGAAAATGTATTCACTGACGAAGTATGTTCATAATGAGATTACATTCATGCACGCATTATGGGCCGCGTTAATGATAATTAACTAGTATTAGCTGACGCGTCGTATTCTACCTCACTGCATACTAAGCAAAGCATAGGGTACACATAACAGCTGTGAAATGAAAATAGATTCGTATTTTGTCATGATACGTTTTCATGGATGAGCGTCGCATACGTGTTGTAATTAAACGAGGCATAAGAATTACATTTCAATAAAACTCGTAAAATTGATTACACAAGCTAAAAATACAAAGCCTTACCCTACCTTACCCTTCTTTTTTTTTAAAGTGGTGTCAACTTTTCGCGCCTTCATGTACACACATACACGCACGCACGCACACACGCGATCCAACGTCGATAGGTAGCGGTAGGTAGTAATAAAGCTAAAAGTTATGTAACTTAAAATTGCTATCCAGACTGTATGTAAAAATTAAGCAAATTATGTTGAGCAGTATGGATCCCATTTGGAACTTTGGGAAAATATAAGTAGAAATCCACTTTTTAATATAGAAAAGCTTTCTTGTTAATCTTGACATCGAAATGCTAATAATAAAATTAAATGTACCAGTTATGTGATTTAAAATTTATCAGTAAACGTCGTTATGCAGTCTAAGTGTTCCACTTGTGTCTGTATTATGCAACGTCACAGCAACAGCAGACCTAAACCACGCATGCCTACGAGATAATTCTCGACGTCTGGCTTATCGCGGTCTATACCACTGCAAGCTGCAGCTACAAGATGGGAAGAATAGGCAGGTACCTCGTAGATATACATTATTCTGGTTTCTGCCACATTCCAAGCTCGACAGAGCTGAAGAGGTAAACGGATAGATAAGTGCTGGGTTACTTTACACGGATCTGCTGTCCTGTATGTACGGCTACATCGCTGTCACAGCCGTTGGCTCATTTCGTGAGCGCTTGATTCTGCCAGAACCTGTTCTATTATTTTGTGAACGCGCCTGCTCTAATCTCTATTTATGTAGATGCGTTCCGAAAAGCGAAAACAACAGTGATATACAAGTGGCCCGGAGAGGACGGTGTGCCATCGTGTGCTATCTTCTGTGCATAACGTGGCCTTCAGTAATTCATTCGGCTTAACTTCACCTTGGCAATCCAGAAATTTTTAACTTTGTTTTATATAATCCTGTTAATTTTTTAACTAGAAAATGCCAAAAAAAAACAAAGTTTTATGGAACGTACTAGTTCAAAAGTTATACGTTTGTAAAGTCGAGCGATTTCAAGCGTTTGAAAACAGAAACTTATATTCAAAAACTTCATTCTGTGCATTCGACTTATTTTTTCATAAGAAAAAACCACTTTTCTCTAGGTTGTACCACAGTATAGCTGTATAGTAACTGCGCCGTTCGAAAATGCGTCGACTTTTACTACTGAAATTACTTCTACAAAGTTCTGGATGAAATGTGAAATGACTGAACATTAAATTCTCCTTCTCACTTTATAAAGTTTTCTTACTTTATACTTCACCGAAGTGAAGATTACTGAATTAAATGAAACATGCTTTTGGTCGGTTAAGCGCCCGCAAGTTCGGAGATTTATTGCGAATTAACTTTATAATTACACGATTCATACTTCTTGCCTATGAAAAATAGAGTTACACTTTCTCAGAAATATTCTAATCTTAATATTTCCAAATCTCATTCAACATTAATGTTATTTAAGACACGTCCATCGGTATTATAAATGATGATTAAACTTAAGTTGCATTTGATGAAATAAGAAACATGTTAGCGAAACAAACGGTGCTTCTAAAATTATCGATTCATTTGCAAATCGATTGCTTCGAAGAAGCAAAAACCGATTGCTTCAGTTTATCGTGGCACTATGATTACTAATTGGAGATTATCATTCACGTTTCGAAACGATGAAATTCGATCCGATACGAATAAAGCCCTTTGAACGGATTACATAGAATGCGTTGATGATCCCAGAGATATTGCAACTCCGTGTAATTTATGACTGCAGGTGTTAATAATAATTAACTGCTATTAGCTGACGGCTCGCAACGACGGTCTTCTGTGCCGAGTGATAATTACGTAACTCACGTTGCAGCTCAATGATTGCATCGTAGCATCATCACGTTTACTAAGGGCTTCATAATTAATTGAACTCTCCGGCGCATAAAAATGACTTCATTTATTTTGGATCTCGGGATTGTTTACTTCTTTGGACATGCATTAAAACAAGAATTGCCAAAAATTTAAATAGATACATTATTGTTGTTTTTATGAGGTAATTTAAAATAGGCGCTTCTATAAAAAAAAAACATAAATAAAACAAAAAACAGCGGATTTAAACCACTTTCAAAATAAATGATCCATTCATTAGTTCCTTTGCCCCCTCATGTAGGTTCCTATGAGAAAACAAAATTCCTCTACTTTTGGTAAGCTTTTGAGCCCAGGTGTGTTTCATAATACCAAGCCCTACTCCATCTGTAGCTATAAATTCTGGCAAACAAGTGGAAAATGAAAATCCAATACGAAGCTTTCAGCCGAACATTTTAAGATGCTGTATTTCAGGTACGCAACTTGAACTGCCAAGCGCTCGATATGTTGCAACCTCAGTTTAGGATGCCCATGAAAATAGTACACTAGCAAAATAATCTCTACTTTGAGATTCTAATTGCATTAAATAAAAAAAAAAAAAAAAAAAAAAAAAAATAGTGCACTAGTCTTTCCACATATGTTGGTCTGACCTCTTTGATTCAATAATTCCATCGCACATACATATGTATTAGAAAAAAAAAGAACAGAAGAAGTAAAAACAATTATTTTATAAAAAGAAAGAGAGACATTCGATATTATTCGGATTGGAGTTTACGAACAAGCGTTTCACCGGAAATCGAGAAAATGAATTCGTGATGGAACGAAGTTTTTCAAACGAGAGAATATTGAAACGGTCGTCCGGCGCGTGAATAGCATACCGAAAATAACTGCGAGAACAAATTTTGTACAGTAAAAGGACCGTGTGCAACGGTAGCTGAAATTTTATTACATTTTCCGAAGTTATTTCATTCTCGAGCCGTTAATTGTCACGAAATAAGATTTACAGGAGCAGTGAAGCTCCACTCATTGTTGCCCCACCATTGCGATTCCACTTTCGTATTCGAAACGGTAACAAGCGCTCGAAACTTTTAAATTGTTCGACTCTCGGCGTTCACCGACTTTCTAACATCTAGCAGCTCGATTGTACGATCTACATTGTGACACGAGATGAATATTCATATATGTAGGTATGCATGTCGACTGTACCAAACGTTGGTTTCCCGTTGAAGGAAAAATTAAAGCAACCGTGATTTCACGCTAACAATCACGGCTCTTGCGACTTGGCAATTCCTTTAATGTTTTAAGCGCTCTGTTTGCACAATGTGGAGGCAAAACCTGTTCTACTATTTAATCCGTACATCATACAGATAATTCGAGTTTGTCTAAAATGTAAATACTGTTCGCTCCAGTGAACGTGCACAGAGGGTAATGCATTGTAACATAACGTTACAATTACCTGTAATATACAATTATTTGCACAATTTTCTCTAGAATTGTATTTTACAAATTATATTTTTGCGTAGCCTCAAAACAATAATAAAATTGAACTACTCGATGCAGTGAAATAAGTAAATAGTGTTTCGCTTTTAATAACATTTTCTACTATCCAATGTATTTTGGATAAATAGTTTGGATAAATGCCTTCATAAAACGAGTTCATAAATATTAGCTCAAGAACTATTAAAATTGTATGTTTGTTTCCCAACATAAGGAATATTCATAATAAATTGAAGAATAGTACTGTATTGCTCTCCTGATTTCAAAGTTCGATTTGGAAGTGGTTTCGTTCAATTTATTTTTCCGAATCAGATTAGATAACAAATTGGATTACGCTTTTCATTGATATCAACGAATATGTCGTTGAATGTAAGTAAAGGATTCGAGTCCCGAGGTTGCATAGAGTCTTCTGGAATAGAGTTTTCAAAGTGATAGGATCTGTCCACTGAATGCATTCGCAAAGATCCTATTAGATAACTAGAAAATATTTCATCTGGCGAATAACCAAATGCAATCGATGTATCTACGTGACGGAATTTAAGATCGCAGCAAAATAAAAAATTAGTAACAGTTATAATGCATCATAAAATTTTCCAAACGTTTCTATCATCTTATATATCCTTTTACCAAATTTTTCCTTTTCATGTAGGCTATACTATTTAATTCTCGACAACTAAACCATGATGCTTGGAAATGACCGTTTTTTATTTAGCCAACAAAAATACTTTAACTTCTAACGAAACAGAATAAACGAATGAATGTTAAATGACATAATACTTCGCAAAAATTCAATTTATTTTAATAATAACAGTGACGAAGGATTCGATTATGTTCACCCTTTCAAGATCAGGAAATGCTAGTTCTTGAACGATGAAAGCACAAAGAAAGGAAGTTGAATAAACACAGATAGTCGGAATAAAAGATAAAAGTAAGAATACACACAGGAATTATAAAAACAGGGATACCGAAGGTAGACAGAACGGTGAAATGAAAAAATATAGAAAAAATGGAATTAATAAATACGTCAACTTTGATGGGGATCTAGTTATCAAATGTGTTCGAAGATTGATCAAATTCGTGAACAATTATCAGAAAAATGAGACAAGATTCAAATCGAAAATCCGAAGGAAAATGTATAAAAGAATGAACGATAATATTATGATGGTAACAACGCAATAGGTATGATCATTGTAAGAAAGAGTAATTGTTATGTTGACATAGTAAGTTTAGAGTCCTATTTCAATGCAGTGCATCCTTCTGGCTTATGTTAAATAACACAAGATGTTAAATAAAGTTGACGAACACTATCGAAGAATCTTAAGTTTTTAATTTCATTCATTGCCTGTCAAATCAGTCAAATAGTCTTGCATCGAAGAACAGACTTAACTAATTGATCATAAATTTCGATTACGAATATCATGTTGCTGTGTCTATCGAATGGATCACACGCCATTCTACGATCGAGTACACTTTGTACTTACCGAACCGTTATTGTAGCGGCCAATTAACAAGGTATTCTGAAGGATTTGGTGAAGCGTAATACGTACCTGAAACAAAATACACGACAGAGATGAATGGACTTCCATGGACAAATTTGACCGTAAAGTTGTTACACTAAAAGCAATTTTATGTACGAAAGGAATACGAAAGTATTAAATCATTTTGGACGTCCGTGTGGTTTTGAACTATTTACTTTAGAGAGACAATAAAGATGATATATATATATATATATATATATATATATATATATATACCGGCTTATTAATATTTAGAAAGACTACATTAATCAGCAGGAACTACAACATTGCTCATTTTGGTCTCGGTTCAAAAAACGTTTTCTTTAAGATACTTCTTCGGTTCTTCAAAAAAAGAAAATATTGACATTTTCTCAAGGGTTTTTTTTACTCCTTTAATACGAGAAGTAGCACGAAAAAATAGTGTTGTACTAGGCATAATTTACTCTACTTGTGTGCAAAGTTTCATAATTTTTTGAATTTACGGGTTTGATAACTTCACTTGTGAGTATTATTATTATTAACAATGAATTGTAATATTGTAAATATTAAATATTTTACCATATAGTCACATATTTGAAGTTTTTGCAGAGGATTATTTATAAAAATTGTCGCATAAAGATATCTCATTTGAACGTAATGTAATATCCGTTAGTAAATTAGACGCGAAAGTAAAAATATTTCTTTAAGCGCGTAAATAAATTTTTCGATTCTGTGCAGCAGCAGCAGTTTCGTATCCCCTGGAATCAGCTCGTTAAGCCCCATTAAGGCGTTCGCCTTCGATTTTCTTATTTCCGAAATGCACCGGTTGATTCGAACGTTAATTGCAATTCCGCGTTGCATTCAGTTCGTTCGCAGTATGTTAGTAGCATGCGGTTTCGAGCTGGTGGTAATTAAGCCGCGGGATTTTCGTGACTCGAATTAACACTACAATCGAAGCAATTAAGCTTGCGTTAATCTCTTTCGGGACGCAGGCGCGCAGCCCCCTCTGTTTGCGCTTGATAATCTCTAAGAGATAAGTGCAACCGAACGCGCATGCTGCTCGAAAGTTTTCGTTCCTTTAATAACTTTAATAACTTCACCCTCTTCTCTGGCTTGTGTCAGCAGATCGATTACATTCCATTAATTTCTGGCCTGGAAAATTAAACGCCGATTTACTCGTCACTCGAAAATGTCATCTGTGACATTCGATTTCGTCGCACTTCATTATCGATACGTAACCAAATAAAATAATATCAATCCATTCGATCCTAAAACCATATTCGCATTGAACCCGCAACGAGGAACTTTGTGTCGCCTCTTGTTAAATATTTCCAACCAGTAGACATTTCTAGACAAATATTTCTAGACAAATATTACAAACACGTAACAATCGTTATTCAAAACGATGATGTTGATTCACAGTCTCCGATCGTTGAAGTTATTTCACGGTAAGTCCCGTTTGGACACCGACACCGGAACACTCCTTCCCGACGCATCGTACAGTAATTACGACCGTTATCCAATTAGCCGTGACCCAGAAAACAATAGGCCATCCTTTGAAAGACCCGTCGTCGGTACGCGTGAGCGCGTTTGTTTCGTGGAAGACGGCCATGTCCGTGCACGGAATCGTTCCCCTTTTCCAGATAGGATAGACAGAGCCGAAATGAGTTGGGTCTAGCAAAGAGCCGGATCAGAGGAATCTAGTCTCGGGTTGGCCGCAGGATGTTCCAGGGGGTAATTCGTAACAATCGGATTACATTGTTGGAAAGGAGGTCGACCGATTCAGGGCCATCAAGGACATCGTAAAAGGAGTGAGCAAGTCTACGACACACCTGTAGCACGAAAATACTTTAGTCAGCTACCACGTAACGGGTCGTCTGACACGAGACCATTATTCCGTGTTCAGGCTGGCTTCCTTCCAGTAACAACACCGAAAAATGGGTCCGGCGAACCAGTTGAATTCACAGGACTCATTGTCAGCCACCGAAGGTCGTTGCACAGTGGTGAGAACGGAAAAAAGAATCAATTTTTCGAATGTTCTTGTATTTAAATCGATAAAAGTGTTTTATAAATATCAATTAATTCTAGGAATTTTATGTCGTGAAAATGTTAGAAAATAGGAAACTTGCGATTTTAACTTATTATGATTTGATTATGTTTATAATAGATGATTTATTTAACACGTTGACTGCCATGTCACCCATATGTGGGTGACGGAATTATTTGTCCAGGTTTTAAAATGAATTTTTACATTAATATATTCATTGTACCAAATTTGATTAGGATCTATAAAATGCAAGAAAGTTGGAGAACCACACAAAATCATACATTTAATTTTTTCAATTTTTATTTTATCAAATAACTTACTTTTATTTCGTGGAATTTTTTATGTATATGTATATGTATATTCTTAAGGAACTTGGTTTAACCTTTCGACTACTAAAACGCAGTGTCCTGTGTCGTAGTCACTCTGACTCACACCAATATTTCACTAATCATGTTGCTGGCCGTTCGAGCTTACCCCCACCGCTACCACGACGGGCCACGAATAATTCCGGCATAGCATTCGGAGCAAAGGTTAACACAATTATAAATTATTTCCAGGCCTTCTATATCAGGACTGCTTATGAACTAGCTAATACAAGAGAGAAGGCACTATTTGCATTTGAGAACCTTTGTGATATACTAGGATCGTTCTCATAATCTGGCCATTGTCATATGACATAATTCAGGGTTTGAAATTCTGTTCCGTACTGCCAAACACTGTTAGATATAAAATTAACTTTTGCTAAAGATGCATTTAAATTATAATGGTTTTTGGTTTCGATATAGTTTGCAACAAAAGAGATACAACATAAATGAAAAAAGACACGCTAAATATTTTCAGAGATAAAGTGAAACTTGTTTCTTACAATAATTTAATAATTGCTTAGCGACACTTTCTTCTTTCAACACAGATCGTATAGAAATGAAGAATTAAATTCCTGTCGAAAGAAATATAGTATTAAAGCTTTGAAATACAGTAAGGCAGTTACTTTCGTTACTTGTTAGAAAGGCTCTGTATCTTTCGTTATTAATAGTGTTTCCAGTACAAAGTAGGCGAGTTGTGCAATTTGAAAAATTGTCCCTTTATACGTGGTAAAAATTTCACACAAGCCACGAGCAGAATTACAATCGGGAATAGGTCTGGTCTCTCCTTTGAGTTACGAAAATGCTTTCACATACTCCCGAAGGAGCGTAGTCGTTAAACAAGGGACTAGGACTAGGAGAGTTAACGTTATGGCTCCGACACTCGGGATACGGCACATGGGGCCAACCTAACTCTATGAAAAAAATAAAAGTATCACGATGCTGAAGCACAGTGTTTCGGTTTTTTATAGAATCCGCCATTAACCTCACAAAGAACGCCGAAAACCACACGAACACCACCTCGCTTTAAACTTACTCGAGAAGCAAAGTTTATCGCATGAAAAATCGATTTAATGCGGTTTTCACCCAACCAACACAGATATAAAATACTCCAATTGCTATTCGGACACTCTTAAAAAGACGATAACTTTTTAAATTATCGATCATACGATTCGAATTTTTATTGGGAAGATAGAACAACTGTTTTAAAAATGTGTGTACGTTTTTCGATCACCAGATTCTCAACCGAAAGTTGTTCAAAACATTTTATTATCTGTTCAAACCGAATTTGCGTAGAATCGTTCGTGTACGAACTTTGTCTGAGATATGTTCTGTTCGACAGTTTCGATACAATGTGTCTCCGAAAGTTCGAGACTCGAGTGTTCGCGAAAGTTTGTGCGGATTTGTCGTTCTGTTAGGTTAGCTGTCCTTCTCGCATTTCTAAATTTTGCGCTCTAGTTGGTTTCCATCCTAAAGGAGGAGCGACGCACACCGATTTCAGCTTCTGCAGGATGAAGCGCGTATAAAGGCTTAATTAATTTCAACTTGTCTTTGTCTTCTCACTGCGGGCCACGCCGTGACTAATATTATCGAGCGTCGAACTATGCTTAAACCATAAAAAAAATGTAGATTTTAGAAAGACGAATGAAAAAACTATTTTGTCACTTCCGCGATAATCGTTCATTCTACTATTTAACAAAACTATAAATAACAAAGATGTTATAACAAAGATGTCGACTGATCTTGACCGTCCATCAGTTCAAATTAACCGTTAAAGCCTGAAATAGTAATATGCACTAAATTAGACATATTCGATTATGAAATTGTAGGTGCAATCACCTAACGCGGGGTTATTCACTGTAACACGGAGAATTGATTAAACTCGATCGAATGCGTTCGTCCGTCTACGGAACACTGATCTCGTTATCCTATTGACTTGGGGGCGGGCTTAATTCAAAATACATTATTCATTGATGCGGTTTACAGACTTCATAATGGAAGAAGTCCATATCATAGAGCAGATTGCCAAACAAGAATTCCATAAAATTGATTATTAGAACAAACCTAATTACAGAAACACTGAAGCATTCGCCATTGTTATTCAGAAGAGATGTTTGCAATAGAACAACAACTGCTTTTCACAATATTCAGCAAGTGTTTCGATGTCTGCTTCTGCTGCAATAAATTCTGATATATTATAAATGCAGGTCGTCATGTAACTGGTGGGACTATCGAGCTGATTCTATGTAAAAAAAAAAAATCGACTTTAAAAATCTGCTCTTGTATGTAACGCATGTAGATAATTTTAATATAATTCTTATACTTATTTTCATTTACCACCGTACGTTATGATCGAACGAACCGGAAGGAACGCTATCGATAAATGATTGCTATTTCTAACAAAACCTGTGGGAATTAAAAATATAGATTGGATGGCAACGCTGTATTATCTTTGACGTGTAATAACATGGCAAAGGTAATTTTCCAGAAATTTAAAGATTTACTTTATCCACGGTAACGTGAGCTCATGTACTGTAGCTAACAATACCTGGTCTGAAACAAGAGTATTTTGTACAATGGTAGTAGACCAGATATGGGTTGTCGACTATTAGCTGCACACTGTAAACAAAGATCGACTATCTTATGTCTTCTTAAATTTCTTGAGTTACCGAAATAAATAGACAGAAAATGTATAGTTCATGTCCCCTTAACAATTTTATTCAGTATACGTAAATAAAATTGCTCCGTTTAATCGGTTACTTAAATAATTTCAGTATTTTTTGCGCTTATCAATGTTTAATTTAACTGTTGGCTTTCGTTGGAAAGGATGCCGCCTATGAAATTCCCGAGCCACTTCTGCATAGAATAAATATCCATCACCACCCAGACAAACTAATTCAGCTTTTTCCTGAAGGGCGTGTTCTGGAACTTCGAAAGCACCAAACAGATCTCAACGAAATTATTGCAGTCTCAACTAAAATAAACGAGACTCGAGACTAATAAGGCAACTATTCAAAAGAGATGACAAGAAGGTCGAACTTTGTTTACAGTTTGCAGCTAATAGATATGTACTATCATTGCCTACTTAAGAAGTCACAAATTTATAACATAATATCTAATATTTTTTGTAACAGTAAATAATATAGCATGCGTATTCGCTGCATTTCAAACTCGATTTTCTCGATAACAAAATTTCGGATGAAAATATATTATTCTATATTTTCGACTTATTCTTTCATGTATAATCACCCCCTTTTCGCTTTTACCACCAGGTACCAAACGCCCTGTATATGACCTCACTATACTATACTATATTATATGACGCTTGTCCCTTTTAATGCATTAATCGGTTGGTCCAGTCTTCGTGGTCGGCCTTGAAATGAAAATCTTCTCACAGAACATGTAGACAATGAATGCTCTCTGTACTATCGTTCAATTTCGATGAACTCGCGCTAAAATTTGATTCCCATCTTTCGTCGACGATTCGAGCTGTTCTTTTTCGAGATATCCGTAGATATTTCCCGAGGCAGCTTATTACGACGCGAAATTTCATTCAGTCGTGCTGCCTTTAATCTCCAATTGCTCGAACGAAAACGCAGAGAAGGATCTGAGTGGACTGAGAATCAAGACCCCCGTATCTGCTACTTTTGCGTTGAATCTTGGTGGAAGAACCAGACGAGTGCACTCGATGAAATATTACGAGTGATTTCACGGCACGATTTCTGTCCCCCATAGTGAATCTTGTATCGATTCCGTACCGTCGCCGTTCATAAACCCAGTGCTAATTATAATTGCGCCGAATGGGAGAAGTCGAAGAGGGTTTCGTCCGGAGTAATTGTACCGTGAATTTTCTAGGTATTCCTCCAACATTCGACCTTTGACCTGAACCAAACACTATGCCGGGTACGTGTTTGCGTTCCAAACAGTTGTCCATAAGTTTATCAACTTGATGCATAGCAAATTTGCTTCTATGGTAGATTGAATCTGTAGGGGTACGATGCTGCAAATTGTGATATCGTGCATTGAGCAGTAAATGGTACAGTTGCCGAAAATAATCGTTTGGTAGAAAAATTAGTTACATCATCGGAATTATATAAAAAAATAATAAAAAACAAGGAAGTTTTATTATTGGATTAGTAGTGGTCTCCTGACCATATCTCCGAAACTATGGCTGATAGGCAGTTACATGTGTAGGAAAAAGTTGTTCAGAATGTTGAGTTTTACAATATATTGAAATTTTATCAAAATCGGTCAGGTGATTGTACCCTTTTCTGTATAATTAACTATTCAGTTGTTTCACTTTCAAATAATATATTATGAATATCTTTTCATTGCAAAGTGTCATTTAACTATAGTATTTGTCCACGCGTAGATTTCTTCCGTGTATTGTAACACGATACATCCATTTCAATAGTGAACGGGAAGCAGGAAAACAACGAAAAAAGTTTACACGAACATATATGTTTACTCTACTTTGTTTCAAAAACATTAACCATTTCTGTTTCAATCAGATATTTATTGTCGTCATGATAGAAACTTAAGTACGACAATTGTGTGAGTGAGATCATCCTCAAATCAGAAATAGCTTGCACTAGCTACCTAAATTTTATTACTAGGTAGAAAGAAACAGGATATACAACTATGTAAAAGTAACAAGAGCTGATATTCGACGACCTGACTGGCGCGCCAAAACCCCTGCTGTTTCAGTTAGTTTTGGTGTTCAGAGGAATAGGAACATAGTACTTCAGTGTGTTACGTAGAATGAAAGACCCATCCAGTGATCGGATAACAATTCTAACGAAAAGGCTTCGGAAACGTGGTCATCACACTTATAAACGAAGCTCTCTTCACTTTTGGAAGTGTAAACAGAGAGTCTCAAAGAATTTTGCTCGAAAAATCTCTGACCTTTTAACGATATTAAAGATAGACACCAGATACACTGTAATTAAAATGTAATAATTGATTCACAACCAATTATCGCTTAATACGTTACAAACGATTATTTCGACACGTTTGTCACCGTTGCGATTACACGGACAACTTGTCAGGAGAATTTGAACAATGTATAAACTTCTGTTTCACGAAACTGATTACAATACGCATGTTTCCATTTTAACGATGTGTTCGCGAATAAATGACATAAATTAATACAGATATCGTTAACGAAATCAACAAATACATTTTTTGTATAATAATATTACTGTCAAAACTTGGCTCGCAAACATGTAATTAAGAAGAAAACTCTCTCTAGTAGAAACGAATAAGCTTCGGAATATCTATAAGGTTTTGAAATTAATTTGACTAGTTCGCTGGAATAACTATCCTGTCGTTTCCCAGCTATCGCTCGAATCGAGAGAGACTTTTGACAGTTTTAATTAAATCGGATACAGCGAGGAAAATGCAACTCTGCTTCTGGCTAACGCAGACCCGCTTGTGGCGTAAGATTAGGTTAGACAAACTGGTAGGGTCGATTTGCATGTATAATAAGAATCTTCTGGCGGAGATTCTATCTATACTCATTCCTGCTCAGGAAATAGACCGAATGGTGGAAATATTTCTCTCGTGGAATATCGACGTTCCGTTGATTGAAATCGAGTAGCATAATTTCAATCCGCTGCTATGCTGTGAGGTGGGGGGTCGATCGTTCGTTATTTATGGAAATAGTTTCATTATTGTTACTCGAAGGCTTCTCTCCAGGCGTTCCTTGGAACTTTCGACTTTCCCGAGGTCGCACATTTTGCTGGAAACTAGAATCAGCGAAGCAATTTTCAAATGTATTACACCACGAAAATCAGGTCGCCGCGCCGCGCCGGTTGCCGCTCCGACCTTCTCCTCCCACGGTAACGCCACTTTCCGATTTTCTAACGTCCTACACGTCCTTTTGCGACAGTCTAGATTTAAAGTTCTTCAACATACTACGCCCACAAACATACGTATACCCGTAGAAAATTTTTGTGTCTGCCAAATCCCACGGACGTGAGTTGAAGCGACAACGTTCTCGCTGTTTCTCGTTGAGGAGACTGTCACAAATATAATATTAACGGCTACCAAAGCATTTCGATCATTCTGACGATTTTTTTTTTATTTTTAACTTGTTACATTTCGTTTGTCATACAGTAAATCTAATTGTAAGAAGTAAAGGGTGTCCCAAAATTTACGCAAGATTTTAATTCGCTACCATTTGTGCAGTGAAGTGTTACCAACCCTATTAAAAAAACCATTCGACAGCTGATAGGTTAACAACGTGTTTTCATTGTTGAACAATACTTCAAAAATAATGGGGTACTTCAAAATAAAAGGGGGTGATTCTACATGAAAGAATAAGTCGAAAATATAGAATAAACATTTTTCGTTTGAGGTTTGGTTTTCGAGAAAATCGACTTTGAAGATCTGTCAGGTTTGTGTGGTTTAGTATATGCAGGAAGTAGATTTGGTTGGTCATGATCAGACGCGTCAGACAATTCCTATCGAATAGCACGCGTATTCGCTGCATTTCAAACTCGATTTTCTCGATAACGAAACTTCGGATGAAAAAATTTTATTCTATATTTTCGACTTATTCTTTCATGTAGAATCACCCCCTTTTCGCTTGTAACACCAGTTACCAAACACCCTGTATAATACTTGCTATGAATTCATTCGCGACACCAACACTTGTAACACAAATTTCAATTCAGAATATACTTGTCTTGTTTGGTAAATCGTGTAATCTACAAACCCTTAATTATTGCCCAATATTCTAATCTAATAATTAAACGTTCCCACACGATACAATCTTACCGCTCGGATTGTATCAATTAAATTATGTAGAAGTTACGAGGCCTACTAACTAACCTAGCGGTATCCTGATTTCGCATCAGGTTCGTCCACGACAAACCTTAATCCAACAAAAATTTCTCTCCAACCTAGTGGCTCCCCAATTTTGTATTGGGTTCTTCCCTAAAAATAAGCTATTTATTTTTCATATTTTGCAGAATTTGTACGTTTTGCATAATACACATTTTATGGATGTGGTATATTTTTTAGATTTGTTTCTAGTAGAATTTTGTCTATAGATTTCAAGAACGATTTAAAAAGATAGCCAAACTCGAAAAATGCTCTGTTCCTTAAGTGTGACGATTATACAAGTGGACCTGTTACGTGTAGATGAAGTGCTAAATTAAATTTATAAATAGAGAAATTATTATTTTTTCAATTACTTAGGATATCACAAAAGCTCCTGAACATTTGCGAAATCAGTAATTCCTGCACAACTTTTCGCATTATCCAGTGCATTTCGAATGGGAAGAATGCTCCTCTACAGCTATTGATTTTATTGTTAGGTGTTTAATTTAGACATGTTGCGTCATAACTTTTTATGATGTCATAACATTTAAATTTCTGTTATTATCGAAGCGGAAGCATTAACATTTTATTACTCGAAAAATTTGTTTCGAGTTGTTTGATTTAGATATCAGTTGTGATATCATGTTTAATGTTCCACAGTTGGAAATTTTCAAAATGGAATTATTGTATGTTATCGTGTACCTATCGTATCAATAATACAAATATTATCTTACTTAAATTTCGATTTTATAGCGATTTATAGAACTGCAAAAGCTGTAATTTATCTAATACAATAAAATCTGCAGTATTATATACACAGTGCACTACTGAAAGTATTTAAAAAAGGGTTTAGGTGCACGGTCGCTTTTTCATGGTATATTAAACCGTGTTTTAGATTTTCTATTGAAATCGCGAAGTCATCCGGTATAGTCGGCATCACAATACCGTCAAAATCCTATATTCATCCCTGAATATCTTCCTATTACGATGCAGCGCAGACATAATCGTATGTGAATGACGAATAAATGGCATATTGGTTATTGCATTAGAAAGGACAAAATAAGTGAATCGTGCTCTGGCTGCGAATACTTCGATTTATCTGCCTATACTAATACGAATTGACAAAAGATGCTGGAGAGAAGGCATTCAGAACGCTGGAGAATACTAATGTTCTCTGAAAAACTTCGGCTTGAATTAGACAGCCGAATGTTTATTATCGAGGGCGCTCGAAAATGACCGGTTTTTCATGTTTTTAACTATGTGTCTCCAATTTGAAAAATGTGAAAAAATTATGTGTTAACAACCGTAATGAAATGCTAAAACTGTAAAAATATAAACTTAGTATTTCATAACTTCTACGAGAACTCGGCACTCCAAAAGTTTTTTTATTTTTCAAAATTCGGTTTCGTAGCTAAAAATTCGTATACATGCATTCTAACTGCTAAAATATGCCTGCTTTTTCTCAGAAGTTTCAATCGAAGAGGATAAGAGAAATTACGGAGAAACCTGATTTTCTTTGTTACCCCATTATTACCCCCACATATACAGTTGAAAATTGGCACAAAGTGTTTTCTTTGGATAAGCTATCGAATGGCCTATTGTAAATTCAATTTAGTTTAGGGACACGTAATTTTTTGGCCAAGTAATTTTCTATCGACAAAATTTCGTTTCTCAAACTTTTCAAGAATGTTTAAATTATCGGTATTTTCTAGACATCGCCGTTGATTGTTGCTTGATAAAACATGGAAAGTCCAACAACGGAGTGGTAAAACAGTTTTAATTAAACCTGCCCTTCAAGATCCTTTTCCGCTATAAATAATGCATGGCGGAGCTGATGGCCTTTAAACAATACTGGCAAAACAAAATTTAAATTTCATCCATAAGATATTTCCTCGCACCGTGCAATAGATTATTGCGATTCCTCTTGAACGTGACAATCGTTCCGTTCATAAATTTTTGTTGCGCGTTATTTATACAATTGATCTGCCAATCTGAATTCACCATGATTCCCCATGCAACGTGCATAAATTGAATAACGTCATTTTGCAGTGGCAAAGCACACATCGATTCACAAAGTAATTATAAATTCAACGTACAGAATACGGCCAAATATATTACATATTTGTGAAAAAAAGTTTTCGCTATCTCAACATACTCCAGATGTAAATAGCATAAGCATTATAATTTAGTAACTGATCTAATATTCGAACAGTCACATAGAAGGATGGTAAAAAAATGGTAATTAATGAGAAATTTGTTTCACTTCTTACTAGATATTTGATAACGAATCAAATCTTTAAAGTGCAATTTTCGTAGTCTATTTATTAAATCGCAGTCTATTAAATCCAATTAAAAAATATGCGCATGCTTGGAGGAGTGATTAATGTGATGCAGAACATTTTGAGAATTACTAGCATTCAACTATAAGCTTTTCGCACCATACACCTTCATAGTTTTTTATTCGGGGTTCAATTCTCCGTTCACCGACAAGATTCAAATTTACCCTTAACGATAAAAATTCTCAGTGACGTATATATAAAAAAGCTAATTATTTCATGGCATGCTACTCTTGGAACCATACAACTGTTGTTTCAACAATTTTTTCTTTCGTATACCAAATAGTGTTACATGTAATTTATAAATTGCACACTTGGCTGAATGAACCTGTATGGCTTCGAAAGAAGAATTTGTTTTTCCAAGATTAGGGAACACGGTGTATGTATATTACACGACTCGCATCTGCAATTAATTTTCCTGTTGCCCGGAAGCGTTTCGTAAATCTTTGATTTTGAGTTTGTACCCAGGCTGCATCCAACGTGCCGGTAGTTACCCTCATTCTGGAATTACCGGGAATTGCTAAATCGTATGAAACGAGGAGATCCGGAGGAAGATATCAGGGTACTAAGCCAGATCCTTCGTCGACTAAAGAAGTGGGCAAGAACTATCCATAGAGAGCTGAGTGTGAAATTGCCTTGAAACAATTCCGCCGTGCCTTTCTACGGTTCTTATGTTTTCATGCAATCTCCGATCGGGATTAAAATGAAACTCTTATCTCTACTCATACAATGGGAACGCGAACGAAATCGTATTCTAAATTTTTCCTAGATACTTTATGCGTACATTTAGAATGGGCAAGACAGAATCTCGTCGATCCGATACCTTGAAAAGAAATGAAAATATAAAGGGTTAAACTTCACCTTGACAATCCGGAAATTTTTAACGCTTTTTTTTTACACAATCCTGTAGATTTTGACGAGAAAATGCCAAAAACCCAAGTTTTAGTGGTAGGAATTCATTGGTTCAAAAGTTGAGCGATTTTAATCGTTTTTGACTGCGTTTTATTCTTTATAACAATTTGGTAATCCGATGTTTTTCGTGTATAATATTTTATACCACATCGTGTACTATACATTGCAGCACTAATATGAGAAGCAAATTGACAAAAGTGACATCTGGGGGGATGGAAACTTGAAGAGTAATAGTGATAGAGTAATCTCTAAGGAGATAACTATTCCAAAGCTACTTTAGTTTACAAAGTAGTGTGGTTTAAAAGGAATAACGAAGCAGAAACTGAAGTTTTGAGTCAGTCTATTTTTGTTGCCATTGCTAAACGAGGAGACATTAATTATTGAAAAAAAATTCTTCAGTTACTTCAAACTATGATAAAAATAATTATAATATTGATTTTTTGTTATCCTTCTATATTCCTAGTAATAAATAATGATTTATACAAAACTTGTGGTTATTGGTTCAGTTTTGCTGCTTACTGTAGTAATGTCTAAAGTTTCCTCTTTCCATGCCTGTCACTGTTAAACATTTTTTTGAAAAACCTTCTCGAATCTCTCTCTCTCTCTCTCAGTCGACTGAGAAGAATATCGACGAAAACGCAGGCTAAATTCATCTCGCGAACTCGGGTCAAAAGTTCGAGACACCATCCGGGAACGAAGTCCGTTATACTTGGGACGACTTTATAACAACGGCATCGTCGTGAAAGCTTCATGCCCCCGTAACAGGATCAAGCGAAGATCTTATCGTCGTTTTTACAGTCTGGAGCGGGCTCAACCGCATTTTCTGATTTCGCCGACGGATAAGCCTCTTCAGACGTTCGTAACAGGGTGGCCGGATGGGGTCGAACGGAGCCGGCATTGCGTTCTCGGCCCCGGCTACAAACTGTCTGTTTACGGCCGAAACTTTTGCGCCTTCATTTTCCACGGGGCGTACGCGAGCGCGAACGTTCGTCCTATCGATTTTCCGGAGTCGGCGTTCGTCTCTCTTACGGGGCACCCTCTGTTTCCTCCCGTTCCACACGCTCTGAACTCTCGGGCAACCATTCTCTTTCTGTCGCTTTGGCCCGCAGCAGCCCCGGGCTTGCTGTCGGCCACTCGCGATCAGTAACCCCACCAGTAATGTCCAGTTGGTATTCAAACAACGACGCGACGCGAGTTTCTCGGCTGCGGCATTCTTCTCTTCGCTTCTACTCTCTTTTTTCTTCTGGTTATTTTACGCTTTGGTTAGCCGACATCTCGGTGCGTGCCAACAACTGGAAAACACTGCCGATGCCCCGAACATATTCGGATCATTTTCTGATCGTAATTAACTCACTCGCGTAACCGCGACAGTGTCACACGTGAACTGGCCCAAGCCGTATCCAGTCGACGAACGTACCGAGTTTATAGCAACCGCCCAATTTGAACTTGATGTCCTAGTACGTCACGAAGAAATTGACCGATACGGACTATTCAGGTCGCACTGCCTTGATTATAAGCAGAAGTCGCTTGTGTAACTAGGTGATAAGCGGCGTATTTGAATGTTTATTTATCTTTATTATACGCTTAATATACGCTTAAACGACCAATCAGCATCGTCGGTAATTACCGCGGTGCATCCTGGTCAGGCACAGTAGTACTCAGGTACAGTGCTGTGGAGTTTTTCATTTTTCACGAGCACAGTTTGCATCCGAAAAATCAGAAAAAATTCTCAAAAATCCTCCTTAGGGTCCAAAATATGCTACATTTTTCAGAATTTTAGGAAGCATCTTCTTTCAATTTCCCCTGTAACTACCCTCGCGGGCAAGATAGGGGGTTGAAATTTTGCTGAGAGGAGTTTTCCTTGGTCAGCTTTCGAATGGTTTGTTAATCGTTGAAGAACCTCTAAGGGCAGTTTTGACCATCTTAATCGGCTAGGCCCTTTACTGTATCTGTTACGCTTACGAAATCAGCATTACTACACCTCGTGTAGAGAAACACGGTGCATAAAACGCTTCATCGAAGCGAAGATGAAGATTTATGAGTATCGGAGTCTTGGAATATAACATGCTGAACTTGGATAGGAATAGTTGGATGCGAGGCGGCATGGGCAAACTTTATCTAACCTGTTGACGCGATAACTACGCCAAGGGAGTCATTTGAAACCGGTGATGCAACTGTTGATTAAAAATTTGCATGAAGCAACCAGTGATATTCGAAAATACTTCCACACTATTACGCAAGTCGTGTTCGTAATTCCATTCCTGTAGTAACACTGTCATTCGACGCTACTTATTTATGTGGACCTGAAGATATCATTTTCGACGCATAACGTTTTCTTGGTTTTTTTGCGTTCCGCGTTACACCGAAACGTGTGTGTGTCACACGAAACTTAGAAGTACAACACAACCACAGAATGTATAACTCTTTTTGTCCATTCTAAGTGTTCATGCGTTAAGTGAAAAATGAAAGAAACAGATCGTTCAATGATAGCCTGTCAAGAATTCAACGCCCTTCGAATTAACTACAATTTGGACCCCACCTAAAAGAAAACGTCAAAACGAAAAAAATACGTAACTTACTTGGCTTCATCGGTGAAACAAGATTAGTAAACAATATCTAATTAACCGATAACCACTGTTTCAACGTCGCTAACAAACTTGTTGTCCACGCGACGTGTTAAACTGTTAATAAAAACAGAAATTCGACACCTTGCAAGCGACGTATCGTTTCTATTAAATTCTTTCAATCTTTCTAACGATTGAAATTACGGCCACCCGTTGTTGTCGTAAACGCATAAAATCCGTGATTACAAATCAGTATTTTACGAGGATACTATAACAAAAGCATGAGCAGGTTCAGGGTAGTCAGCAGGCAAGTACTCAAGTTACGTATTGTACAATCTACGTACTCGTTTTAAAAACAAAACGCCCATGGGAACCACCTTCCACCTTAGTAGCAATATATCTTCCGAATACCTCTGGAAAAATAGAGAAAACGAATGTGGAAAGGAGAAAGGGTAATATATCAGGGGCTAAGACCAAAAACAATTTCACCTGTGAAACGAGTGCAGACGAAAACGAGCGTTCCGGAAATATATGTATATCGTCGAGTGAACAATTTTAAATCTTTCCTTCAACCGGCGAAACCCATTAAGAAAACCAAGGTAATGAGTTCGTCTTTTTACGTTGCAATTATTCTTCCCTCTTAAAATTGATTAGCTTCGGTTAGAGTAACTATTTCAACGGCGGAGAAAGCAAATAAACATATTTGATGATATCAGTCGAATTATTTGCGTTTTGAAGAGAGATTTTGAAGGTTGCTTGTACGTACAGACTCGAGAACAGGCTACTACTTCGGTTAGTAAATGGTTAACACTTTGAACGCCAAACAAGAAAGCTCAAAAATTCCATGAAATCAAAGTAAGTTATTTAATAAAATAGAAATTGAACAACCTTCTCAGGGAAAGAATATCAACAAGTAATTCTCCGTCGGTAATGAAGATCGCAATGTCGTTGTGTGCTACTTCAATCGCTGTAATTAGTCAATTACTTAAAGTTTATCAAGGCGTTCTGAGATTACAGCGACACAACATTATACATTTTCTGAGAACGTCGAAACATTTTGACTCTGAGTGTGTAAAATGATTCCTCGATGCTACAAAACAGAAACGATACCTAACGACGCAGTATGAAAACGGATCCGTATAGAAGAGGGTTCAGGAGTTATGCAAACGAGACGTAAGTACGAAAAAACGAATGCAGGTAGCACAAACAGCTCTGTCAAGCAAGAGCTGTTTCGTTTCAGGTAAGCCGAGAAAAGACAATCTTTTCTTCTGGACCGGCAGATAGAGGTAAACAGAGCAAGAGTTGAATAAATAGTGGTGGGAACAGCAACGTAGGAAATAAGGGAAGAGAAGAAAGGAAGAGGCGACTGTCTAAGAGACTTGTCTTCGAGAATGTTTTCAATTTCCTTGGTTCTTACGTCATCCGCCGGTTCCTCTACTTTTAAATAGGACAGTTTCGTCTCGAACAGTACCGTTCTCTTCTGTCTGTGTCTCAATTTATCGTTTCCCGATGAAGTACTTCTTCCCGATCAAATATTTCCGTGGTTGACTCGTCGTTTCATTTTTTTTTTTTTTTTGTTTTTTGTACAATGGATGGCTCCACAAATTGGCAGAAAAAAGATACACTATCAAAACTTACTTACTCCGAGGCAACAGTGTCTGAAGGATTTAATTTTACTCCACTGTGTCAACAACACGACCCGTCACGGTCGACGATGCAGCCCTTCGTTATACGTCCGGGCGTTTAATTATACAAAATAAACAATAATGGTTAGAAACTTTTTTCCGTATTGTTAACTTCCCTTCAGCAACGTCGAGAACAGTTTTTAATTCCAGTGAATGAACTGCTGTACGAATCTACCTCAACTTCAAATTTATAATTGGACGGTTCGGAATTGTGAAAAAATTGGTACCTCGTGATTTAATTCGCTTCCACGTGTATTAATTAATCTTGACCTACTTCTGCAAACCAAAGAATCCTCCGAATTAAATTAATTTCGTGGCCGAAACATCCGGGAATTAAATTTAAATAATAATATCAATTGTAAATAATTATGGGAAGGTTGAATGGTCCCAAGAGATAAATATGGATGTTCTGTAGGTTAGGTAAGCCACGTGGCTTCTACCCTTCGCCTGCAGTGGTTAGCGAATTAGAGATTATTGTTTAAATAATCACGCACCTTGGGTGAATAATAACTGTTTATCGTAAATGCCGTTAACTCGAGGAACAACGGCTTGGCCGTATGCTTGTTACGTGTCAGCCTTCGACGAAAAAACCGAAAAAAACCGGAAAGAAGAAAAACGCGGTTCGCTGAGGCAAATATGGCGCCGCAGTGGAAATAAAACGAAACAGCGTTTCAGGGCGACAAGGCGCAGTCGCAACGCACCTTCGCGAAGTGATGGACACTATCGACTAAGTCAATAGTAGCTGTTACTATTTTCAGTCGACTGTTTTACTGAATTCTGCAGTGGTGGGGGTTACTATTTTTAGTGAACTGTTTTACTGAACCAGAGATTTTTCTCTCTGACTGAATTATTGACTGATTTGTACAGTGGAAGAGCAGGTGGAGCTGTAGATAGTGGTATCCTAAAAATGTTGCATTTCCTTGAAAAGAATGATTCAAAGTAACATTTTCCTTTGCGAAATTGTTCTCCGCGGCTTCGTTAAGGAGTTATCAACGAAAAGTACAGACCAATCAGAGCGCGACTAGAGCAACTCGGGCCGAGCCTGGCGTCGGCATTGGTCTGGCCGGAATCCGTAAGCTGCAGCCGCACTCTGATTGGTCCGTGTTCGGGTTTCGTTGATACAGTGAATTCCCAATATAAGTCACTACAAACATAGCGTGTCATAGCAATAACAAAACTTCTTTATTTTTTATTATTTTTTTATGGGGCGTTCAGGAAAGATGAAAGACTGGTGTGAGCTCAGGACTTTAAATAAAAAATTGAACTTTTTTATTATCAATTATTTTTTTAAAAGAGATATTTAATATATGTGTGAAAGTTATCTTGATACCAAGATTTTTCTGGTTTGCATAAGGTTTTAATTCGACAAGTATACAAAAATTGCCCCTTTTTAACGTACAAACGTTTCCTCCGTCGAAAAATTGTTACATCGATGAAAATAACAAAAATGTGATTAGTCAATATCGAAGAAATAAGACTAGTGGAATTAGTAAACACTTCTGTTACGTCAGTAACCGTTAATGTTTGTGCAATGATACCATGTTCAATTAAATTACACGAGAATGCTTTCTTGTCTGACCATACCGATAGATTACTACTTACAGCGCCAATACACATAGATACAGTCACTCAAAGTAATAATGTTCGGGCAAATTTTTAGAAGAATGGTAACTTTTTTATGATTTAGCCATACGACTTGGACTTTTTGAGAGGTTAGAACAATTACTTCGCCACATGATGCGGAAAAGAAATTTTTAAAAAATTGCAAAGTAGTCGGATTGCGGGGAAAATACTGAAATTTGTTTTTTACACAGTTTTTATGTAAGCCTATTTTAGATTTAAAAACTACGTTTTGTAGATCTGTATTAATTATATCAAGGGTGTATGGGTATTTATGGTACAACCGTGGACAAGGTGATTCTACAGTTATTTGTTCAGGTTTTAAAATGAATTTTTACGTTAATATATTCATTGTACCAAATTTGATTGGGATCTGTAAAATGCAAGAAAGTTGGAAGACTACTCAATATCACAAATATAATTATTTTGAATTTTTATTTCATTAAATTAACTTACTTTGTATTCATGGAATTTTTTAGGGTTCTGGTTTGGCACTCAAAGTGTTAACTGATTGTGGTACAACCATACATGTTCGACATCGTGATACGTCCAAGCTGTCGTACGAGAGATTTTACGGCTGTGTCATACTGCGGTCAACGCGATCGCTTTGTTCGTGCCCCACGACAGTCGCACGCACGTTACGATTATCGTTCAAACAGTCGTATCCAATAAAGCTTCATAACTGGTCATACGATAATATTATTAGATCGTAACATATGAAATGGTCATTCTCCTCCATAAAAGTAAATACACCTGCATTATTTATCGTGACAGATTTACGAGTATACATGTATATCGGGTTTATGTTATATTGTGCGTGCACATTGTAGGAAGAGTAAGTACTTATTTTGAAAGTTTTTTTTATAGTGCAATTTGGTCACGACAATTCTTTTAAAAATAAAGTGAACAACTTTACCTAATCTCTTCTAACGTATCGTGGCTTAGGGCAGAAATTGAGTTATTGCTCTGGTATACTTACTGTGTGATCTTGTTAAGTTTGCGGTCGCTTATGATAATATGAAAAAGTAAACGTAAATGAAAAAGTAGCACACAATTTACTATGTTTTATTTTGATTCATCGGAGGAGAAACATTCAAAATCTGGTGCATGTTCTTTATTTGTTTGTTCATGCTGAAAAACTTCGTAGATTTAATAAAATTATAAAAAAAGTAGATAACTTTCAATAATCTATAATAATTTCGTAAAATGTATTAAATTGGTATTCTTTCAAAATCAATACATATTTTTTTACCGATTACAAACTGTGCACTATCTTAAAAAAATATATATATATATATATATACATATATAACTGTTAACATTAAATCAATTTATATTTTTGTATGACGAAAGACCCATTTCAAAGTCGAACGTTTGCTTTGATGCTAAATTGACCTGTCTAGTGCTGAAACATTTTTTCTTGATGAGCATGCTCGTTTCGCTGTTTTAATCCCTCAGGGATCGTGAAAGTTTTTCAACTGTAGAAAAACCACGGCTGCCCACTCATTTCCTGCGACGACTGAAAAAGTACTAAACTCGCCGGAGAGGAATAACATAGCTGCTTCCGATCGGTAATAATTCATTTCTAAAGCGCTGGTCTAAATGAAAAACTTCAATAACGCGTTTTGGTCATCGTAGATCGTAAAGGGTGCAATATGCTTCTCCCCTGGAGGTGTACAGTTATTTCAGTCGCGTATGTTGCTCTTCTTGCTTTCCAATATCCCTGTGTGTATGTACGTTACTGTTGAAAAATATTTGATCATTTCGTGACGATAGAGGAGACTTTGCGCTCGATTGTTTTACAATTTCCCTCCACACACAAATTTATTATACTAACTACAATAGACAATAAAGATAAACTATAACAATTTCTGTCAACGAGATAACGACTGGATTTCGGATCCTTATGCAAAATAAAAATTTTCTACGCCAGTTGCAAGAAATAGGAAGAATGTAGAAAATTCATTTAGCTGAAACTAATACATGAATATTCTTAAGTCGATCGATTCAACAGTCGATTCGATCACTGGTTCACAATATTCGTCGTTTGAAGCAAAAAGTTGGTAATTCAAGTGGTTCATGCGACGACAAATAATTAATTTTAAGAAATACTTTTCCTTCATCCCTATTTTTCTATTCACAAAAGTAACAGAGGTATTAAGGCGGATAAGATAAACGAAACACCTTCTATGAATTTGCACGAAATAACGAGAACGTTATTATAACGACACGTTTTTGAAATATGAATGCGGAAATTAATTCGAAATCGCCTTAGTTACGTTTCATTGTTTAAGAACAATTGTTTCCGGGTAATATCCATCGTAGGATTAAAGCTGCTTGTGCCATAAACACTCGTAAATAAGGTCATTGGAAGGAAACATGACGGAAATAATCGCTTCAGCTAATCGGAACGGTTGATTTCGAAATTCCAGAATTGTAAGCGTTGATACGTGAAATTGAGTTCGATTGGATTCGACTGGAAGACGGAGGGTATGGCTAAATGTTGGCATTGGCAGACGCTGGAGTATCGACATATTCTAATGGCTTCGCGAAGACCGATTATGATCGTAGATGACATTCTGCGCACCGTTTCGGATTGTTGAAAACGGAAAATAACTCTCGGTGGAAAATCCTGGGTCGTTTATTACCGGAGCGTTTCACTCAATTAGTCAATGTATTCACAGAAATGAAGAGAAATATCAACAATTGTGCGTTATGTATTTGTTAATATTATTACAACGCAAAGGACTTTAAATTTATTTTTGCCCACTGCACGTGTAGATCGAAATGGATTGCTAACATATTATGTGAAAAGAGACATATTATGTGAAAAGAGTTGTACAGTGTGGAGAGAATGCCACGGATTACATGAATGTTACCAACATTTGTAAAACCATCTACAGTTATTAATACACTCATGTGCCGAAATTCCAATTTTAATCCTTCTTTCGTCCACCGGTGTATATTATAGTCTGACTTCCAATAATAAGATCAGAAAATAAATGTCGTGGCGACCGATTTACAATTTCCCCTATATACCTTACATCTGAACTCAAAGATAACGTAACTCGCTTCCTAAAAGTGGTAGTGATTTTTCGATAAGGTTGAACATATTCGAGGCACAAAGAAGTACATACGTGAATATAGAGACGTGTGTGCCTGTAAAACTGCCCAGGATAAATGAAACTGACGTTTCGCAATATTTGAATGTCATAGAGTTATCGGAGCTGCATTCTGAGTTGCCACGGATGAAATTCTGTAAACGTTCTCGCGTTCGTGAGCGAAACATTCAAATTGTTCCTGCTTGTTCTAGAAAAGAAGGTGTCAACTGTCGGATGACATTTACGGACGTTTCGAGACTCCTCAATGGAAGAGCATGCTCGACGCTTAGAATCGGAGGGCTGATGAAAGAGACACGAACAGCATGACTTGCCCGCGGGTTTCACTTATAGGCGGGAATCGATATCTCGATTCCAGGACGTTCGAAGATAATTGCGCTCGTTAAAGGCACGAGAAATTTTATCGATTCGTCCGTTCTCAAACGTAATCGTCTATTCACGCCGCTTAATCACCGGTTCCGTACCCGCTGATCTTTGATCGACAATTAACATGGCTCACGAGAGCAGAAAATAAAATAATTTCCCAACCTACATTTTGTGTACCTTCGTGCACACCTATCGAGCCATTTCGTTCAAATCCATTTTGTTCTATACGTGGAGTGGGCAAAAGGAAAATTAAACTCTTTTGCGTTGTAATAATATTAACAAATACATAACGCACAATTGTTGATATTTCTCTTCATTTCCGTGAATACATTGACTTAAACTAACGTCTATATTCTTGATTACACAGACGAATAAGAATAATGAAATTGATTCGGGTCGTTTGTCTTTTAGAAAGATGTCGACCCCAGGCCCACTTCAAACGTGACATTCAATTTTTTTGTGGAGAAAGGATTTAAAAGCTCGAGTGCCTGCCACAATCGCCAGATCTCAATCCCACCGTAAATCTCATAAAAATGCTTAAAATCGCTCAACTTTACACACGTACACAGCCTCGCGAAAGTATTCGAACGCTCTTTAAATCAGTATAACTTTTTTTTTTTTTTAATTGGATCAAACGATCTGACTTTTTTGAGGAGTTAGAAGAATTGATTTTCCAAATGATGTGTAAAAATGATTTTGAAAAAATTGCAATTGGTAAGAATTACACGAGGGAATAAAAATGGCACACTTTTCACAACTTTTTTATTTGAACCTGTAGTGAAACTTTGAAATATGCGTTAAATTTTCTTTTGCCCGCCACTGTAACTCTACTGTAGAAAACCGGTAAGGTATTCTAGTATCTATGATCGAGGGCGAATACATACATACATATGTTCAAGCAAGGAGCAAACGTCTTGCTCGAGTCTTTGTATTCGTTTCGTATACATTTTTATCCGTGTCAGCGTAGACATTATCAAGCCGCGTTTATCGATGAGTGAACTAGATCGCGTTACGTGCAAAGTCGACCAGTAGCTACTTCCTCCAACGGTATAAAATTTTAATTCGTGTCAATTGTGTACCAGTTTCCCTGGTGAATTCAAATTGCGATAGTAAGGAAACAGGATTAAGTTTTCTCATAAAAATTTTCGAACGGCGTGTAAAAACTTTCGATACTGGTCGCAAGCACCTAAAACCTCGAGACGAATTTAACCACAGGGGATCCTATTTTTCGACCCCAACGAAGACGAGAAGTCATTAAACAATAATGCCACGGATATGGGTCGACCGACTTGGTCGATAAACCGACCGTGCATTTGCCATGGAGAGCTACTAGAAGCTTAAAATAATGAATATCTACTACAGCGTTATATCTTCTATCAAACGCGATAGAAATTATTTCCAGTTATGCCGCTGCGGGGACTATTAAACATACGAACAATTAGGACGATTGTAATTTTCTTTCTTTCGCTCTGTTATAGTATCAGATTACGTCTTACAAGCTAGCTTGGAACTTGAAAGAAGTCTGTATATATATATATTATTTTACTAGGTTATGTTTGAATAAAGTGGCGTGCGTTTTGATAGAAAATTATATTTATTTATACTTCTAACACGAATATAATTGGACAAACAAAGCGATAGTAGAACCATTTCTACCGATGAAACAATATAAGTATTTTTTACTTAATACCAGGGATTGAAAACTCTTATGATCGATCGGTTCCGAATCGAAGAACCGAAATGATGATGATGACGACTGTTACGAGAATATCGATTCTGGCTTATATCGGCTACGGTTACGGTTCTAGGGAACCGATACTATTTCGGTTCTATAACTATTGTTTTTCGGTTCTGGATTTCGGTTCCGGTTTCGGTTTCGGTTTTGTCATTTTGTATTCTGCCTTGTGTTCGGCCTTATATATTTATTATTTAAGCAATCTATTGTTATTTATTGTTTAAACAATGTTTAAATTAACGAATTTTTACAATTTATAGAAATTTGTTTCTATATTGTAATTTATTCGAAAAATCAAAGGACTTGCATGAAAGGTCCTGTATAAATTTTATTAGATTATCGATTAGTGTGTTTTAAATACAAGTTCAACAATGTACTAGGTACCTAGACTAGGCTTTTGAACAATACTTGAAATTTTGTACGTATGTAACTCACGATAAAAATAGAATTTCGACCGAACGGAAAGTATCGATGAATCATTGGCTTGGCAGGGGCAGGTCTAACGCCATTCTTTTCCAGCTGGTCCTAGTAGCGATATTTTACGCTTGGCATATGAGAATCCAATCTAAACCGTCATTGTACTTTGGTTTTTAGTAAGATTTATGCATTTTTCTTCGTGAACTTGTACGCGCAGTATCTCAAAAACTACGCAAAACCAAATATATCTTTTATAGGTCGCCGATGACGTTTTCGAATATTAATTCAAACATCGTCAATTCGTGTTAACAAAGACATTATATGTATACTCATTGAAAAACAACACTCGAACATTGTATCTTTAAAATTAACAATATAAAAAGTAATTTGGACCTTGAAAAAGTAATAACGGACCATTTACATTTTATTTTCTTTCGTGAGCAACTAAAATGTATAAATGTACTCTGGGATACTTGCGCGGGACATCATTTCTGAATGTATTGACAGCTATTTTCGGTCGTTTACTTACGATGGAATATGTCAGTTTGCACTATGTTTTGCAACTTGAATTTTGAGTTTTGTCTAGCCAGCTTCGTGCGATTGGAAGAAATGTGGGATGGTACTTACTGACGATGATATCGACGACTATGTATGATGAGAATATGAGATGGACCCAGAAATGATGCAATTAGACGAAGTACCTGAAACATGATAGAAGATAACGGATTACAAACGATATTACGAATAATTGGGATTGAAATCGAAAACTTCGACGAAAACACCCAATTTTGGACAAAATCGGATTAAAAATCAAAGAACTTTCGATAGAAATAAGGTAGAGCGATGAAATTTTTTTTTAATTAAAGCTGAAACTTTGTAGAATATGGGAAAAATAGGGAGATTATGGTACGAACGTTTTTTAACATTCGAGAAAATTCGTTAAAAAAATTCGTTAATAAAATTGTGGTTTTTCCAACTTAAGCTTAATTAAAAAGATGAATGCGTTTTATGGCAAAAGCAAAAAGAGAAGGACACGCATCGTTCGATCATCGCACTTTATATAGACGGTTTGAGAAGAAAAGTTGCAAAATCGTAGGCAAGCAAAACTGTAGGAAACTTGAAATAAAATGAATGGAATGCAATGAGTACAATGGTGCTGCAGCTTTGTTCGCGGTACAAGCAATTTCAGAAAAGATCTGTTTCGTCAGCTTGTAGTACATTGGTTTCCTTTGCTATTTATCTCTGTGCTTGTTTGCACGGTTCATCTTCCTTTACAGCCGTCTTCCTTCAGAAATACTTCACGCGATTTCCCACCGTATTCGAAACCCCAGTTCCGATAAATAGCTCGCATTTTCCAAGTGTTCAGGTATCCGATAGTCCATTCCGTTACGTCGCGCCGCACAGTGGTCCAGATCGGAGAATTAGCTTATTTGATAAAAAAGCAATTTGCTCATGACGATGTTTATCGAATGTGTATTGCTTCGAATGTCCATGACATTTGAAAACGGTGAAAATGACGAACATACGACATTTAAAAGAAAATAATTTTTTTTTTAATATTTGCATGTAGAATACAAAAGAAACAAAATACTTTTACTGTATACAACTTCAATGTCAACTGCGGAAATCATCGGCGGATCGAGAAATCACCGTTCTTGTCCAAGTAAAACGAGCGCCTGACAAATCACCGACCTGTTGTGTCAACACGGCTAGTTAGAACCAAACAGGTGCATGAACACAGTTCGACTAATCGTTTGAGATACGATCATCGCTGGCAAATATGGAACGACAACCGTACATCACTCGAGGCAACGAAAATCTGTCGTCGGCTGAACTCGCGCGGGTATAATTTTTACATCGACAAAGGCAAACAAGGCCCTTCCGAGTCGTGGTGATAAATTGTTCGAAACGCGAAGCACGCCAGACAATATATATTTATAACGCGGGTTGAATATCGAGAAACAATAAAATACTTCTGAATGACTTTTTTTATTCGATGTACATTCATCGAACAGAAGCATTACAGAAGTTTGCAACAAAATCGTTGTCGTGATCCCAGAAGGAGAACAACTTCAGTGTTTTAAGTAAAATGTCTTTATTTTATGTCTTTTGAGCTAGTAGCTCAGTAGTAGTATAATAACAAATAAACGTTATACACAATATTTGATTATCATCAAATCATTCATAATTTGATGTCTCGAGTAGGGTCACATTCTAGTTTTTTATCGCTTCCAATTAAATCGTGCCTCGGTTCGATCTTCGTTAAAAAGGGTTAATGAACGATTATCTAGGTCACTCCCTGCCAGACACAATTTTTACATTTTATGAGAAGATATGTTGTAACGCGTTAACAATGTTCAGTATTAAAAAAAATATTTTTCATACTTCAGAAGGTGTACCATACAATGAATTCGCTTTCACGTGGATCTCTGAAAAATTTTCGATTATCCGTGCACCGATGTAACGCGTAAAACTTTCGAACAAAACTAATTAAATAAGTTTCTATTGCACTGAAGCTACGCCGGATATTCTGTAACCAATTGAGTTGTTTCACTGTGGTGATATTTGTCGAGAAAATTATGCATTGAAAAGCTTGTACTGGACGAATAGGGAAACTCTGGAGGACTAACGCTGAAGTGGTGCACTCGATTGCCTGGAATACTGGAGTCCACAATCAAAGATGCGTAAGGAAAGCTTATAAAACCCGTGTTATCGAACAACAACGAAGCTACGTTTAGTTGTAACACGATAGAATTTTTCTTACAAAAGAGGTATCTTTGAAATTACGGTGAAACATTTTCCTTTTGTTAGTTTTATCCTCTTCGTATAGATATAAAATACACATCGATAGACTGCGGATCTTTGAGCAAAATACAAATTTGTTTAGTCGACCAAAACTGTCCTCGGCAAGAATAGTAGGATCTCGTCGGCAGCATTTTAAACATTAAAAGATTTAATTAAATGCTCGTAAAATCGTTTTTCACGAATATCTTCCAAATCAATGATTATATCGAAAAATATGTTCAACAAAACTTAGTCTGACTGGTCAGGCTACGTCTTTTCTCGTAAAACAAACGGTTTTCGAAAAAATTGAGAAAAATATCGAAATAAAATCAACAAATTATTTTTAAATTTGAAAACTGAAGTGTGTTTTTGTTATCTTTTATCGATAAACATTCACGAAAAATGTGTGTTTTGTGTATATAAAAGTTTGTTTTGACAGTTCGACTGGAAACGACTTTAATATTAACGGCAGGTAACAACAACAAACAACAATTTTTGACAGTTCTACATTTCAAGTCCCACTCGCACCAATATTATTACCCCGACAGACGGTTTATTAAGTACAGTCTCAATTTCGTGTGCGTTTACCGATCCATCGGCATGCATCATTCAACATTATCGTTTCGCCGATGCTCTCGCGTTACACGATAGCTTTATTTTACGTCCACCCGAGATTCGATAAAAATGTAAATGCGCCGTACATATTTATGCTGCCGACTTGATCGCGCGAAAAATTTCTATACGTCCCTCTGTTGTTATCAGACTGAACCTGAGTTCACGCACGAGCAGCATCAATTAGGTTCCTCGAGCGTTACGGATATAATTCAGTTGTACAGTCACGCTTCTTTTGTTTGTACCCATGCGTTGCGTACAAGCAGAACAGATTTTCACGTGTTTTTACAATCCTACGCTAATGGCAAATACGGGGGAACGAAACCATCCAACAAACTCTAATTATTCATATAGACTTTGCTGCTCTGAACATTAATCCGATTAAAATAGAGAATAACACGCACAAAAAATGCACGCACGAGAAATTGAGATTTATGACGTTAAATTGAAATTATTCAGACGGTGATACGCTTTGAACCAGCTTTCGAATTACATCAACCAACTTGTCAATTTGTGGTAACTAATTCAAGTTAACGATTGTTTATAGTAAGTCGGCTAAAAAGATAAGAGAGTTTCTCGGGGGTATAACGTAGTGATGTATAACATAATATAACAGAGTATTCTCGGCAGAGAGGTAGAAGTCATAGCCAAAACAAAGAGGCACTTCCCCAAGATACACAAAGATGCGCTGGAATTCGTGAAGCTCTGTGAGCAATATAACACCACTTCAATTAAATTTGGAGTTCATTCATTCCAATTTCCTTAATGTTCCGCGGACCAGTTGAAAGTATTTGTTCGTTCACTGTCAATTCAAAGTAAGACTCAACTACATTTTGAAATAGACGCAATGCACGACTGCAACGTACGCTTCTTCTAGATGGTCACAGCTTCTTGCATTCGCCTAACGCTCGACATTCCTACTTTTTTTATTCACCTCAATTCGAAACTTCTTAGGAGAAATTATATGTTTTCACATTAAGCTTAATGGCGAAAATTTACAAATATAGCACGTGAGTCTTCGTACATATTATATACGAAGATTACACTTTTGTATAGTGCAAAATATTGTGTAAGTACGTACCTTCGTAGCTACTCGCAACAGTCTTTGACCATATACACTCATAAACGTTTAATTTATTTCAGGAGTATTGTTGTCCGTCTTAAAAAATCATTCAGGATTGCATTCATTATTCAGGATTGCATGTCGATAATGAATGAACTGTTGAAATGCTCTGTGAACGTCACATTTGTTGTTAATTTAGAATGTATACTATTAGTTCTAACCTTTGGACTTAGATAAGGTTATGTGTGTCGAAACGAATTATACCGTACCAGCTTCATCTGATTCTGGAAGGGCGGAAGTGGTCCACGTCGTTAACTGTAGATCGCATAACACGACATAGCACTAATCTAGATAATTGCAACGGTCTTCGCTGACCAAATGTAGGACCGCCCTGATAAATCGTAGTGGACGTAGTTAGCAAATAAAAATAGTGACGCAAATCCTGAATAATTGCATGTTTACCGTGGAATTTATTCACTTCGTCGCGATAGAGATTGAACAGAAATTATTTAATCCAGATCGAATCAGCTGAAAAATTAGTAGTGTCGTTCGCGTACGTTCACGCCAACTCGTAAATCAACGTGGGCTTAAATCGATAAATATGATATGCGCAATAATGAGAATTTCATCGAAAAATTTCGTTAAATATTTAAACTTGCAGAACAGAATTAGTTAGCTGTTTCAATAATACGCTGGACCGTAAATAATGCTTAATAAGTGGTTACCAATGTGTTTTTTTCATTTAAAACTGTTTAAGTTTGGAATAGTCGTGAAGGCCTAGTTGCCAATTATTTTCCCATTTTTCGACCGATTTCACTCGGAACATTTCAACTTTTAAACACGCATAACTTTTGAACCAGTGAATTCCTAACATTAAGACTTGGATTTTAAAAATTTCTGGGTTGTCAAAGTGAAGTTTAAAGATCACAGCAAATAGTAGTTACATCGATAAACGTTATTTCAATGAGAAGTAATAAATACTTTCTTAGTTAACATATTCTAATACTATACTGTAGTCTAGTTTGCTTTGTGCTATAAAATGTTTCTTGTAAGTTAATATTCTATTTTTGCCTCGTTTAATCCTTGGTCGGTGGGAACTGAGTCCTGTTTGACCCAGTTCTATCCGAATTAGAACAGTTTCATGTCCAATGAGTTATGAGCGGCGATCAACTGAAAATATTAAAAATGTTCCAATGAGCATGCTCGATGTCGAAGAAGGTTCCCCGCATATAATTAACTAAAGTAGCGATAACAGGAGAAATAAACGGATTTCTACTCTATAATACGTATAACTAACGTGTAAAGGTGGACAGGTTGTGTTCATGGAAAACGATTGCGCTTCGAGGAAACAGTTGCAGCACTCTATCGGGCCGCAAAAAAGAAAAGCAGACAAATGTAAGTATTGCGTGAAGCTTAACGTGAAGTACACGCGACACAGATCACGCCACGGCAGAGCAAGAACGAAATTCTTATCTCGGTTTCATTCTTGCAAATTAACGTCAAGAAGATCTAAACGACAGTTTTATGCGTTTGTCGATGTAATTACTCGCGCGTAGCTTCTCTATTAGAAGTTTAACGATAGCCACTCCTTGATTAGAAGGTATAAAATGGTTCCCTTCGAATGTGCCATCGCTTGCAATAAACTAATAAACTTAAATATTATATTATAAACGGTATTACTAGTGCGTAACGTATAATCAAAATCGACATTACTTTACGTCGAGAAGGTAAATCTAAAGCAGAAATGTATGAATTAATTTTTAACACATTTCTTCAATTAACTTTCCACTTGGATCGTATCAAATGTTTAGTAGAAAAATAATAACTCGACATTACTTTACGTCAAGAAGGTAAATCTAAAGCAGAAATGTATGAATTAATTTTTAACACATTTCTTCAATTAACTTTCCACTTCGATCGTATCAAGTGTTTAGTAGAAAAATAATAACTGCTTCAAAAGTGTAATACGCGCTGATTATACAATGTATGCTCACGCATTCGTAACGTATTTCTGTTACGAAATAACCTTTATCCAGAGACCATGATCGACTTGGATATGACCTTTTTTCTGTATGCGTCGTTTAAAATGAATAACACACCCTTTATATATATATATATGAACCTCAGCCTCTCTTCCTTTTTCAATCGCTATCCTTTTGCTACGTTCGGCGAGAGAGAGACAGAGAGAGAGAGAGAGAGAGAGAGATAGCGGCATTCCATAAAGTTATCGGCCGAGCAGTGACATCTTCCCTTGAAAAAAGATAGAATATGATATACTCTCTCGTTGTGGTGCCAAGCGGTGTCGAGCAAACAACTTCAAAAGAAGAAGAGGGCACAGAGATTTTCTTGTTGCGAAAAAACCATCGTCGTCTTATATTCAAAGAAAACTGTACCATTATATAGTAAAACACAAATATTTCGCAATAAAGGTTGTCATGTGAAAATTCATGTGTCGAGCGAAACAGCTATTGTAAGCACGTAACGTCCAACGGATAAAACGAATTATTTTCTCGTTCAATTCGTTTTTCTTGACGTCAACTGTCTTCCTGGTGCACATATCAGTCGGTCGTAAACCGTTACCGGTGTTACAATTTCAAGGAACGGTACGTTATTTTTAGTCGTGACTGACAGCTTCTTCCGCGCTACGTCAGATTAACTTGGTGTATAGAACAACTAATAAAAAATTATGGCAAATCAAATTGTTTCCATTTGTTTGATTTTCCCTTTGCCCTCGGAGATTCAGCTGCGATACAAACAATGGCGACCCCTTTGCCGATTCACCGGCAGAGTAGAAGTGGGCTACTCACACTAGCGACAAGAAACGTTCAAAAGTCTCGAGGGTGCCAACAGACCTTAGGTCGAGAGAGTATCCTCCTTCTTGTCCAGTCAGTGGTGAGCTTAGTTAGACCAAGCGTAGGCTCGTATTTCCCTAAGCGGCAATACTCTGGCTCCGTCGAAATCAGGAATAACGGAATCGTACGTATTCGGGTTACTACACACAGAGAGAGAACTAGATAGACAGTCTTCTATCTCTTTCTCTGACGTCATTTGCTCCAAACGTTTCCCACCGCGCGGATGGCAATACATACGATGTACTCTCGCATGGCACAAAGCGTTTATTGACCATTCCCAGTTTAGACTATCGCAACGAGACAATCGTATCTTTATATCGCGCGGCAAGTTGCTTTGCGAAGTTCCGAACAAGACGTTCCCCGATGAATCCAAGTTCGTAAACTAGAATTTTCTTTGAGTTTTATACCGGGTAATTCTTATTAACACGTTCACTGCCATGTCACCCATATGTAGGTGACGGAATTATTTGTCCATGTTTTAAAATGAATTTTTACGTTAATATATTAATCGTACCAAATTTTATTAGGGTCTGTGAAATGCCAAAAAGTTGGAGGACTGCTCAATACCACACATAATTTTTTCAATTTTTATTTCATTAAATAACTTTGATGGAACTGATGGAATTTTTTAGGTTTCTAGCTTGGCAGTAAGTATATTTTTCGCAGGTTTTAATAGAGCAAGTAAATTGATGAGGAGTCTGAAGCCCGTAGTAGGTAGGATGAAACCAGAAGTTTGGAAAAATTGAAAATAAAACTACACTATGAAAATCAGTGGAAAATGAAAAGCTATATTGGTCGGATCGCTTGTGAGCTGCCCAATAAAAAGAAGACTGCGAAGGAAAGGGAAACCTGTGCCTGGATAACTTTTTAATGTAGTCTCCCTTTCATGTTCGAGAGAACTCGAGCATGAAAAGACGACTACACCACTTAAGAAATATGATTTCGATTCAACTCGGTAAAGTTGATGAAGGAAGATGGAGGTCCGCCTCCTGAAAGGCAAAGTAGTGCTAGCGAGAGATAAGGAGCCTGCGAATGAAACGGACCACGAAGGGCACATATGGTAACGCGTCTCCCGGAGAAAAGAAACCTCTCTTATCAAGGTGCGCACCATGCAAGGTACAGCGGCAAGTGCTGACAGAAACGGCGTCGGAACTCGGAATGGCACCACTCGATCTCGTTATACACAAAGACACTGCTGACACGAGACTTTACGACATTTCGACTTTGACTCGAGTCGCTAAATTCAGCCACGTGGCTGCGTATTTTCTACCATTTGACTCCGATTAAAGAACTAGTACTATCAGGTCTAGTAACAATTAATGTCATTTTCCAATACATTTTTAAAACTAATTTATTTAAACAAAACAAAACGATTTAATCAACGATATAGTCGCCGTTGTTTTCAACTACTTGTGCCCAACTTTTACGGGAACGATGCTACGAACAAAATGTTTGTATAAAAATTACAAACCTCTGAAGTAAACGATGACAGCTTACTTCCTTAACCTAATATTTACTCCTATCCTATTTATAATATAACTTAACGTATTATAACTTTTTATACAATCGCATAAAGGACGACTCTTTAACTCGATGGCACATGTTGCATCGTAGCTAGCATCTTCAAATGGGTAGGTCCGAGTCTCGTAGTAAAGGACAGAGAGAAGCTAATCCTTGGGTCTACTATACATAGTTCGACGTCAAATAAATGTCGAACATGTAATCATCCACGTGTACGAGTCTCATCTGTGGCCACAAGACAGTCAAAGCTAATTCTATGGTGGACACCACACTTACATGGGGGAAAACGAACTAACAGACCTATATAAGCTTACCAAAGCTTCGAATGTTTAAAGGAAGAGATTACAAAGGGTAATTGCCCAGTACCGAGGGAAGCCTACACGGTCGCAGGGTGACCTGTGAGGTTGCAAACTTGGCGAAACTATGTAATTAGTGGTCGTGACTAGAGTAACAAAAAAAGTCACGAGGTCTTGTTTACAAAATTTCCCGTTGTTCGAGGGTGCTCAAACTTTGCACAGATATGTTTTTTACAAATTCGAACAATCCTGGGGTGTCGTAAAAAAATTCGAATGTCGAATATAAGGGCCACCCTAGTGTACACTTTTTTGTAGATTGTCGGTTCAGTATCTGATCTCTTATTCGCTTGCAATAACAAGCTGCGAGTCTTCAAGAACACGTGTTCATGCGTGTAACGTAGAGATACCTAACCGTTCAGTTTTACGTATGGAATTTCAACAACGAATCGCTCAACGAGAATATCTCTTATATTTCTCATTGATTGGGTGAAATAATTCAAATTCGAACGCTTCGATCGACGCCATTACATATTCTCATGTGGTCAATCTAATTTTTCACGGCTGATCACGTTTCATCGGGAATGTATTGCACGTGCATTGCTTTTATGGAACGGCTTTCTCGAAATCGCCAAGGGAGATAATAATTATAACTATCGAATGAGATCTGTAATTATTCGCTTAAGTGGAACGCATAGGCAGATAACAGAGCCATTCCACGGAAACTGTAAATGTCATATCATTTTCGCGGCGTCGCGTGTATCATGTGTGCATGTAGTCTCGCGACGATTCCTATTCGTGAAACGTTCTTGCTCACGTGTATTATATCAGGATGATCGTGACGGCTTGCAACCGTCCGTCGCGTCGCGTCGTATCGTGTCGGTTCAACCGAATATAATTATTTAATTAGAAGGATTATTAATTGCTTGTCCGACGCGATATAAAGTTACGCTCGAACAAGAATATGAGAAGGTACCCGGTTGATAATAATATTAACGAGGCATTTTGATTAATTATTTTAGTATGGCAGATAATAAAAACAGTGTGTGTAGTTCACTATATCGTGTTAACCTTATTTTTTAATATGTCGCGTCAGTTTCATGATGCAAATAATGGAAATAATATTTTTACTCAAAATTTGTATGTCCTACATTTTGAATAAGGAGCAGTAAATTATTCACAAACAGAATGTAGCATCAATCTTCTATAAAAGTAACTTTTTATTTTCTAATTCTTTCAACCGATTTTATCGTTTACTCACAATGATTTCGTGCTTACTATTTCTTTAGCTGTAGTTTCATAAAATTATTTACTTTCCCTACGATTCAATTCCTGAAAACATTTCAAAATATCGTTTCTTTGATTTATCGAAAATATTAATATTTACACGTAGCATAGAATAAACAGTCTCTTTACCGATTGCGTAAAAATGTCATTCGTTAAATATTTTTACAACTAGCTCAGTTAGTTTATAATTCGAAAATAAAACTTTTTCGAGATTTTACGATAAAAGTATTCTGTCTGTTTAACTGGTACATATACATAAGCCAATTGTGGATTAAAATATGGAAACAATTGTGGATTAAAATATTAACCTATAGCTTCGTGAAGTAATCGCTTTCAAAGTCACTTGTACCTCAGATTTTTTAATCTGTTTAATATAAAAAAACTTGCCCTTTGTCTAAATGTTGTGTTAAAGCACACATAATTAAACGGCTTCGACTTTCAGATCATTGATCGCTGGTGAACTACTGGATCAAGATTCAATGGGGTTTAATCGCACAATCTTGATCTTAATGTTCATGTTCGTTAACGTTCATGGATTATTTAATCTCGTTTCGATTTAAACAGATTAGAGCCATTTATTTACCGTTAAATACAAATAGGTATTATCGGTGATTGACAGTGAAATTACTAATTTTGGTCACGTAGTCGGACAAGTGTTGATCACAATAATATCATCGCTTGTAATCACGTGTCTAAATTCATGAAGGAGTGTGAACGTAATTTTATATATAAAAGAGTGAATGTGGGGGCGTGTGCGTGAGGTCACTGGAGATATGGAACGATCAAAAAATATCGATCGTGAAGAGGCAACGGGCTAGAAAAATCATTCGTCGCCCAGTGTTACTTAATAACATAGAAAACATTGTTGTTTTTATCTCTATATTCCAAGTGTACGAACACTTTTGTCCTCCACTGTAGAAACATTTTTGTTAAAATGTCTTGCTCATCGCTCTCGTCACGCTCCACCATTTACAGTCGCATTTAATTAGATTGGCTTGATTTTGCCACGATGTTCACCTCATTGCTATTCTCGATCTTCACCGCTCCACTATATCCGTATCCTAACACGTTGAAGATGCTGTGATTGTTGTGTTTCTCTTCAATTTCCACGGCTCCGACACACGACAATTTGCTTTTTAACGAATCAATTAAGATCAAAACGGGATTGGTCGCTGAAAGTGATTCTCTTGCAAAAATCGACATCTATTATTTTTATTTTCAACCAGCCAATTAACAAACGCCCGACGTTGTTTTTGGTATGCTGGATTCAATTTCTGTGTCGACTTGTACGAATCAAGAGACAAATCGTTCGTTAAAATTCATCAGGCGGTGGTCTTGACAACGTATACAGTGTACAATTGACATTCTTGAATTTTCAGCTACATTTTCGTCAACCGCACGATTTTCATTATTATTTGTTATTATTATGCGTCGACGCAGTTTAAGAGTGTCAACTGCACCAGCAACATTTTTCCCGAAATACGGAGCATACAAAGTTCTTTTCAAGTACTGTTTTCAGGAAGAGCATTATGCATAATTCTTGCGAATTCAGCGATTCTCCGTGAAGTCTCATATGCGTAGGAGACACAAGGGTTGCACAAGGAGGGTTGCGTCATTCGATTTTCATTGGAGAGACATTGTTTAGGCACTACCTTCTAGTGACGTCGTGATATAGATACCTTCTCCATTGGAAATGTACTATGTATGCTTGTGTGTGTCGTCTTGTTTCTATCGAAATGTATACACATGGGAACGGTACAGTAACACCAAAAGTCAAACGTGGAAGCATGAGGATATTGAAACAGAATCGAAAATTTAGATGTAATTATTTCTTAATTGACAAATGTTATCGACCGATATCGTTAGATTGTTAATTTCGATATTCATATTTTGATTTATTTTTATTACAAATTTTCAGACAGAAATGTTTAGGCAACGATGTAGAATCAACAATCGGTAAAATAACCGTGTTTATCGTGGAATAAAAATATTCCATTTTTTAACGATCAATGTGTAAAATTCCTTTACATTTAATGCGTCGTGCGATCACGAAATGATCTCAGGAATCACCCTTTTCAAGGAAATACAACATTGGGAACGCCCTGTATAATATAACTCGTGTGAATCTACAAAACACATTTTATAAATTTTTGTACAGGCTAAAATAAGAAAATTTTAAAAAGCAATTTTTACCATTTTTTCGTAATTCGGACTAAACGCAACTGTTCCAAAATTGTCATTACACGTCATCCAGTAAACTAATCCATCTAGTTTGGCAGAAAAAACTGAAGTCGTTTGGTCCATTTACGAAAAAGTTATTCCGATTAAAAGTGTGTGCCATCCAATTATGAGACTGACTGTACATATCTTTCCCACCTATCTTCGCATGCAGAATGACTTTTCTGACCGGCTGTATAACCTCTCATGCATATCGTATAAATAAATCGCAAAGTACATTTTCTAAAAAAAGAAGTGCATACTACGTTTCTTTCAGCGGTCAGTGTATAACGGTGTCAGCTGTAAATTCACACAGCGTTTTCTTACTTCTTATCAGTTTCCATGATGAAGCAAATTGAACTTCGAATTGAACTTATTGTTAGTCTGATTATAAAATTTTTAGCTATATTCGATTAAATAGCGTTTCTTTTTATACGTGTACATAAGTATAGCGCAAGTAAGAAAATTAATATGCAGACATTATTACAACAATGTGCAGGTGTAGAATTTGATAAACTTTTTATTACGATTTATTTAACGGTCATGTATGAAAGCAGTTCGTGTAATATTTAGAGATGCACTACCAATCTTTTACGGATAGCGCACTAAAACCATTCACGAGCTAATAAATGTTAATTAGAATGTAGTCCGTAGATTAACTCGAGCGTATGCAACGGAAACGGTCGACTTGAAAGTTTCATTTGAAATAGGATATCCAGGTTTACGATGGCAATCTTCCTAAACTATAGAACTGGATGACGTTACAGCCAAGTTTTTCAACTGACTTCTCTTAAGGGCTTTATAGTACCGGAGTTTTGAGTTAAGGGGATGAGAAATAAAGAGCGTGTCGTCATTGCTACCTGACAAAGTGAACATTTCGCAAGAAACTTCAGGACGAGAAGTCGAAAGAAAAATTATCTTCATCAAATATCCGTTAGATAGTAGTACGTACTAGTTGGACAGAATACGTGTATGTTGTGTACAGGTTGTTCTAAAAATGTTGTATGTCCATGAAAGGGGCGATTCCTGAGGTCATTTGGAGTAACTATTTCTTAAGGAGTTATTGACGAAAAACGCAGACCAATTAGAGCGCGACTACAGCTGAGAGCAGCTTTTGATTGGTCCGTGTTTCTCGTTAATAAGTCCTTAACAAAGCTGCTGAGAGTTTTTTGTGTCTTTTATGCATTGATATATTAGCCTGTTACTATTTTTACGTTTACTGTACTTGTTATCCATAATAATACCATAATAACAACCGTGTTTTCGTTTGAATGGACCTTATTGAGGTAATATTGCATAGTTCACGATAATGTATAATGTATAGAAAAATGATGCATGTCAAAATAATCTCTGCTTTGAGATTCTAATTGCATTAAATAAAAAAAAAGCTGCTGAGAGCATTTTCGCAAAGCAAAAAGTAAATTCAAATGAACCGAGGAATCAGCCTTTTCCAGGAAGTGCGACATGTTTGGAACACTCTGTATACAGGGTGTCTCAACTGTTTTTGACACATTTGGTTTACATCGGTATTATATGTATCCAAAATATTTTAAGCGATTTTGTTATGATTGGAAGCAAGCCTGGGCAACTTGCGGCTCGCAAGCCACAGACTCAGAGTGCAGCACGACTTTTGAAACAGCCTGTATGGAGGTAAACATTATTATATTACTGGGGTGTTTTGTTCCGAGTTCGTAACTGTACTAATACGGTACGTAAAATTATAGTAGATCGGTTTACTGTACATTGTCCGTATTACGTCGGTGTTGGTTTTGATTACATATAAATTAATTTCAAGAAGGTGAGTCTCGTCGAATGGATCGTTGAAACGAAGGAACTTGTGATGAACGGAAAGAAAAGTGACGACGGGACTGCGACGATGAAACGAAGAAGCCGGGAATAATTTGACTTTAACGAAGAATAGGGAAGCTGTAAAAAGGGATGCGTGGGTTAATGAGGGTTGTCTTTTCTTGGTGCTTCGCTACTGACCCGTAGCAATACCAGTATAAAAACTGAGCTTGTTACAAGACTAGTGGTATTAATTTATAGAGGCACGTAAACCTGAAGTGCCAAGTGACGGGAGAAATAAAATTTCTCGGTATAAGTTGCAGAAGAAAAATATTATCTTCCGTATTTCTATTGAAAAATTAACACAACGTCTTTTTATTATACTTCTACTTTTATAAAAACTAAAAACTTAATTTTAATAGTTAACACGTTAATCGCCATTAATGCAAGCTTTATTTTTAAATTCAAAAAGTTATTTTAATAGATTGCTTTTCCTAAAAACAATTTAAGTTTCAGTTTGTAAAACAACACGCGAACTGTTACCTTGTTGGTAACAACAAGATCTTTCGATCTCGTTATCAAAAATAATTGGGGGGAATCTTGTCAGGGTAGTACACAAAAATGCAAACAATTTAAAACGGTTGAATGATTTTGAGGTACGTAGGGTAAGGGACCCAACTACTGTGACCCAATTACAGTAATTGGTACCCCGACAGTAATTGGGTCCCTTACCCTATTCAAGAGAAATGGGAAAAAGTTACTCGGAAAAGTATTAAAAAATTACAGAAATCTTTACCCAACAGAACCGCTGCTGTTAATTACGCTTAAAGAAGGCGTACCAAAATATTAAATACAAAATATTAATCACAAAATTGTTAGTATCTTAAGTTTCTGTACACGTGCGCTATAATTTTGTCCCGCTAGAAAGATCTAACGAAAGGCAAAAATGTTATTTTTGTGAAATAAAACTAAACAAGTTGGTGAAATCTAATACGAGCTTATTTATATATCTTATTAAACGTATGATGAAATAGTGTACAAAAACTTTCAGTTGTAATGTGAAAATAAATTAAGACCAAGTACATCTGTTAGCCTGTACTATCTTTTTTCCCGGAGTGTATATTCGTCTACGTCGAGGAGAATGCATTTCACCTTTCCCGTGGACGAAATCAGATTGCAAGGAGTTGCAGTGTTTTTCATCAGGACAGTCGCGTTCCCAGAAGAACCGGTATATATCAGGTTCGCATAAGCTCTCCGATTGGACCGTAAATTCTATTTTAATCTGGCAGCACAATCAATGAAACGTTAATCAATCGGAAGCAATTCGGCTACACATCCACGTATCCAGACGAATCACAAAGCGATCGAACATGAAGCGTGGGACATACGATGCATTACAGCGCGGCAGCTTTATCCGAATTTTATCCCGTATTTACTATGAATCTCGAATAGACGCGTTTAATTCGTTTTAAAAATGTGCGACAGTTTCGCATTGGTCTCGCAATTATTTTCGAGCCTGTTCGTCACAGTTGATTGCGCTTTCCAACACGCGCGCTGCATACACGTGCCGCGTAATTAACGTGTAACCGATGGCAAATTCAATTACACCCCGTAATTAGTAATTGAATATTGATTGTCGAGTCGTACCGATTCGACGTGCAAGAATTCAATAGAAATTGTAAAACCATGCCAATTTGAACTGCGAGTTAATGTCACGGTGGCGATTTCCATAATCTGAACATTCTACGAAACTATGTGTATAAGGCAGTCGAATATGTGTTTAGAACGAAAGGCAACTGAATGGAACGAATACGGTAGTGTGCTTGGAAAATGTATTGTAAGCCATATGTGAACGTGAACGCTGTTTGTGCGAAAACTTACAGTAATGCAGGTGTAAAGTGAAGATAATAGCATCCATCTATCGTAGAAACGATCGATACCGTCCGTCATGTTAATGAAGATGTATTGGACAGTGACTGATACTTCTCTATTAACGCTCTGTGTTTCTCATCTTTATTATCATTCGTATACATAGATAAGTATTATGCGTAATCATTTATATTAGCCACTGTACAAAATTTTCGAAGCTCCAAGTTAAACGATTAAAAGTAACGAAAATTGATCTTGTTAGAACATGTTATACGATTGCTTGATCAATAAGGAATACCCATTTCGATATTATTAAAAATTTTTATTACTTTTCAGTTGCCAAATAGATCGATAAGCAATTTTTCGAGAATCGAGTACTTATAGTGTTCACATACGTCTTGAATTCACTGTATATTCCAGTTGGTGGTTAAACTTCAATTTGGCAAACCAGAAATTTTTATCTTATGCGTGTTTCAGCGATTTAAAGTGTTTTCGACAGGTAAAGCCGCCGACATGTATCGTAAGCAACAAAGTGTGGCAAAGCCAACATTTTTTAAGAAAGTGCTCAAAATGTGGATGGCTTTATGGAAACTTCGAAAAGTGTGTTGCCTCTGCAGTGCGTGGGCACAACAGAATGTGTGCGTAGAACGCAACGCTGGAATGTAAACTCGCTTTCCGTGTGGATTTACGGTATCCATTTTTTCTACAGAATGATCGATAATGATCGAAACGTCGATGTAAGAAAAGTTCGCCATTGAATCATACTAACATCCCTTCGGTCGTTCCCCGTTCACCGGCGCATTTACATTTGGGATTTGTCAAGGAACGAGAAAAGAAACTTAAATCGATACAGCAGAAACTTCTTTCGTGCAAAGCGAGCGTTCGCCCCCTGCGGGAATAGACTACTCTTGAAGATGCTACGATGGGAAAAAATTTGATCGGCAGAAATCAGATTCGAGCGATACTGGACGCGCTCTGGGACGAAAATCGTCGATATCAGAGGCTAACGAGGACCTGACGTTCATGTTAACGTTCACCTCGCTATCGACGAAATAGAAGGTCAAGTAAAAAGGTCATCCAATATCTAAAAGGATTTTTAAATTACTAATTTACTATTTTTAAAAAGAAAGAACTGCATTAAATTCTGTTGCTACTGCAAGAGAGATTACAGCAGAAGCTGGAGTAACTGCCAAAATACGTAATGTACAACGTATTATACAAGAGTGTAAATACATAAAACGCCAAAAATTAATGCGTAAACCATCGCTAACAAAGCAACATAAAGAAGCACGTTTACGTAAAAATTCCCTTTAAAAAAGTTACAACGATACAAGTGAGCTTAAATTATCCCAATAATTATTCCTTCGCTTTGTGCGGAAGTCAATCAAACTCATTTGAACGTGAATCCGATAATTGCATCTAATCCACTAATGGGTGGTTTAATGTGATACGGTTATATTTACGTACGCACACACATACGTGGCTAGGTACATAGCCATGATATTATTATGTATACGTTGAAAATTTGAATTGTAGAACATGAGCGAACTGTAGAAGCTGCAGAATCAGGCACTTTACTTGATGAAGTTTTTAATTACTCATAAATTAGTATCTGTACCGAAATATATATTTCAGAGGATCAAACATACTGTCATCGAGATGGTATCACTTAGTAATTTAAATCGATGTCCTATATTCCTTTTTGGGACTTTGACTGTTGAAAACACGTCAAAATATATGCAAGTTGCGCTTATCGATTGATTATGCAAATGTATTAACTGAAATAGAGAACAGTTTCAGCATTACGTGCATTCAGAATAATTCAGAAAATCTCTCAGCAACTATCAATTCTTTACTCTATGCACCCTCACAATTTTTTGCTCAGGATTCAATTCTCTCTTTGATCGCAAGATTGAAATTTACGCTATGTAATAACAAAAATTTCAAAGTATTACTCATATTACTATAAATAAGCAAAACTGGAGAAACTAACGATTACATTGTATACTACTTTTTGAACCATTCAACTTTCGTTTCAACCATGTTTTCGTATACCAAATATAGTAGTACAATTTTGTTCCGAAATAACTCGACACCGCTTAGTGCCAGAACTAGAAGGTATTTTTAATCGCTTACTGCACGAGTAATTATAAAAATAATTATATCGTGTTTGGTATCATTTGAATTAGAAAGACAGGATTAATTCGATGGTAAAAGTTTCTTAAAAAAATGACCGATACTCGACTGGTTCCAAGGGGGACTCCCCCAGTGGTGGGGATAAAACTTTGACATTTATAATAGAGACCTTCGCGACATTTACGGAGATAATACTGTAGTGTCCGAATAATTCTAGTGCACACTTAGCTGGATCACCTTGTAAGGGTCGTAAAGATTTTCGTTCACGATGTATCTTCTTTTTCTAGTCGTTGTACAGAAGTGTACAGAAAACAAAGATGACGCGTTCAAGGAATTATATACCTACACACTTAAAAATCGTCGTGGTAAACATAGTTGGTACGAACACTATCCTTTGATATGTCTTATTCATGAAACACCTTACATTTATAAGAATCTTTTGAATGTTTTAGCGAAAAGTGACGGAATACCATTGGCGAGGCTATATAAATATGGAATTTCGAAAATACGGGTTGAACCTTCCAGACTCAGTCTTTGCTGTTGGACTCATCCATTTTAATCAAGACACAACTTCGTCGCGAAATTAATAATTGTCGGCGGTGTCCTCTCGGGTCGCGTTACGTAAAACACGTTAAAGTTGAGCGTCGTTTTTCCTACGGTCACGAAGAACTTTCGAGCGATAGTTAAAAATCTCAAGAGGGTCATCTCTCCTTCCGTACGAGAAATATTCAAGGAAGCAAAGAGTACTTGGAACAATTAATGGAGCGGAGCCTGTCGTCCGTTTGGAAAATCAGTTTACTCGAGTGTAGAAGCAGCATTCGTTCGTTGATTGAATAAAGTTTTCCCAGTCGGTTGACTGACGAATCCGTGCCAGTTTCATAAAATGAATCCTATATATTCTAGTAATGAAGGTTCAGTGCAAAACAGAAGAAAGGAAACAGAATGGTGCCGCAACTGAATTTTTTAATAGCTGCTAATTGATCGTTCTTTCTCGAAGTTACTAAGATGTTTGAATTCTCACCAAGTAAAAATTCAATTCCCAATATAACATTAAAAATATTCTTATATAAATGTAACATTTTTTATATGGGTAATTGAGTAATTCACTATTTTCATAGAATTAATTGCACTCACAAAAACAGTTCAACTACCATCGTATGTGATAATATTTTTGGTAATTATTTACATTACGGGCTTCCTCACCGATTTTGATGACCGTGAAATATGTTGTCAAGGTCATCATTTTGAACAACTTTTTCCTATACATGTTACCGCCGCTCAGCTTTAGTTTCCGAGATATTCGCAAAAAAGTTTTAACATATTTCAAGGACATCAAAATCGGTGAGGAAGCCCCTAATGTAAATAATTACCATAATTTTCAATATTTTATCTACATTATTTTACGAAGCAAAGAATTAAAATTTTATTTCATTTTAAACTATCCTGTACATATATTAAAAATGGCTCAAATTGAATGGAATAGAATGAAATTAGTTCAAAATTAGTTACGTAGCATTCAAAATAAGTTTATTAACATAAATAAATAAATATTATAACTTATCTAATGCTAACTTATATCTAATGTTATGACCATCGAAAATGTTGTTAACTCGAAATACTGTTACATTTTCGATGGTCATAGATATGTTAATAAACTTATGTTGAATGCTATGTAAGTAATTTTAAACTAATTTCATTCTATTCAATTCAATTTGAGCCATCAGTCTCTTCTAAGCAAAAGAAGCTTATCCCAATAATTTTCAAACCAATTCAAATTGCCCAACGTGAGGTACACAGAGAGAGACCCAGATTGTAGGTTAAGTGTATTTTAATGCCCTATGTCCTATAGCAAATTACAGCCTTCTAAGGACATTTCACGCATTCATCATAGTTTCATGCATATTAAACACGAACATTTGAAATTCACGTACAACTGTAACCTTCAAAAGGAACATGGGGCTTTCTAAATGGATGGTAATGATCTCGCCCGTCAATTCCGTTTCTTTCTTTCTTAAAAACAGCAACGGAATTAGGTCACTTTTAAAAAATACAGAGGAGGAAACGTGAAATACCTGCGGAACCGTTGCGAGCGAGAGCAAAAAAACGTTGCGACTTTTTACAACGTAGGAAACGCATTCGATTCTTTTCTGTGGAAATCCCCTTTCGAGACATTACCCCGCTGCATATATAAAAACAGAATGTGAAATGGAAGTCTATGGAAGTCCTTTTTAGTCTATGATGGAACCAACTGAAACACAATTAGTGCCGAGGGCTTACACCAATTACAATTACACGTATAATTTACATTAGAAAACTTACACATTAGTAAATACACTGGCGGACAAAAGAAAGTTTAAATAGAAATGTATACGATAATTACCACAATGTTTGCAAACTCGAACATTACTTTGAAGCAGCAATGAATTTTTTATAAATAGCTACATCCTATGTAATAGTGGGAACCAGAAAACTACTAAAAGGGATTGAAAATTTTAAGTTTTTTCTTTTTTTAACGATGAAATCAATAAACTAGTTGACCAACCGTAAATTTTCCGTTTACAATTTTGATATTGTAACATTTTGTTAGTTTCACTGCTTTGTAGGACCTCCGTTGCTGTCTATTACAACGTACAGCCTGTTTGGTAAACTTCCAATTAACCGTACAATTACAGTATTATCTCCGTAACTGTCGCAAAGATCTCTACCATAATAGTCAAAATTATATCCACACTACTGGGTGATCCCCCTTGGAGCCAGTCAAGCGATAAACTCACTCGACGACCTAGCCAGTGAGGAATCCAATATATGAAATTAATATGTTCATAAATATAATCAATTATTATATCGAATAGCTGAAATTTGGAGAATAGGTTCGTTTTGCATTAAAAACATGTTTCCCAACAGGATTTTTGGCGACTAAAAACAATATTCTTCGACATGCTTCAAATCGATCAACAGTAATCAAAATCTGGATTACGTACCACTTCGATATTTATAATTTCTCCGAATTTGTTCGTGCATGTGCATACGGGTAGAAGCAGATATACAATGTTCGTGAATATCTTGATGAGGTCCGCGCTCTGTTCGAACATATACGTACACGTGACGGAATATTCGAACAAGTTCGTACGACATTCAAACCCAGCAAAGTTTCCGAGCTCGCGGTGAAGTTCGAATGCTTTGAGACGTTCGAACTTTCCAGCTTTCGAAGCTTGAAAGCGAACTCTCGACGTCCTCCCCCCTCCGTGACTTCAAAGATGACGGCCGACCGGAACTCGGGCAGCAATATAAACGGAGAATGAATCACGCATGAATGAAAATTCAAACATTTTCATTCTTTCGATCGTACTCTCGAAAAGCTATCGAAATTTAACCAAAGGAAAAAAATATTCGGAATACGAACTTAAGGGAGTCTTCCGGTTTAGAATCTTAGAAAACTGATTTTTCTTTTTTACATTTACTTAAGGCACTATGTCTGCAAAGGGATTTGTTACGAGCGTTTGAAATATACTTTATACAAATTTTTAAACGTAGAATTCGAATGTCTTTGAAAACGGCACGTTTCATACGATATGTGCTTTTCGTGTGGGTCATGGCGTTTCGCAGGATTTTAAGGTCACCTTCATAGAATTTAAAGAGCTTTGAAGAGCACGTTTCGTACAATACGTGTTTTTTTTTGTGGGTGATGGCGTTTTGGAGATCTCAAGGTCACTTTGATTTCTTCAAACGAAAGAATACTTCTGTACGACAAAGGACATCGAGACACGAGTTGGTGACATATATCGAGAATTCACTGTATATACAATACGACCTTTCTTAAAAGTGTTTAACCATCCGTATCTTAGATAGAACATATAAAAAAATTCCATAACTTTTTTGTTTTCTGATTCTGAAGCGTGTACGTGTTCGCATGTTCCACGATATCTCTCCTGTACATACAAGAAGCTTCACCTAACTTACACACTCCGAGCAGGTAGTAATGAAACTTTGCATATGCATACGTAAAGCATCGAAAAAATTCAACGCGCAGTTTTTTATAGCTGTCCATTTCCATGTTTACGGTGCGAAAAAGTTTCCTAAAGTTAGAAAATATATGACCTATTTTTTGAAACATTTTTGAAGCTTCGGATGTAGGTTGCCCACAACACTTCCCAATAATTCAATTTGTTAGGTTATTATACAAGAAATTTCCGAGACATTATAATGCCAAATATTTTGAAATGTTTTTGTTAAGACGTACTTCTAGCTATTCAGATGTATTATATCTATACCACTCTATACTTTCGGGAAATCTACTTTCTCATCGACGTAAATCCCGTAACTGTGTTACCCAGAAAAATTGCATAAAAGTATAGTCAATAATACAATAGTTTAAATTTTCATTAGTACGTGATTTATTTTGTGTCTACTTTATTGGCTGAATCTCGATCGGCCGTGGTTTATGGGACTGCGGGGGATAGAAGGACATCGATAACCCGCACTCGCTCTTGGGAGGCTTGAAACTTTGAGCATCTCCAAGCGAACAAACTTTAACCACGACGTCACCGATATTTTCTATGTTTCAACGCAGTTCCGACTGATTTCGTCGTCTATACACGATCGTTCCGCTAATACGCTCGATGTATAGTAATTAGGAAACAGTCATACAGGAAAAGTATATTCATCGCCATGATTAATGGTATTAAAGATGATTGAGAAGCTAGTTTCATATACATACATACGTATACAAGAATTGTATAAATAAAAACATTAATGAACCTAATTTTCTTGCTGTTCGAGAATATTTTTTCATAATGATATTTTCTTAAAATATCTTGATAAGATCAACGTGGTGAATAACCCTGGTTGTTCTTGTGGTCATGAGACACAGGATATTGATCACGTCTTGTGGCAGTGTCCTCTATATGACATACGCAGATCGAAGTTTATAAAAAACTTGAGATTACGGGGTTGCTTTCTTCCCATGTCGTGAAATGTTCTACTCCACAGACCTACAAACAATGCATGCAGGAACTTATGTTCCTTCCTGAAGGATTGCGGATTGTGTGTATAATGTCATCGTCACGTCCATTGACAATTGACCGGCTCCAACTGGTATGTATCTATTGCGTTACCTTCACATTCGAACAAGGCTATAATATTATGTTATAATTAGACAGCGGATGTTTATGCAATTTCCAATTTTTATAGAAAAATTTTAAGAAAGTGGAATGAAATAAAATCCTATTTTTAATGGGAACAGCCTTTCTAGATCCAAAGCAAATAAAAATCGTGTTAAATTCCTTCGAATTTTATATTGTAGCATTTTTTTAACATTTACATAAGCCATAAATGCATAAAGATCCGCTGTCTAGTTGTAATATATTAAGGTTGTAATATCACGTATGTAATACAGAATGCAGAATAACCTCTTATCGGAGGTTACAACTGTACAATAAAAAAAAACCAATAATTATGTGACTATTGTACAGGCATGTTCAGCAGCTCTGCTCTAGTATATTGCTGTGTGTTTTTGTAAAATTGTTTGAAAACGTGTTGTGTTTTTATATTTAACGGATCAGGTAAGTTCTTGCGTTTATATTCTGAAGAAAGATTTCATTATGTATCGATTATTTATTCTTTGGAGTTTCATTTTACTGTCCGCATCTTTCTCCTAGAGAAGATAATCCAATTTCAAGACAAATGTCTGTAGGAGACCGAGTCGAATAAGCCCAAAGATTTCGAGCATTATGACGTGGCCCCGAGGCCCGTGGCACGGTATCGCTATCTGATAACGTGCAACATACTATCCCCTCGGTTTCTGCGCAACAGGCCTCGGAGAATATTTTCAGGACGCCGGAAATTGAGGGTCGCGATTACGCACACGTCTGCACGCGTTCCACTGTAACGAGAGAACGAACCTTTTATCGACACCGCGCCGCCGCCGTGTGAATCTTCGGACGACCGAATGGAGGAAGAAGCTACGTGGAAACACCGTACCGGGGGAAACAAGAGAGTCAAGATCGAGAGGGGGAGAATTTTCTTTTACATCTCTCCCCGAGCCGTCGAGGTGGGATTTTTCCACGAAAATTCAGATGCGAAAGAATCTCTGGTGTTCTTTAATGAAATCTTCAGCTCGTCCGCTAGCTCTTATGCACTGTGAATCATGAGGTCGGAACAATGTCTTTTGGTTTGATTGTGGCCAGGAAAAGTGTTGAAACCACGAAGGTCCTCGAGAAACTAGTTTTAAACGAATGCAACGCTTTCGAATGTTTTGTTGTAACAGAAGTCGCGTCGGTGTTATTCAAAGACCGGAAGTTGCAACAATGGACACAATATCCCTCCATAATAACATTTAGCTATATTTAATAAATATTGCAAATCAAATATTGTAACTATGACAACCATTAATCAAACAAATTATTATGGAAGCGAATGTATGTGAATCCAATGAAGTTTATTTCCAAGTTTATTTTAATATGTATCTCTATCGCAACTGCTTGTAGACATTTCTACACTTTCATTTTCTCTATATTTATTTTCTGGTAAAAAATTGTTTCAGTCCAAAAAGTCATGTCGAAAAAATGTCAAACATTTGCTTGTTTGTTTCAAATACTGGCAGTTTGACACACGGAGAGAGAGAGAGAGAGAGAGAGTTTTGTGACTAACTGTGTAAATATACAGTGTAGTTCGATTTCCGTGACTATCATTATTCATAGTGAAAAACTTTTCACGTAAAATTGATTGGTCTCAGGAGGGACAAATTCTAATGGTTTTTTTTTGTTGTAAGTGGACTCGTAGAGGACATTAGTATCATCACCTCTTTTAGAGTGACCTCTTCCAGAATACTTTAAATAATCATCAGCTTACAAAGAATGAAAATGTTAGTACAATAACTGGACTACATTCCATAATCTTCAAATGCAAGTTGAATAAAAATTTCCACAAAATAATCCAACAATGTTATACACATTATTTATTATAAATACGATAATCCTATTAGAACAAGGGATTAAATTGGACTCAATTTTCATAAATAGGATTGCAATTATAAAGTCGCGGCAGTCTAAAAGTAGTCATTCTACTTTAAGCAGATAATAATTCTACTTTAATTGAAATTGTTCTGAAACTCTTAGTTGAGAAAAAAATGTGAAAATTAGCATACCTAAATAATGAAAAAAGATATTTAAAAATGTACATGTATTCTGTGACAGAAGCACGGTGTTAAAAATATTAATGTTTTCCAAATTCACTCGTGGTTACTTTTATCTCTAACTATTCGCAATTTAGCTAACCTCACGCTGCTAAAATGGCTTCTGAATGTAATTAGTACTACATGGTACAATTAAAACAGCAGTTAAATTTTCGTGCAATACGAGTTCCGTACGCGTCCACGTTATCTGTGAGCCGCGAGATAGTAAAATACGTGACAAAATATTTAATGCAGTAAAGTCTTTAATGTTGGCAAAGAATATTTTCATCTTCGGTATGATGTTTCATTCTGAAATATGTGAGCATATAAAGCAGCAGTATAATTTCTAAGCAGCGTATAAATTTGGAAAATTGCGTAGACACAACTCTAGAATGTAATCATCGATTACAGATCTGTAGATTTACAACATGTACTGAATTCTTTTAGTACCTACTTGTTCCACTACCTAGTATTATACCACAAGTTTTGTATAATTCATTATTTATTGCTAGGAATATAGAAGAGTAACAAAAAATCAACATTATAATTGCTTTTGTCATAGTTAGAAGTAACTTAAGAAATTTTTTCAATAATTAATTTCTCCTCGATTGGCAATGACGACAAACCCAAGTCGTATGGTGCGATTTTGAAAAAGTGTGCTACGCTCTTTAAAGTGTGCCAAATTAATTTTGTCTGCGACTGTACATCGATAGGACTATGAAGTTACTACTATGTAGGACAAGAAGTCCCTTAAGGAGTTAACTCCCCGTAAGAAGTTTTCTAGTTGATAAATTGAACTTGTTCCTCATTCTGACTTTTATAAAACAAGCTACGAAATGTCGAATTTCCATAAAGATCCGCAGTCTAGTCATTATACATAATGAAACAAGCTGCAGAAGGCATCATAGACGGAAAGACGAAATTATTCTTGAGAGATACAAGGAAAATCCAAATGTAGCTTCCTTCGGATATACATATCTCCACAGAAAATATTTTCCGTTGGACAGGAAAATACAATACTTTAACCGAATATTTGCGAAGAATATCTTGAATTTTCCATGGTTAGAATCCAAAATATAATAATTTTTGTCTTTACTAAAAAACAGATATACAAAATGACGCTCATAAAGAGAGATCTCGGCCTTGTATGTTTCAAACAATCAGTTTAGCATAAGCGTTCATCAAGTTCATCAAGAACACCCACTGACAGAAATCGGGTTTCCCTTGGACGGAGATTTCTGACAGAGGACGCTCGAAAATTACTGGATTTCAAAAACTATAACGAGATGCTAAAACTGTAAAAATATAAACCGAGTCTTTCATTACTTCTACAAGAAATCGGTATTTCAAAATTTGCTTATTTTTATAAATTTACTTTCGAAGCTAAAAAATTCATAGACATACATTCTAACAGCTAAAACATGCCTGATTTGTTTAGAATTTTCAATTGAAGTGGATGAAAGAAATTACAGAAGAACCTTATTTTCTTTGTCATCCTATTACTACCCTCTCATGTCGACACATAGGGTTGAAAATTGGCATAAAGTATTTTCTTTATCTTTACCTTTATCCTTATCCGATTATGCCCTTTGGAGAAATAAAAGAAGATTTCAAGAGATGATACTCGTTTACAGCACACATGTGGAATCCGTTGTGGAGTTACAATAATTTAAAGAAAACTCACGTCGATCCCAGCGTGTCTTTCCATTTAATTCGGGGGAGAATAAACGTTGGGTAACGCAGCAGGCGTGAAAGCTTGCTAAGGTGTCTAGAATATAATAACTGTATCGATCGTAACGGGAATACAAGGGTGCGTTTACGTTCGTTTATATAACGGAGCAAATACCCTGGCGAAGAGCAGTAAACGTCGTGACTACCTCTTGTTGAGGTCAGAGAGAAACAACATAAATAAAGACGTAGAAACAACGGAAAATATAAATCCATCCAGGGAGGTGGACACGTTAACAGTAACTAATAATAAAATTTATATTCTGTCGAATGTATTCAAGCTGCAGAATTTTCTCTTTTATATTTCAAAATATCTAAGATATTTTTATCACTCTTAGAGTTCAATAAAATTGAAAAATTAAAATTAAAATTAAATTAAAATTGAAAATCGAATTGAATAAAATTGATTAAAATTGAATGCAGCATGCAAAATTTAGAAGAAAATGAAGCCGATAAAAATCTGCAGAGAGACAGAAGCTAAAGTATTTATCCTCTCCTGCCAACTGAACGTATTCATCGTATACAGGGTGGATCATTTATATGTAACCATTTTTTACTCGGAAACTGTTGTGCAAAACTATGTTTCAGACAAATAATTAAAGCGCTATACGATACGCGAAATTTTTCTGGTGAGCGTTATACCATAACATTGGTGGTAGGAAGCAGCCACAACAATTTATCGATGTATTCGCAAAAAGTATAATCTGATGAGTTTATCCGACAAAGCTAATTCCAGAAAAGGCGTTAGGCGAATGAAAGAGCAGAGCAAATGAATGCCACGGAGGGAAGAGATTTTGATAGAAGGGAAAGCAGCAAGTGGCCATGTTGCAAGCTCCCCTGGGATTAAACAAACAACTGTCAGCTAACACGCACACTCGAATCGGACACACCCTGCCTTTACTTTGCGGCGTATCAACGGAAATTTGGAACGTCGACCATGACGAAGTACATAGTGTATCAAGTACAAGTGAACCGAGTCACCGTAGGGGATGTCGTTGAATTCCTGCTGGCACTATAATTCTTCGGCTCCTGCTCACGAGAACGGCACCCGCCACGGAAATACAAAATATTTCCGCTTTCCCTCCCACAAGGACACCGAACATGTTTCTCCCTTTCTTCGAGCAGTGTGTTCGGATGAGTACGTGCGTGTTCTACGGTACAAAGTGAAAACAGGAGATGTATCGCGTCTACAGAGAGGTTTCATTCGATTCCAACAAGAAACGAATGAGGAGAAAAACCGTTTATTACCCCCTTGTTGTACAAATTGATGTAACGTTCTTTTAAAACCTTAACTACCGAGTACTAAACGTGACCGATACACTGACTCTCATAATTGATCCAACACACTTGAAAACAGAATTACCTTTTTAAAAATGGACCAAAAGTTTTTTTAATGCTATCAGAAGACCAAATATTCGGGCTGACTCAGAAAATCGAACAGTAAAACGCTCCCCCATCAGCAGTCGGAATAAAAAGCACACTGTATCAGATTGCCTATATCGGTTCTAAGCTTTTTTGCAATAAGCAAGTAATTCCTAAGTTTTGTTTGTCTGGCAAATATTCCGTAATTAATTTTAACGTGGAAAATGACTGAGAAACACAAAAAAATCACTGAGAAGTTTAATATACATATTCTATTGAATTAATAGTTTCACTCACTGTTTTAATAGGAGGTAATTTAAAGCATTAGCGTTTACAATGTCAGCTGACAGCATCAAGAATAGCCAGCTTTTGTCTCTATTACGAAGAAGGTAAAATATATTAAATTTGAAACTCACAAAAGCGTATATTGAAATTGATACCGTATATTGAATTTATGCTATATTATATATAACGTGTTTGCTTCATACAAGTTTCAATCGTATGCCAACCTACATTTTCAACATAGTACTATTAAATATGTCTCATAGTTTGTGCTCCTTCAATTTCGAACAATAGTTACAAACGTGTTTAAATTTAAACGTATATGTACTTCCAAACGTTATATTTACATCTTTTTTACGTTTTAACGCTAATTATTCTACAAACAAGTCGAAATAATACTTTATTTCTATACTTTATTTCTAAAAATTCTATTAACAGAATTGAACTTGTCAAAATTGAATTCATCGAATACTTATTTTTGACACACTACAATTATCAAAGTCGTACCTAACACCTAACGTTAGATAGTGTGCAGATTAATCTTTGGACTCCTGAGAGTTCTAGGTTTACGGACTCATTTCTGACTCACACCGACATGTCGCTACACAGTTATATTCCGATATAAGACGATGGCTCGGAACCGCCTTTCGTCGTATTTCGAATGTAGAAGCAAACCGTAAAGTGTCAAACTATCTTTCGTTGGAAAAAAATAGAATACGACATACCCTCTCGTTCTGGCTCTAAACGGTATCAAGCGAACAACTTTAAAAGAAAAAGAGGGGATATCGATTTCTTGATTTTGAAATAAACAGCGTCGTCTTATATATCGGAATACAACTGTATTCTACTGTATATATGAATTACTCCGGAGTAGCGTATAGAAGATCAATAGCGTTGCTGAATAACATTCGACAACGAGACTCGCACCTTTCATAGTGACCCCGCGGTGTCATCGAATACTCGTGACAATGCAATAGCAACGCGCAACAATGGGTTGCAACTATATTATCCGAGAAAAATACGGTACATCCCCGCAGCGTCGATACGAGAGCTCCCGGCAAAGGAGGATGTTAAAAAATAGCCAAATTTTGCTCGTATAAACTTTTTTTCTCATTGCAGCGTGCTCGATTTGTCCCTACTCTGCCTCCCACGTGCTTTAATTTATCTAGTATTTAAAATACAGTTACCTTTTATTCGTTTGCACGATCGTTGACTATATTTTTATCAGTTTGTTCTCAAAAGCGATAGAAATATTGACTTCTGGCTGCGAAACAGAGTTTCAATTTTTACATTTCATGTATGTATGTATGTATGTTTTTCGAACTAGTAACTACTTGAAATTAACCCTTTGCACTCCGATGTCCCGCCTCAGGGGACATTATGAACCTAGAATCGATGGCTCGGAGTGCAAAGGGTTAAGGAATTTCAATTATTGGTACTACGCGTTTTCTACTTCGTCCGCCTTTTAACACTTTAACTGCCAAGCTAGAAACCTAAAAAATTCCATCAAATTAATGTGTTATTTAATGAGATAAAAATTGAAAAAAATTAGATGTATGATATTGAGTGGTCCTCCAACTTTCTGGCATTTTACAGATCCTTAAAATTACAATTAATATATTAGCGTGAAAATTCATTTTAAAATTTGGACAAATAATTCCGTCACCCACATATGGGTGGCATGGCAATCAACGTGTTAAACTACTTCTAGACATATTGCCGACAAGTAACGGTGGGCTTACGCGTTTTTAGAACGAAGAATATTTGAATATTCGCGGTGTCCGAGATTCTCAAAATTTGGCCACATTTTAATGTCCTGTTTTAAGCCGTTCACGATTTCACGTGTGCATCGATGTTATATATTGACGCGGCTTAATTCGTCGTAGAACTACTAAGGGAATTGAGAGGAACAATGGGCAACAACGCGAAAAGCCCAGACGACCGGAACAACGGAGCCACTTGTTACGCGCACCGCGCTAAAAATTGTTTCTTCGGTTCGTCGTACGTTAACTCGGTGAATTCCGTGCCGCGATCGATAATCGTGCTCATTCTGCCAGAGTCCCCTGACCAAACTCGAAACGAAGTCTCGTTCGGTGGCAATGTTAGCGAGACACGTTCGATGGTATCCAAGGAATCGTGAAATCTCGTAATCCTCGTGAAATTTAACACATTTCTTTCTCGCACTTCTTTCACGAGTTCGCAAATCCCTTGCCATCAATGGCGACGTATTATATTTAAAAATGAATAAAGGTGCCTGTTCCTCGCATCGTACGAACACTCGTTCCACTAAACTTTGAACAGTTCAGACATATATTATTAACCGAATGAAAAATATTTATTAGCGACCTACTTTATACACAAAGGTAAATCCTACCCATTCGTAACATCGCACCATCGATAGTTAGTGAAATTTCGAAATGAATTTATTCCCTATTTTTATGATTGTCTATGCTTTAAAATTCTCGATAAGGTTAAAGTCGACAGCTCGGAGAAATTACTAATTTCGTGGTTTGTTTTTATTCTGCGATTCTTTTAAACAATTCCTACAGGCGATAGAAATTATGTCTGTATTACGATTCGCGTTTCCCGAGATTGATTAATAGAATCTTGAACATTTTTAAACAACACAATTTGTGCTCGGTTTCGCCGAATTGCTCCGTTTTGTCAATTTCATTTGGAACAATCGTCAGTCGACGAAAGTTTACGATAATTTATGTATCGTTTACGACATACTTGAAAAATATCTTTTCGCGCGTAGGCGTGTTGCGTATAGGTGACGATCGATAGCCCTTTTTTTAGAAAATTCGGAAGGGCCCTTCTGGAAAACTCGAAAACTCGAAAACTCTTTAAAACTTCTGCACGGTGGGATTTCCAAGAGCCTTGGGATCGTTGGTTCGCGTTCGCGTTACCGAAGTGTGTGCAAACGTCTCCGGTGACGTTTCTTCAAAAATTTCTTCCCGGTACAAGCACAATTGTTTTCGAGAAAATTTTGATTCCTCGTAGCGATGTTCGAGAAGTACATAGCGAGAACATAGACAGAGGTTCTAGAGCGGATCAGATTTCTAACGAGCATATCGACGGAAGTATACAAACGAATCTGCAAGGTATATATTTCTTAATTACTCTCGAGCTGTTTGAAAAATAACAGAAAATTTTTACCCCGTTCGCTGTAACTCATTTTTATCTTGAATTACTCAGTAAATTCGTTTCCATTTCTCTGATGTTAGAATCTGCGAGCTTTTAAGGTGTTCATCCGATCAACGCAAAAATATTGCGTCATCACCGTCATCGACGTAGCAATGAAATAATTCGGTAGCAGTAGATGCTAACAGGTGTGTTCGATCATCATTTTCCTGGCCCGTGAACAAATAGGCAACCTCTTCGAGTGCTTCGACCAACCAAAAAATCAAAATAAAAAATTACAACTTTCATTGAACTCTACGAAACGTTTGTGGAAGAAGTTATTCGACAGCGGAATAACTCTAGACGTAGCACAAGATCCACGGATCATTCCCGATCACACTATTCCTTCGGTCTTCATCACCTGTAGGATACACAGTTCACTCTCTTCGACGTTCCCGCGGGAAGCCGATATTCCTCTGCCGGGGAATCATCATTCTTTTCCTTTTTATTCTTTACACAAACACTGCTCGTTAGAACGACTCGGTTGTACGTTTCCGCGAGGAAACGTCATCGCACCAATAAAGATCAAACGGTCAAATACGCGGAACGAAAGAGAGGGAGAAGTTTGCCAGAGGAAGCTGGTATTGGTGACGATGATCACGGGCGGAATGAAGACGAGGATGTAGCACTGACCTTGTTCCGAAAAATCCTCTCTCCTAACTGACGAACGCGCGGGAACCGAGGCTCATGTCAAGAGTCAGTTGAAGAACGACTAGAAGAGCTACCGGCGACTGACTTCACGGTAGGACCTCGTGATCCTTTGGACTCCTGCCGCGCTCTGTGCCGTCACACGGAACGTGTATACCCTTAGCGGTCAACGGCGGGGTGCGCGACGACGCCGGCGCCGACGTCGACGCCGACGCCGACGCCGTCGCCGTCGCCGTCACCGACGGACAGGAGCTTACGGTGTTGCGCACCTGCGCGCCTTGACTCCGGTTCGTCCTCCTACCTACCCCGATAGCAAACCTCACTTGAGCTGCCACGCCGGTAACTGAGCACCTGAGCTCACCCATTGCCCTCGCCTGCCACACCTGAACTAGTTATTCCACCCCGTAACCCGTTTCACCTCGCCGAATGAAACACACTTCGCGCGAGAAACACTACGTTCGTATCGGCCGAATTACATTTGCCAATACGAACCATCGTGTCACGCATCGACTCCGTTCGGTTTTAATCCTACGCGCCTGATCCTTACGGTCACCTCGAATTCTTTCGTTTTATTATTGTTCCCCTCAGGGTTACAACAATCCTCTATAGGTTCACACCTATATGCGGTGGTCACCTATCTTTCGACGGGCCCCAACCAACATCGCTTAACCTCAACGATCACCATCCCACAACACCACCGAACGAGCCACCATTCGCCGGCTTGGGAACCTCGAATTCATAGACGCAATTAACACATTGCGTACGGGTCACGAGATATCTCGTTTTTAGCAAATCGAACGTTGCGGCCGGGTCACCAGATGTAACGAATTTTTTTCCGCGCGCGGTAGTGGAAAAACGAAAATTTTCTTGAAATTGTGCACCTTTAACGAATTTTCTCAAGGTTAAAAAACGTTCGTATCGTAATCTCCCGATTTTTCCCATATTCTACAAGGTTGCAGCTTTCATTAAAACAAAAAATTTCATCGTTCTACCTCATTCCTATCGAAAGTTCTTTGATTTTGAATCCGAAAATGCCGTTTTTGCCCACTGTACGAAATGTGTGAACTTTTTCGGTTTTTTTTTTTTTACTGACTGACTGTTGGAATGCAACGACACCACCGCGTAGGTCAGGTGTTTAAGCACAAGGGGCTGTTTTCCCTCGGTGAGGAGTGCCCCGGCGCGGCGGAAGCGTAAAGTCAGGGCCATTACTGGTCCCTCAACTTTAAGCACACGTAACTTTTGAATCAGTGAATTACCAACATTAAAACTTGAATTTTCGGAATTTTCTCATAAAAATCTACAGGATCGCATTTATAAAAGTGAAAAATTTCTGGTTTCCTCGGGTAAAGTTTAAACCCGTAACGAGCGAATCTGAAATCTGAAGTCTGATAGTTAAAATCGAAGGAAACATTTATTAACTGACAGTGCTATCTCGTGTTCTTCTTTGTCTTTATTTTTTCACCAGAACACGATCTTCCAGACAACGTCGATTGCACAACAAAGATAAATTATGCAATGTGTATCCATCGGTGTTCTCGTACAGTATAATAGATCCGCATTCATGTATTAATTTACAGAGAGTTGCTTGTAATGAAAAGAAGTTTCCTCGTTAAAATTAACAAAGAGGAACTAAACAACCTACAATTATCTCACACCTACAACCGACTTCCTAATTGTGTCTCATTCTCGCAGATTGTTGCACTCGTTCTTCCGGTGTCGGCTGAAAGGAACTTAATTTTCGAGAAGTATGCTGAACAGAGAATAAAAAGAATCTAGTTTCCATTGATTCTCATCTTTCCTGTAATTCTTGCTTTATTCGAGTTGACGAGTGATTCTCCTGAAAAATATTAGGATTGTTAATAAATAGATGTGACGGTCGGCATTAGTTTGTAGAAGCAATAGGCAATTTTCTACAATGCTTTCACGATCTAGTCTATTACTGTTAAAAAAAAAATTAGCTGACATGCATCAATAATTTTTCTTTAAATAAAATTGAAAATAAATATTTACAGATATTGTTTTCACGTGGTTATAACATACGAGATCTATAGAGAAACAAATTGTAGAAATATTTAAAAAATAATGTTATTCCCATGATTGGGTTATTCAAATAATGGGATTCCCATTTTTAAAAAAATTGTAAACGAGTATAAATGGGTTTCAATGATTTATAGAAATGGGATTCGCCAGTTGTCCGGGAAATAGAATAAATGTGTAGATATGGAATAAGTATAATTTTTCTGGTGAAAGACCGAGAAAATTAATGCTTACACCAGCAGCTCGTTCCACCACAGTTCACCAAGGACTGACACGAAAATCAGGTCACAGCAACAAGAGAAAACATCTGTTGCTGGAAGACGTGCTATTCGGATAAGCAGACTGTTCGGACATTTGGATGCTAAAAAAATCAATGGATTTTCGAGAGAAGTAAATAACCATTTTATAATTGATAAGAAAATATTCTGTTTCCGGCGAAATAACGGAAGAAAAAATGGTTCTTGGCCAGTAGAAAAGCGTGCTGGCGATTCCATTTAACCGGGCATATGACCAGCTTCATTCAGCGCTTTTCATCGGACCGGAAGCCAACGCATGAACGGCCGGTTTCTTTATCGTAGCGATGGTGGAGGGTAAGAAAACCACGGGGAGGAGGTACGAAGGACAGGGACGTCAGTATTGACCCAGTTGGTGGCGCTCGCTGTTGCTTCACCCTCTTCCCAACCCCTGAGCTGCGCTCGTCGCTCTTTGCTCGCATGGAGAGACCGAAAAGTTCGGCCTAGCCCCCATGTGTAGCGTATACACACGAGCCGTCCACCACCATGTCTCTGCGATACCACATTACAGTAGAAAGTGTCACGTTACGCAATCCCCATAGACGATTGAACAAGCTACATACATAGGTCGGATGACGGCATGCGATTGTTGCGCAGATGCTCGTGACTTCCTCAAAGGGTGGCCCCTCCAACGCGCAAGCTTTCGTTGCAGGATTATATGTTTCAAGGACTCTTCAAGACCAGAAGAGGCGCAAACGAGCCACCGACCACCGCTCGGATTAAAACGAACAGCATGATCGGCACTTCACGTAATTGTCCGGTATTTCTATTCAAACCACGTGTTACCAGATATATGTATGTATTGCGCTGACACGCGATTCCGCTGAATGAATCACCTGCTTCGCGATGATCAACCTCGTGTCAACACGTTGACGTCTTCATACAATGTGATTCTTCTGCTCGCCAAATGCCACTCTGAGTATTCATCGTGTTCCTTTATACAGAGAGTGGGTCGTCACATTTTGCCATCTAGATTTACGTCATTATTATTACGCATAGCAAACAATTTTTTAGACGAAGTTAAATGGTTTTGATAGGGGCACATTCTGATGGTACATTTTTTTTCATATATTTTTTATTGCATCTATTGTATTAATATTGTATTAATCTATTTGTGTAAAAAAAATCATTAGTTTAGGAGATATTTAGCTAAAAAATAGAAGATATTTGTGCCTTTTAAGTATGCGTAAAATGCTTTTGCGGCTAATTCCAGCTTCTCTTTCGATTTCGCGAGAGCTAACGGATGGATTTAACGTAATTGCGGCTAACGCTACAATTTCGTAGTTCTTTGTTTCATTCACAGAAGTATAATAATAATAGTTAGGTTCTCGCATGTGAAATCTTTGATCTTAAACAAATTAATTTTACAGAGATATACCTATACCGCGGATTTTATGCATTTATAACGAAACGAGTAGCTGAAATTTAAAACAGTAAAAAGAATAAAAGAATTGAAGAATCTGAATGTGTCGTTTAATTTTGTTAAAATTATGGAAGACAGAATGACAATTTCATTAGATTCTTACAATTGATTACAGTAATAATTGTTTAATAATCACATTAACCATCATTAAACTCTACACATTCTTGTCCATATATTTTTTATCGCAAAAAATTCGGCCTTAGAGTTGATGAATTTTTTAATGAATTTCTGCAATGCACGTCCGCGTACAACAATTGTTTGTTGTCCCTGTTCTTCATTTTTCCTGTTTCTACCGTGCTACGAGCCAGGGCCGTGAGCAGCGCGAGAGGCCAGCCAAGGGTGATTACCCTAGGAATATGGCTTCAGTTTGTTAGTTAGTTACGCGGACGAACCTGATGCGAAATTAGGGAACTGCTAGGATTATTGACGTCGAGGACGAACGTACCGCGAAGTCAGTGAAATTGGGAGCCAATTTGAAATTGAGAAGCCGCTTCGCTGGGAGATTGGATGACTCACAAACGAACCTAATAAGAAATCAAGATGCCGCTAGGATGGTATAGTTTTCGTGGACGAACCTAACGCGAAATTGGGGGACACTAGGCTGGAAAAATCTATATTAGACTATGGTATGGCGCGAACGAACCTGATGCAAAATCTGGGAATTACTAGGCCTCGTAACTAGTATAATTTAATTGATACAATCCGAGCAGTAAGATCGTATCGTGTGGGAACGTTCAATTATTAAATTCGAATGTTGGACAATAATTAAGGGTTTATAGAAGCAACTCTAATGTGCCATTCAACTTCATCTTTTGGAAGAATTACTTTCTTACCGAATAGAAGAATTTTAGAGGACGGCGTGAAAAAAATTTCGCAAAACATGTCACCATGTATAGTTAAGGTCCACCCTAGTACACATACGTACATACATATAGCTAATATTTGGCTATTATTATTATAACACCAACCAACAAACAATGAAAACTATATAAAAAGTTGATCTGTGTGACGAAAGTATGTATGAAGCTACATCAATTACAAAAAAAAAAAATTATAATGTAAGCATTTTATAATGTAAAATGGACTAATCTTTCAGTATTTACAAGAGACAGCCTCCTTAATATTTCTGATCTACTATTGTTGGATTATCAATAAGTATCCAGCACTCGTACTTACTTTTCGAGAGCAATAATGAATCAGGGTTCTCTGAATCGTCTTCCAAACAAAGATTGTCAAGTATCGAATGCGTCGGTATGTACTTTGATTAAAGGTTTGGACTGTGAGACCTAACCATAACAGTCTGGAGATTGACCCTAGTTTTCTTTTCGGGAATCCGTTGTGAATCGCGTAGCGAAGAATTCATTGAGCAAAGAGCTTCCTCGCGTGCCGTGAAATAAAAAGAACTTTTTACATGAAATACCAGCGAACATCTTATTTATGCCCATTTTATTTGTTATATAATAGAAAATTGCCGGAACGTCTTGCGTAAAGTTAATATCAGTTTTCATAACTTCTCCCTGCATACCGAGGCTTGTAAACGTGGATTTCTGTTAGCGAAAGTAATTCTATTATTTGGAAACAAAATATTATCGGGTTGTTTTGGCGCGACGACGAACAAAAAATTTTCTAAAACGCTTCGCTGTGGAATTCAACAACGTTCCATTGTTAACCGACCTGCGTAACAAAATTTTGATGCAACGCAAAACAGTAAATCAACGAAACGCAGAAGAAATGCATACATTATTCCGCTGGAAATGTATCAGAGGTAGACACTGAGCGACCACCATAAACTTGAAAAATATAAGTATAAATATTTATGACGATCGTTTGTCTGGCGGCGCGTGCTGGAATGTGTAAAATATTATTCTATGCGTAATTACATTTCGCTGGGAGCACAATTAAAATGAATTTCACCGTGCGTTTTGTTGTTCAGTTTTCCGTAGGCGGCTTTCTATTTTCTGCTCCACAGTTCGTGCGAAACAACATGAAAACAAAATCCAGGGGCTCGATCAATTAAGAAAGTTTTGCACGTGGCTTTGCGCGATTTTTTCAGAACGATTTTTTTTTTTTTCGACGCATGAGCCTCGGTCTCGTGTGGATTTATGCACATTCCATGTATAAATCTGAGATTACTCCAGACATTCGTGTCGCACGCAAGAAACCTCGCACCACATACATAGTTTGTACATCGCATCGCTGTACCGTGGCGACCATTAAAACGTACCTTGCAAGTCAATTTTTATCACATCTTTATCCAGCCGGAAGAGCACGTCTTATAGTGCGCCATATTTTTTCACGGTAATTGGCATCAAAGCTTGATCGATAGAACGGATTTTGGGATTTCATAAGCGACCCCATTTTCCATGGAGCTTTTTACGATGCAACTATGATCGATTACAATGCAATTTTTTTAACCACTTCTGAATGTAGGGTTCCCCATGCTTTGTATTATTTCTAGACTGCGGATATTATACATCATTTGCACTTTTGAAATCAGTAGATATTTAGTAGATAGTAGATAAAAATCAACTGATATTTTGCAATATTCAGCGATAATATATGCTGCTTCATATCAGTCACTGTAGCTGGAGCTTGAGCACAAACTTAATTGCAAACGTAATTGAACGCTACCGAATACAACCAATCGTTTTTATTACACTAACGTTTAACGCAGGGCAACAATCACGTAATGATATGTAATAATGGTTTTTCTTTTATGTCGAGTGATTTAATGTGTCTACGCATACTTCAACTGTTTCGAACTTTGTACACTTTTTAAAGTAAACTCGGATAAACTATAATTCCAACTTCAATATTGAATGTTCCGCTGCACTTAAATTTTTTCGAGTTTTAAATCATTTTAGATTGGTCGGTATCATCAATCGTGGTATCACCATGATAAAAGGTGTGACGACCAACAATGTAACCAGCAGAAGGGTAAATATTATTCTTACGTTTGCTATCGGGATTACTTTGAGAGAAATGGTTCTGCGGGAAATTAATTTGTACTTTTAAAAACTTCTATTAGACGTGAAAATTTTCGAAACCTTGAACGATAAACTCTTTTTGCAGTAAACACATTGATTTTTGGTAATTTGTAGTCTTTCGGACACAGTGATAGGCAAAAAGCATTGACGACGATAAAATTTGGACAGTTACGGTAGATAATTTTGCAACAGTTACAGAGATAATACTGTAATTTACTTCTTATCAGATCAAAACTATAAAACACCATCGCATTCGGCATTCGACGAACTCATTACAGAAGTATTTCACATTCTATAACAGATGATTAAACACAAAATTCCAAGGTAATTCGTCTACTGATTTATGTCTTCGATAGAGGTACTCGTTTTTTATTTAGGCACGTATTTGAATCACAAAAGCATTAGACGCTGTCCACCACAGCCTAAATAAAACATTTCAACTTTGATCGACAGTGTTGGTATGCGTTACAGGGGCTATGTAAAACAAATGGGATAGGTGTGGTCATTTCAGATATTTGAAAAGTCTCCGTTCGCTAGACCGATAGAACTATTTATCATTCAATGTATAAAAGTTTTGCATAATACTCGTAGGAGGTAAGCAGATAAAGTACTGGTACGGATAAGGCGATAAAGATTATTCATACCTTTTAGGGTAAGACCCTCTTGGGCTGCATTAACGATGGCTACTAAACCAGTCTTCCCTTTCTTTTAGAAATAAGTAAGATCAATATAGGACCGAACATAAAACGACCTACAGTGAAGGTAATAATATGTAAGTAATGAAAAATAGATTATGTGCTAGATGAAGATGATTTAATGCACCGTATAAAGTTCAACAAAGCAAATAATCTAGAACAAATTATCTACAGTAGAACCTCCCATATCTTTCTCATAGAATTTTTAAATGGGATCTACTGTTCCTGTTAAACAAACAAACTTTTAAATATACTGCAGTTTGTACAGCTACAACGCGACCTAAAGTAGTTACCGACAATAATTTCTTAATAAAGCATTACAGTCTAGCATTCATCTTTACAATATACATTTATATTAATTCATATATCATTAGTTTTGTATATATCATTAGTTTGGTACGTAAGAATTGAGTCTTGTGCCGGATTTGTTAATGACTTCATACACTTTGCAAATGCACTACTGTTGTTTAGTCAATTACGTCGCCAGTGTTCGATGTATGTGACCGTGATTCGTTAATTAAGTGACCGATAGACACGCGGTTCACCACACCGGATATTTGAAGATATGAACTTCTCTCACTCTTAAAAGGATGATAATTTTCTTAACATTGGACCATACCACTTGAATTTTTTAGAAGTTAGAACAATCCTACATGATGTAAAAAAAATTGATTTTGCAAAAATTGCAATTGATCGAAATTGGAGAGAATATGTTCCACTCACTTTTGAAGCTACAATAAATCCGCACGCTGTAAATCATTTCGAACCAGAACCGTCTTACCAAAAGTAACAAATTATCCGCCGTGCGAAAATACACACACTTCGAACCAAACGTTATCGAGTCGAGAGGATGTTCTCAGAGAAATTGCTTCCGTCTAAAAGTAGCTGCTTCATACAGATCATGCAAATTAATTTTAGCCTTAATTGAGAATTCAAGATAAGAATTCAAATGTCCAGACATGATCCACTAAAAACATACTTAAGATTCACGGTGTCCTGAGTGCTTCCATTCATTAATTCCGTTCAATGTGCGCGAACAGAAATAACGATACGATGGCGAAACCTTAAGACAGAGAATCTTCTATCTTCGCCAGTGCGCCGACGACTATGTCGTTTTCTCCATTTTAAGGGGGAATCTTTTGTCCCGCAACCTCAGCATTAACAGCGTCACTCTTAAATCGTTCCAGTTAATGCCTGCAAATAGATTAGTCGATTCGGTTTGTTTTATAAAACAGTTCACGAATCGCTAGAAATGAATAGCATAACGTTTGCGTCGAAGCTAAATCGCACGAACCCGCAGATAAAGAAAAGGCGTCGTCTTCTCGGCAAGCTCGTCCGAAGCACCTAAGAACTAGAAGACAATATAACACACAAAAGTCTCGCTTGGCTAGTCACTTACGCTTCCTCTTCCTCGAGTTTTACCCGCGAATCTCGCTACCTATATTCACTCTTTTCAACCCCTCCCCAGCCCCTGGCCACATCCCCCGTTCTTCCGTTCTTCTTCGTCACGGCGGGTCGGTTGCACACCTTGGAAAAGTTTCATCCTGTTCGTGATGAAAGGCTCTCGGTTTCCTTTCTCAAAAGGCAGTTGCTTCTCCGCTGTTTACTGGAGACTGAGATTTCATAGCGATTAACGATCATTTCGCTTCCTTACGAACCACGGACAGTAGTCTATCTGTTTCGCGTTGTTTCTACTGGCTATAAATATTGCCAATTGTACAATACCGCGTTCCGTTATTGTATAGGGTGCGACGCGATGTGGCGACATATCTTTTTCTGCTCATAAAAACTTCCTCAACGTTCAACGTTAGGTTTCAGATTGTCAATTCATGATCTGCCCTTTCTCAACCCACTTTGCTCATTAGGAAGTAGCTTGTTATATTCGATCCACCACCCTAGTCTCCTTTTATCTGCCTTTTTAATGCAACGAACAAAAGATTGCTTCCATCGAGGAGTTATAAATCGAAGGTTTATAAATCCTATTTTTCACCGAAAAAGTTGCCCATTTTCTTATCGACACCGTGGAAATTCTATTGCATATTATGTATCCATTTTTGCTTCAAATAATTGGTATTTGTGAATATTGAGAGTATATCTTGTGTACTACGATTTAATATTTATAATTTATTGAAACAACAAAGCTCAGTAAACTAAAGAGACAAATAAAAGTCCCGCAACTTTCGTCTGAAACATTTTTGCGTATAATCATTATTTTTCGAGATGTTCGTCTATAACGCTATATAAGAATTGCTATATAATATACACATCATGAAAAATTTTTTGCGAAATTATGCGGGGTGACCAAGGTACTCCATTTTAGCCAAACTTTTACTTTACTGACTCTAAAATCATTGCGCATGCGTGAAGAAACTTCCTGTACCATCAAACCACGCAACCACAGTTGTCACCACGCAACAAAAGTTCTAATCATAACCTAATTTATCAATGAATGAAGAAATATGCAGTAATGTTAAATCAATAGTAGCAAAGTACGTAAAAACAAGTACAATTAAGACTTTGTCATTTAATTGCTATTCGAAAGCAGAAAATGGATTTAAGTTTAAACTGGAAAATAGTCATAATCGAATTTCTTTTTTAAAAAGCAGGAAAACGGTTCAAATATAATTCCTGGTGTTTCCAGTTTTTTTTTTTTTTGTAAATGCACTTTTGCGTTTTACAGTGGAGCACTGAATGGTAATCTTTGGTATCTTTAATAGTAAGTTGTTAATTCTCACTATTAAATTTCCATTATTGATCAATGATCAAATCTCAATAATAGAATATGGAACTCGTGAAGGAGTACCTAGGAAGTATAAATCCACATTGGGTGGCAGTGGTGACAGCAGGCATGTATACTCATCTGCGACAAATTTGCATAATAGGCCTATGTTTGGATGATGACAACAGCCCTCCTTTTGATCCATCTTATGCATCAGTGCTCTTCACATTTTCTGTGCTGTGTCTCCTTGCAGAGTATAAACTTTGGCCTAGAACACTTAAGGAACCACCAATTCAACTTCTTTATATTTATGAAGTAAGCATGATATTCAATGCATTGTAAGATGTTTAATGAAACAAATGTAGTATTTTCATCATTTTAAATTCATAAATAATGAGCTTGTACTTCTGTTTATCGATAAATGTCATGTGCAAAATTGTAAATTAACATATTAAAATTGCAAACAGTTTTCAAAACTTCTGGCTTAAAAAAGAAGTCACCTATTTTTTTTAATTATATATATATTTTTTTTTTTGAATTGGTGTTAAATCATGAATACCAACTAATTTTACTTCCTGCCTATACTATAGCACACGAACCTAACGGATCTTTTGATTATTATGATTAACTATGATTATAATGACAGTATGTTGATTTTGATTAAGGAATTTACTGTCTCAATAGAAAACACATTTTTTAATTTCCAATAAATATACGTAGCCAAAAATGAATTTCGTTATCGATTACAGCTACTAACAATCGGAAAAATTTGAGTCATTCGTAATGATAACCATAATCGTTAAGTTTAAAAATTTTTTAATTGCTTCGTTTTTCGAAAAATTTCTGCAAAATTATCATTTTATTAATGATATTTTTGGATGAAATTCTAAAATTATTATTTTTGATCTGTGGTCATAACAGTTGTGTTTCCGCTTCTGTATTTGGATAGATGTTGGTGGCCGTCTTGACTACAAATCTGGCGACACGTGCTATTTGGGTTCCGTTCATGCATGTTATTTATTGTTTAACACAAGAGTCAAGTAAATGGGTAAGTCAGTAGAAAAAAACGATCGGTTTGTTTATTAAAATTTATTGTATAGTGCTGCCCCCTAGTCTAATTTTTAGCCTGGACCACAACCTGCATCATCTTACCTGCATCATTAGCAGCGGATTCCAAATAATGCCAGAGTGAATGCTACTTCTATGTTAAAAGAGGCTCTTCTATGTCTAAGCTAAAAAGTTGATGCAGGTTCAGTTCTAGGCTAAAAAGATGATGCAGGTTCTGTTCCAGGCTAAAAAGATAATGCAGGAAAAGTGGGGACTCTCATTTCTTCAGTGCTTTAACATTATCATAGCGTAATCAAAGAGGAAATGAGAGAGAGAGAGAGAGAGAGAGATCTGGGCTCACGCCCAGGATTTTAGCACAGACGAGGTATGGCAGTAGACCAATCACCATATGGGGTTTCGTACTTGGTGTCTAGTCTATTCCTACTCTCGCAATATAATAACTGAGGGTTGAAACTTTACAAACTTTTTTTTTCTAGTATTAAAGATTATTCGAACGTCGACAAGAAAATTGTTTGCAATTAATAAAATCTTTTTGTATTAATAAAGTCATCATAAATATATGCAATATAAGCATAATTTTACTGAATGCATTACTGAAATTATCTTGCAGTTAATGCGGCTAAATGAAACGTTGGGCATGAGCCGCTATTCCATTTTAACCGAGTTTGCTTATTATATGGAGAAAGAAAGTGCTGCAACACACATGGCGTTTTGCATGTCAGTATTGTCATTTGTTTGGATGCTCGATGCAACGGAGTCGCTAGACGCAATTTTGGAAATTTGGACCAAGTAGTGTACCAGTGATGTTTAGTTTTGTAAGATACTTCCAACATTCTAGAATTTCTTAAATTTAAAATTTGAATGTATTTAGAGTAGGGCTGTTTAACTGATAAGTTATGCAGCTTTGTCTTAGAGAAATACATTTACATATAAAAATAATAAAGTATGTATTTCAAATAAATATAATAGAATAAAAAAAATCAATGTTAATAGTATAAAGTATTAAATAATACTGTGTCTAATATTTAATTAATTTTGTAGTCATATTTTTAAGTTAACTAGTAATTATAATATGTAGGGAACCGAGGAAGCAATTGAGGACATTCTGGAATGGCAAGAAAAAAAGGATCACCTTCGCAAATCCTGAAGTATCAGATTGGTTCGTTTACAAGTTCATGCGCAGCAGGGATCAAATTAGAAAGTAGACCAAGACTTATTTTCCCATGTTTTAAATTCTGTATATACATTACTAGATTCATCTACGTGCAAACGGAATATTTATATTAAATTGTGTTATTTTGTAACTGTATTGTTATTGCCTTATTCTGTCTCAGATGAAATGTGGAACAGGAAGGCTATTCTTCTACAATGTGTATTCACAGAGGCACATGAGTTTCTTTTGACATTCTACGTTCGTATTTCGCTGGTATAAAACAGAACTCTCCTACTACCCTCGCTTTTTCTTTCTGTTTCTACTGCCAGTCAATCGGCATCCCCACTAAGAGCCGCTATGCGCCGTCGACCAGTCGCTGGCGACCACTAGTCAGTGATGAGATATTTGCATTAGCAAAGTAAAAGTTTGGATAAAATGAGGTACGTTCATCACTCCGAATAACTTTGCAAAATTATTAAGGCTTTACCGGTGGTTAATAATTCGGCCTCGTCGGTGCCTCGTCTGTGGTGGTACCACAGACGTTCCATGCTAAAGGCAGCCCAGGTTCTGTTTCATGCTAAAAAATTGCCCAGGTTTATGTCCATGCTAAAAGTGAGTAGGGGGCACCACAATATCGGGAACGTCGAAACTTCGGGCCTGAGCACTCTCATTCCTCTCTAGTTCAAGTTATGGTTTATGGTGTACAAATTTGTTTGCACATGCGCACTTAGATATGAAATTTTGGGAAGCATAGACAATTGGTTACCGAAATACCCCAGGGATTCGTCAATATATGAATGTACGAAACTCCTGTCGTAATTTCGTCACTTTTGATTTTCTTCTTATTTTAATCCATGAAATCATTTCTTACAATATTGATTATACATAGTTTCTATAAAATAGAATAATTTGTATGTACAGACAGAGAAATTATCTTATTACCTAATTATTACAAGATCAACAACATAAGATTGGCATCTAATAGACATATTGATAACAAAAGAAGTCTGACATGAACATTTTTATAAATGCTTTAATGTAAAAGTGTTTTCCAACATGTGAAAAATATTTTTTAAAATTATCGAAATATTTTCTGCAAACAGCTTCAAACATTCAATCGATATAGGAAATGTAATATTACCCGTATATATAAATTGTTCATTAAACTTATTAAACATTGTAATATTTAAAAATCTGTTAATACAATATTTCTTTAATTCCTGAATTATACAACACATTTTATAAAAGATAAGACATTATTTACTGGTATGTATCTTCGTGAGATATATACTATAAATTAAGAATTTAAAATAATATTTTATATACAATGATATTTTTCATAATTGATTTGTATTAATTGAAGAAAGAAAAGAGAGGGTAATACAAATTTATATACATACAATACATACATAAACGGAAAGGGATGGAGTGAGAAAGAGACCAATACCGTGAAGAGTAGAAGGGGGTAGAAACAAAATGGCTGCGGTTCTCGATATGTTTACTAGCAAAGGTTCATATGCAACTAGAGATGCTTGACATTGCTCAAGAAATGATTAATCAAATGATACAAAAAGTGAGGCGTGATGGCCGTATCTTTTAATCGATATCTTATTTTACCGGAAATTGAGAAAAGTGAATTTAATATATCTCAAGAAAATAAACACAAATATACGGATGAAAATACTATCACAAATTCGCCTAATGAACAGAAAACCTCCGTGACAGCGACAACTGTTCCCTTGTGTGTCTTGGGTGACGTTCAGTTGCGTTTCCTCTGTCCGGACGACTTAGAGGAAGTACGAGCACTTTGTCAAGATTGGTTCCCAATTGGTACGAGGTTCTCATAAATTTTAAATTCAGTTTTACAATTTTATATCACATGCAAAGTAAGATATAGGCATCTTTTGACATAATTAATTTTTTCTAGTTCTATGTTCAATATTCCTAAATTTGATTCCTACGTATTTTGTTCATTCTTTAATTTATTGAATTTTAATTCCTTATGTATTTAATAATAATGTAGTTGGAAACATACACATTTCAAAAAATGGTTTTTAAAACTGTGTTTTATAAAAATAGTTTGCTTTGAGAAATAAACATAGACATAATAAAATTATATTTTAGTCTTAACATAATTGTGATTAATTATTTACTAATTTGATAATGTTGTACACTTTTTAAATGCCATTTGTTTTATGAATGGTAACGTATAACGTAATGGCATATTAACTGTCTAATAATTGGATATTGATCTTTATGAAATTATTGACATTAATCTAAACAATATATTAATACAGGAAGAATTAACAAATAAAAATAATGCAAGAGTAGATATAAAGTTTTTTATGTATTAGTCATTTGTTATGTATTAATTATTTTTATACATTGCTTAATTTTAATACGTGCATTAATTTATTTTGTCATAGATTACCCTTATTCGTGGTATGAAGATATAACAAGTTCCTCACGGTTTTATGCACTTGCAGCTGTATATGGTGGAGTAATAATCGGGCTTATTGTTGCGGAAATAAAACCTTATGCCATACTGAACACAGAGGATCGTGGTATTTTGTGTTCAAGTTTAGGGAAAGATTGTTTAGTAGGTTACATTCTTAGTTTAGGAGTGCGTCGTGCATATAGAAGAAATGGAATTGCTTCGTTATTGCTGGAACAATTACTTGCACATGTTACCGCTCCAGAACGTTCTTCCGTAAAAGCAGTCTTCCTACATGTATTATCTAGCAATTCACCTGCTATTTTGTTTTATCAGAGATGTCATTTTCGATTGCATAGTTTTTTACCATATTATTATTCAATTCGTGGTAAATGCAAAGATGGCTTTACATATGTCCTTTATGTTAATGGAGGACATGCACCATGGGGTATCTGGGATTGGTTACGTCATATAGCAAGTGCAATGGCTAGTCTTGGACCATGCAGAGTTCCACGATGGATTTGGCAGCGGCTTCTTTGGGCTACTACTATTCTTTCATATCAGAGATGATACATTTTGACAACTACCAATGTTAAACCAAATACTTGTTTCTTTTTATATTTTGAAATGTGTACGTATATGCCAATTGGATGTTGTGCCTATTCGAGCAATAAAATTATTAACTTCATGATTATTTCTAAAATCTTATGAATTAAGTAGTTGTAAAAATTAAATTATCACTAATTGGATAATACTTGGATTGGCAAGTATCAATCTCTACTCGGTTAATAATGATACAACTAAAAATTTGTGATTCTTTCACCATGGAACATATTATATTATCTATTTTACTATTTAAGATAAATGGACATACAACATGGAATATCTAACTGCCAGGGCATTTGATCAGTTCAAAATAATTTTATCTCAATATCCTTTTATGTATGATACATGCATAGTATACAATTTTATATTTTGTTTATTACATTTTACTGGCTGATCTATAAGATTAAGGCACAATTGTAGAAATGAATAAGGGATGTACAAATAATGAAAAATATCATATAAGTACAAAGACTATTTGACCTAACTATTACAGTTCAGGAACAAGATGAAATAGGAAAAATTAGTATATACAATTTTTCCATTATTTGTATGTGATTAATTTACTCATGGAGTCGTATCTACGTATTATAAAAGGCCCTGAGACTAAAATTGATTATAAATTCAACTGAGCATAAAGGTCACAATTTCTATGCAAATTTTAATTTTAAGATCACTTCTCATTATACTATTCTTTCTCGTTTATGTTGTCATTATACAACATCGATGAATTTGAAAGCTTGACACTTGTGAATGTTAGTACAGCAGACTGTTCTTTTTTTCTTTGTTTTAGCAACACTATGCTAATTTGCTTTTAATATGTGTTCATTTAAGTGCCATTATTTAAATTAAGTTCTTATATTGCAATGTAACTGAACTAATTGGTGATCATATTTTTCATTAAGAGTTATTTGAATGTGCTATGAGAACAAATTAATTATGTTTCTTTGTTTTTTTATACTCACTGTTAGGTACATGTTCATTTCACTTATGTAATTCAAGAATTCACCACAGAATATTTTAAATTGATTCTTTTCACATATTATCAAATGAAAGTTTCTACCAAAAGCTTTATTATCTTTTCTAGATTTTCAAATTATTCCAAAATTTATGTGTTCTATTAACACAATCTAATATTGCAAGTTCCTTGAAGTCATCACTATTATTTGTTACTGAAAATATGTAATAATCATGGTGACAGTATTTGATGTAAGGTGCTGAAATCGATACTTCCATTGTGCTTTTCCCAGAATATAAGCAAGATAAGTCCCCAATCGAGTCACATTTTTTACGTATTGATAATATTAATGTATCTACTTTAATATAATATATTTAAATCAGATTTTGTCATTTCTGAAATGTTTTTTTCAGTTGTCCACATAATTATTTGCTAAACATGCCTTGGAATTTTTACAACCGTAATTCTAATTAGTACTTTTGTAGGGATTAAATGTTTGAATTCAATTTCATGTCCTTTATAATAATAAATTATAATTAATATTCAAAATTATTTATTATTTAATATTTCCAATCGAGATGACGTAAACTCCAAATTAATGAATTTTTCTTGGCTTTGATAACTGTGACAGACATGGAAAACTTATATATTCAAAGCTATGTCTCCAAATTTGATATTATAAAACTTATGCATACAAAAGAAACAAGAAAGTATAGTAAGATTTGCTCCATGTGATCCACAGTAGTCTTGAGCAGCCAGTAATTTTTCCTAGTTCTATAAATATAACTATTTGTCTTTTGCAGAAAACAGATTCACACCATTTTTTATTACATTTTCATTGTATTTGTGACAAAGATTTTAGCAGTGTTATATTTAATAAGATGCTAGTTTATTTTGAGAGCACAACGTGATCACAGTCATTTACATAAATTTAAATAAAATTTATCTGAAAGGAATGACACAAATAATTTAACATTACCTTTTCATTTTTAAGCTATTATTCAGCAGCTGAAATTCCAATTTTTACATGATTTAAAAGGCCCACAATAATGGAATGAATAGAGTAAAAATAGTGTATCCGATTAAATTTCTCTTTGCACTATAAGATATATAACGTTCATGCTAATATTTCTGTCTTTTAACGTAGTTTGAAAAATTTCAGATTAGTAAAAATATATTTACTTACGTAGGAAATGGAAATAAAATTATAGTAATGAATAACTTCTAAGTATTTATAATATTTTTCAATTAAAAATTAAAATTCGTCTTAATTTTTTTTACATTCTAAGACCAATTTACATATTATTTTGTTATTGTGGATACTGTTAAAATATTTAAAGAGAAAGATTTAGATATATTTAATGACAATTAAATACCTTTGATAATAATGTCTTTTTATTATTATACTTTATAATTGCAAAACAAATAAGATATATATATATATATATATATATATATATCTTATTTCTTATTTATATATCTTTTTCTTATATATATATGTGTGTGTGTGCGTGCGTGCGTGTGTGTGTGAGTGTGTGTGTGTGTGTGTATTGTTAGAAATTAAGCAAAGATAAATAGCATATACAGAAAATTTTATATCTTACCAGTTTATTGTGTAATTGTGTATAAACAAGTATAATACAAATAAAATAGAATGTGCAATATATGCATATTCTTTAATACTGTGCAAATGCTATCAGTATGTTTCATGTTTGTAAGAAACACACAAAGATTTTCATGAAAAAGTTAGACCAAAGCTTTACAAGAAAATTTCATTTGAATGAGAGTTTTATAGAAATTATATTCAATGGTGATGGAAAAAATTGAAGAACAGTTGCTTCTTTTTTAAGGCTGTGCATGTATTCTGTAATTGATAATAGTCGAATTACCTGTTTCTGTTTAGTCAAGATTAATGGTTCAAAATCAATAGTGTTATTTACACCTGTATAATCATAGAGAAAAGCTTTTATATCGATAACATATAAATATACGAATGTGAGTCATGAATGTCTGAGCATATTCTTTATATAAAATGTACATATATGTATACATATAAAATGTATCAGAATAGCTGTACATACATATTAGTGTATTGACCTTGTTTGTAATAAATTGACATGTTATAATTTTTTTGTACTATTTGTTATTGTTTTTCTAAAGTACTCTAAAATAATTGTAAAATCTTAAGTTTTACATGAAAGTAAAATTAAGATACGTTCAATCATGTATTTTCAATCAGGAGTAATTAGGAATAATTATTCTCTATTAGGAATTAGGAATAAAATTATCGAAAAGAAACAATACAATTTTTCATTTGGCGCTTCGTTTTCGAGTAAATCGAGTTTGAAAATTCAACGAATACGTATGCTATTAGATCGGTATCGTCTGTCGCGTCTGACCATGACCAACCAATTCTACTTCCTGCATATACTATAACTGAAGCACATGAACTAGATGGATTTTTAAACTCATTTTTCTTGAAAACGAAGTCAAACAAAAAAATTTTATTTTTTCTTTTCGACTCACATTTGTGTGTAGAACTACTTCCCAAATTGATTGTCAACTGAACAGTTGAAATTTAATTTACAAAATCTAAAGGGTTCATTTTATTGAATGTTGTAGTATCAAAATATTCTATATAATAATTCATTAGCTTTTAATTTAATCTATCGAATTTAAATCTAATTTGATTTTAATATTTTATTTCTTTCCCTTGAATTCCTTTTTAAACATTTTCAAAACTCAAACATGTACGCAGAATCTATTTAAATTTTGTTCAATATTTACAAAAATGGTACCTGTTTTATGTTGCAAAATGATTAAATAAACAAAGGTAAAATTAAAATCATATATTTAACTGTTTGATTTTTTATAAAATTTGAAATCATTTTAAAAAACTGATATAGGAGTATAGTATATTTTGTCTTTTCATGTTTTGCATATTTCAAGAATATAACAAAAATTTTACAAGTATTCGATCTATTAAAGAAAATTAACCATTTTTCCTCAATAACGTCATATAATTCGGAGGATACAGTACGATACCAGAGATTTCCTCTCTGACGATACTACATAGAGAGGGAGAGCGTCCAAACTTATAGTCTCGGAACGAACTGATTGTAAGCCTGTGATTCTTCTTTGCTCTCAAATTTTCATTTAACTTTTTATTTAAGTAATAATAAATAAATGAAAACATCAAAATAGGACACTACACACGTGTTTATACACTAAAACAGAATGTGATGTATATACATATTATTGATTTGCAATAAATTAAGATAGTAAAACGTTCTGTTATATATAATAGTATCATGTATTTTTCCTTTAGAGAATATATGTTTTTGTAGAAATTATAATAGTGTTATAAACATTTCTTATTTCTAAAATGTGTGTGTGCAAATAATTATTATAATAGCTACAAATACAATTTGTATTATTGTTTCAATGTCATCTATATTAAAGGTTTTAATTAAATAATGATTTAATATTAAAAACTATTATGCTTAATATTCTGATGGCGTATAACTTGTATATGTAACCTATATGTTTAACCTCATTTTGTAAACGTGAAGATAACTTGTAAATACATGTAAATATATAGCGATTTAAAACAAATATATGTTATCAGAATTATATTTAAAAAAAATAGAAAACATGAACCTGTTACCAAAAACCCATGAAGAATTTAGTCAAGTCGAATATTGGAATACATTTTTCAAAAAACGTGGTAAGAAGAGTTTTGAATGGTACGTATTTCTATTCATAAGTAACTTATTGATGTAATTGATTAAGATTATGATATTTATGTTTCTATTCAGGTATGGAGAATATCCAGAATTATGCAGTATACTCCTAAAGTTCATAAAAATAAAGGATAATGTTTTAATTGTTGGTTGCGGTAATTCAACACTTAGTATGTGCTTGTACGATGCTGGTTATAGGTAAAATTTATATTTAATGAAAGTATATTATCAAGTATATTATTAGGGGAAATAATGATAATTTTTTATAATATTTGTACTTTCTAGATCAATTAGAATTTAAATATTTTTTCCCACAAAAATTGATATTGAAATACATTTGTTTTTTAATCATAGGAACATTACCAATATTGATATATCACATATTGTTATTAAACAAATGCATGACATTAACGCTTCCGTGAGACCAAATTTAATTTATGAGCAAATGGATGCTACACAAATGACTTATCCAAACGATACATTTAGTGTTATTTTGGATAAAGGCACTTTAGATGCTCTTATGCCAGATACGAAGGAAGGTACAATATCCACAATTACCAAGTACTTTAAAGTAAGTTCTTATACATTAAATAATGTTTAGAATGATGTTAAACGCATTTTTCTTTACATGTAAATTGAATTGTTTTAGGAAATCACAAGAGTTCTGCGTAATGGTGGCAGATATATTTGTATTTCGTTATTACAAGAGCACATTTTAACAGAACTGTTATCTTATTTTCCTACTGCTGGATTTATGTTTCGTATAATACGATGTTACGAAGCAGAAGCAAAAGCTCGAATAGAAGAAGGCAGTTCGATTCCAGTTTTTGCAGTAGTTGCTACAAAATTTACGAACTTACCACATCCTGTAAGTTTTCTGTTTCTATTTGAATACAATTATAATAATAAATTTCTATTTTACAAGTTAGAAAACCTTAAACTATTGTTGGTATATTCTAAGTATACATAATTATACATAATTTGTAACTAGTTAACAGATTTTCAGGAAGAAATTCACTTAGAACTTATAATTATAACAGGTCTTAGAAATAGCATTGGTCGACGGTCCTCCAAAGCGGTTATCAACATCAAACGATATGATATCTGCTGTACTTTCAACACAAAAATCATCTTTAATTTGTAATAATCTACAGAAACGAAGTGTAGCTGATATTGGAGAAATATCATTGGATTTACATCGTCCAGATGATGAGCATCCACGTTATACAATCTATGTTTTGGACAAGCCTAAAATGCATGGTATAAATACATATGCAGCATTTATAGTGCCACAGGGAAAGTAAGTTTACTTTCACCTTTAGAGGGCTGATACCTTTCCATTTAAAGCTTGAATTTTCTTGACGAAAAATTGATATATATTTACACACATATTGTATATACAACCAACATGTTATGTAAAATTCCCAAGTTTGCCCCTTGCCAATATAGTTGCCACCCTGGCCTTCTAAAGGTTAATTTCTATTACTATTATAAGGGGATATAATTTTACCAATAACTCATATTTGATTAGAGAAACAGATTGGTTATTTAGCACAAAAGAAGGAAGACAACAAGTTCTTAAAAGTGCGCAACGTGATAGGCTTGCAATTGTCACTCTACGCAGGGAACATAAATTTGAGAGTTGGGATGCTGTAAAAACTGAATTGGAGGATTGCATTTTGAATTTAGCACCAGAAGGTTTATCTAATAAAAACGATATTCCTTTCCTATCATTAGGATCCGATGTAGGACAGAGAGTTATATGTTACGAAGGGAAAAGTGAGCTAAGTGGTTCTTTTGTTGTTGAAGAAATTGAAAGGGATGGTTATGAGTTTAGAAGACTCGTGTTTCTAAGTAATCCGTATGTTATCCAAAGCGAAGCTCGGCTCAAGCAGGGTATTGAATTTTGTTCTTATGCATGGTCTATTATTATGTTAGTAATTTCTTTAGTTTTTAATTAACCTTTTTTCAGTGAAATCTAGGCGTGGTAAAATGAAAAAAGTTATCGATCCTGGTTTCCTAGCTTGTGATCATCATTTATATATGAGTATTGGTGTTACTGCTGTAATAAATCCTAAAGAATGTGATGAAGTTATGATTATAGGATTGGGGGGAGGAAGTTTATGTACATTTTTGTACAATTGCTTTCTGAAGGTACGAACACAGATATTATAAAATTCATTTGTAATAGCAGTTTGTTCACGCTATTACTAGCCAGTATTTTTTGTGAATAACGACTATTAGAAAAAAATGGAAGAGGAAAAAGTAATAATTTATATCATATTGAAAGACGTTCAATATGACTTCCTTGTGCATTCTTTTTCTTCTTTCATTTCAGTGAACATCCTGTATACAACATCATAATTATATAGTAAAACATATTTTTAATTTTTGTAGTTGAAAATTATTGCTGTTGAAATTGATGAAGCAATGTTGAGAGTTGCAACCGATTATTTTGGGCTTACCCTTGATGCCAGAATGAAGGTTGAAATTGCTGATGGAATCCAGTTTATTAAAGAAAATTCGGTAGCTGGAAAGAAATTTAAAGCTGTACTTTTTGATGTGGATAGTAAAGATACCACAGTGGGGATGAGTTGTCCACCTAGACAATTTCTAGAAATGCCAATTATAAAATCAGTGTCAGAATGTTTAATGAGCGATGGCATTTTTATATTGAATCTAGTCAGTCGAGATCAGAATATGAAGAAAAAAGTGAAGAATGATCTGATGTCCGTATTTAAATGCATAGCATGTTATTCCATTCAAGATGAAGTAAATGAAATAATTCTATGTTCTATAAACGAAAATGATAGTTCTGAATGGAAAAACAAATTGATAGCTGCTGCTACAACTTTAAATGGACAAGTGTCTGCGAGAAAATTACTAAATAATGCAGATATATTTGATTTGTCGGCTTTTATGGAAAATCTATCTGTAAATTTTTAATTAAACGATTTATTGTGGATATTTGTAGTAAAATTCATTAGCTATTTAAGTTCTTCTCACTCGGTATACAAGTATGTGGTTTATTGTTGAATGTCTTTTAAACGAATATACAAAAATCATGAAGCATATATTTCCATCTTGCCCTGTTTAATATTTTCCACGTTTATTACGGATTAGTGACTTTTTAAATTGTTAGTCTTCCTGTTATAGATACAAATATGGGCGCTTAACAAAAAATCTCGCAATCATCTCACCTCACAATGATTAAACATTTTTTATCATTGGTGTGTATATACAAATTTTTAACACGCGTGTAAAATTTGACCTGGGTTTGAGGTAACGTGGTATAACGTGGTTTTATTTTCTGGATGGAGTTGAGTGGAGAATCAACTTACGAAGAAGTTCGTAGAATTCTGGGAGGGGAGAACGGAATTGTAAATCAATGCCTCGGTTTATTACATACTCCCGTTTCGGTACGTTTTCTTCGAGGAATCCAACGACTTTTGTAATTACCACTAGTATCTTCTTGTGAAATTCGTGGGTTTCAGAGCCTTGACCATACCAGGATTATACTTGAGCTTATTTCATGCTATAACCGAGGTTTATGCGCCTCCGTTACCTTCCGAGTTCCTGCATTCGAAGTACTTATTGTTAGTCGGTGATTGTGCTTCCTAATAGTGACGACGATGCCTTTTACAATTCGCTCTGTTTTTTACTTTTGTCTAATCTACCGTCTTCCTAGAACGTCTAAGGAATTGGCCCGCAATTTTTAAAGTACCATTTCTCAATGGACCACAGTTCTCGAGCAAATCATTCAATGACATAATTAAAACAGAGCCTGCATGAAAATGTTTTTATGGAATTCTGTTTTTATTTAATCATCTTAACATGTTAAACGCGGAGCTAATTTTGCCTCGGATTCCATTTTACTTTTTATTTAAATTTAAATGTTAAAGTATGCCTATTTATAAGCAAAAGATTTGTTTAACTTGTTTCTGTTTAATCTTTTTTAATAAAATCTGCTAAGACAGTGAACATACTTCTTAATAATGTATGAATTATACAGGATGAGTCACGTATTCTCGAGATGTGAGCAGGAAATTCAAATGTTCAATTCAAACCAGAGAGGGCAATTTTCTACTCGTTTTATATATTAAAGAATTGAGTGGCATTAATTAGTGTCTGTTCGATAGTGAATACTGAATAATGCGAGACTATTTTGGAAGATGGAATTTCTCACTATATAGTAAATCAATCCCCATACGTTGCCGCGGGAAACACTTACAGTAAATGTTCTACCAAGAACCTGGTTACTTTACGAGGAAATTTTCATGGAATACACTTACGCACCCGTAATATTTCCTCGGGCGAGATCATTGCACTTAATTTGCGTTTCTAAGATTATGGTAACATCTTTCTAGGTTTGGTCTGCGTAATTGCAAGATAATACGTTATATTTTTCTCCTGGTACCAGAGAATAAGCTTTGATTTGTGCCATCGGTAATATTAGCGCACATCCATCAACGCATTTTTACGTATTACATACACATGTAACACAGAATTAAGGAAGTAATATATTAAAAAACTATACATAATCTCAGAAACATACCATGACCATACATACCATTTTGTTTTGCACAAATATCCGCAGTCTAATCATTACATGTTGATATTTTCTAGCTTAGCAAACTAACTTTCAATTTAACAAATTTTATTCAGAAGTTGAACTTCGCTAGAAACAGAAGAAATTGAAGTTGAAAGTGTGTGCGCGTCACGTAATCAGTCTGACAGTGCAAAACTCATTAATTTAACAGACAAGTAAATTAAATATGTGGTTTAAGAAATTGCTACATGATCGCCAGCTTACAAATTACATAGTATAACTCGTTCCGGGGGAATCGCAGCAAGTTGTTTTAGTTAAATTCGTGTTTTCTCTCAGATACACATATATACGCGCATTGTACGTGTACGTGTACATACGCATCAGCGAAAGTCCGTGCGCGCTCTTAATTATTAAATGATCATTCTAAGATGAATGCCCCAACTCGATCGACATTTTTTCTCGTTAAGCCAAAGTTTAAACTCGGCGTGTCATTTGTTACATTAACGTCTCATTATCCGGTGAAAGTTCATCGTTACACGTGTTATTTTCTTTCGCGATACCAAAAGCAATGCCACCTGCTGTTTTGTATCTCACTCGACAAACCGACGTTATTCTAAGCTTATTTTTACGTGCAACAGTAACTTTTATGGTTTTATTCCTTACCTAAAAATTCGCTATAAAAATCATCGTTATCAAATATCAAGAAATAAGGATTCGAGGAACTACAAATGACGAAAAGGGATTTTAACACCAACTTGAAAAATATTCTCATTTTTTAGACGGTTCGAATGATTCATTCATTGTTCAAAACATTGTTCTTATGGAAAATTCATTTTATAATGGTTACAGATAAATGCTGCTAATGCCAACACGTGTGTGAGTTTCTTTACCGAGTTTCTTTTCCGAAACGGTGTTCAGTATCTCATACTATATTTTCTAAGTACTGGAAAATTTCAACATTTTACATTTGATTCCATTCGAATTGCTACGTGGATTGTTATGAATTAATGAATTAAAGTACTCGTAAATTATTATTAGAAAAACAATACTTTCGAGTATAATATATGGAACGATCAAAACGTCATCATCGTTAAAATGATTCATGAACATCTATGTTCTAGCCATGTAAAGTCGTGAGCAGAGTTGCCAGATCAAGACTTGTTCCCCGTCGTGCGCACTCCGGTACTGGCAGAGAGAGAGAGGGGGTAACTTATTCCCCTCAATTCATTCTCCCTCCCCTCATTAGGCAACACTGGTCGTGAGTAAACTGTGAAATTGTTACATTTATCATAAAAATGGATTGGTCAAATGCAAACCTATAGAAACTTCTGCTTCTTGCAATTGATATGAATAATTTTTCTTAAGAGATAATATTGAAGATTCGCAGTCTACTTATGAGACGCTGAGGACATAGAAAATTGTTTCGCGGAATATGCACAATCGATCTATTGTTAGTGTCATGTTGTCTTCCGAGGAAAGGTAAACAGGGGTGCGACATTATTGTCCACCGTTATTAGCACGACAAAAGAGCGAACTGCCTTTTGATTTCCGTCCGCATTGTGTGGATTTTCTGAACGATTCGTTATGTTTCATAGTCATTTGTTGTTCGAATTTGTGCCGGACAGTTTCCAGACCGGGAATCGCATCACAGAATCAATGTTAAAAACCGGCGAGAAATCCCTTTTCTCATGCTAATCGAGGTCCTTTCGAAAAGTGAAACTCAGTGGATTAAATACTTCGGGACATTGTTGGGCTAACAATATCATAAGCTTCGCTAGTCACCTATTTGTGGGTTGTGGAATTTCGGAAATTGATCGATTCAATCACAATCATTTACATCGAAGATTCTTGTCCGCCTCCGATCATACGTCACCAAGCGCCTTCTGTAAAGTATCTCGTAAACTATATTTTCTGTTTTCTACGTCGTTTTCCACACAATTCACTTGCTTTCTTATTTTAAGTTTAAATAGAACTCTAGATACGGTGTTGCACAGCTGTAACTGGGACTTGTACTAAAAAATGTGTAGGTAGACTACATAATAAAATACAGTGGATTAAAAAAATTATTTAAACACAGCGTTAACGATTGTGTTGAAAAATTGTTGACTTTTGATTATTTCATGAAAAATAAATAGTACAACCATGTAATATCGACTTATTTTTATGCATTTCATCGAACAAAATCATTCGTCGATATACCGAGTTCACGGTTTAAATGGAGTTTTCAGAAATCAGTCGACAAAAATTGAAATTTTCCTAATCCTATTATTTATATTTTTCTCGTATTTTGAACAGAGACGCGGAAAGAGAAATATGCATTTTTTATCATAATTGCCTCCCTCGGGATTAATTGACCAACAGGAATTCATGAAAACTCGCAACGCGATACGTGTTTCGCTCGGATAGACGATTAATTTTGCTCCCGAGAGAATAAAATGTGCCCCGTTGCATTATTAGAGCATGCTTGGTGTTTTATGCAACAGAGGATCCCTTAGGAAGCATGTTCTACTGAAGCGTGTAACGTAACATGAATATTTTAAACGCGGCCTTTCAATGGGTACAATAGTTTATGCTCGTACTCTGAAACATTTTATTATCGTACACCAATGCACTAATATCAATTTTCATAAAATAAATTTCGTTGAGAGGCCAATGAAATTCGAGAAACATTGATCCCATCGGTTTACCAGCAATTTAACTTATTGATTGAACTATTGTTGAACTAATTGGACTAATATTATTATTTTTTATCAGTTTTTAACAACTTCTTATTAAACTATTTCATAGAAGAACTACAGCATATTTGGAATACAAAAATAAACAAAATAAATAATTAAAAGAACCGCTAACGTTATCTAATTTTTGACACCGTAAATAATAGGAAAGAATAATTCATTAATCACTAAGGAATTAAATCGACTAGAATTTTGATAGCTGAAGGAATAATAAGCTAATAGAAATCTTGAATAAAATGCGTTAATATCACTTGCCTGTACACGTTTAAAGGTTTTCAATATTCGTCCAATATTTAACTAGTTTGCTTGTGAAAATTTAGAACGATTCAAACGCAACAACGTGTCCCCCGAGTTAATGAACTAGAACTGATCTCGCACCGGTGAGGATACGGTATCAATTATCATAATAAAAGCGCAAAGGTCTAAGAATTACTTGTATGTAGATTTTAGGTACGATCTTCGGTCGCAGATGGAAATGATTTCTATTGAACAGCTTCTATACGTATACCCATACAAAGAAAACGCGAAAGTTGTTCCAGAATTGACTCTTTAAGGACCAAACCTTGTTATGGGTAGTGTGTATGCATGTAGAGTACAATAGATATTGATTGGACCACAGAATTTCGAGGAATTTCGAACATAATTTGAACATCTTTCCTTGAAATTCAAAAACAAGGATAAAAACATCGGTTTTCATTTTTATCAGTTTTTGACAAAATCAACTATTATTATTTCTAGGCCATTTTATGAGGAATTAAATAAAAATGATATTTCATTTACATACGTATTTGTTTTCTTATGTTGCAAACATTTAAAGACATTACCAAATACAATAAAATCAAAATAATCGATTGTTTCGAATATAATGTAGCATATGTAAAATTAGGGATTAAAATGAGTCCAGGCTTATGGTTGTACTGTTTGCTTTGACCAAGTAATCGCAATTTAAATATCGACAATTTTCTGAGAATCGGAAATGCAGTGTCTAATTACTTTTTCGATCCACCGTATACTCATTTTATATTTTAGTTTAGAGCCATAAGTATTTATTGTTCCAGTAACATGAAGTGCAGACGTTTTCGGTGACGAATCACATTGAATGCCAGAACTTACGAATTTGTTTGTAAAATTGAGATTGTGTTCCGTTTACTGGGCGTTAGCATGGGTAAATTCTAATTAATCGGTTTACGTGCGTCGGGGCGTCAGATATTAAACTAATCGATAAGGGTGGTTCAAGTAGGCGGATGGTCGATAAACTAATATTCTGTTCTTGCACAAGAAACGAATTACGAGAAGATAATTCATGACTTCACGGTATGCCGGGTCATAAAATTTGCAAAGCGTATCGGATTTTCTACATCCTATTAGGTCTTTCCGCTCTTTTCGAATGTGCGGTACGAGTTCAACTAACTGTCAATGCACTGATGCATAGATTTTAGGTATTTATTTGCAAATATGTAGGTTACAATTTACGAAGATGTTACATTCTTCCTTAACCCTAACGTGGGCCCTGAAAGCGTACGTTAAAAAAGCAGCGATTCCATTGAATTATATTCAATATTCATCACACTTTCTGCGTGCATGCAACAGTTCTATAATTTACTTAGATCTATTACAAAAGGCATATTTTAAATTTTAGAGAAAGTTAAAAAGTTAAAAACCGTGACCTTTACATTGTGCCTTACAATTTCGACCAATAGCAATTACCAATTAATTGTTCTTACACGTTACCTAGTAAACTGATACTTCTACCACCTCATAAAAAAAAGTAGTTAGTTTTTGGAAGGGTGTCCACTTAATTTTGTCCCCTTCTATGCATGACTTACACCGCTCTGATAATCAACCGGCACAAATGATTCTACCATAACAGTAAATTCCAGTGAAATATTTCACCGCTATAGTTCCGTAGCCATTGAGAATAGGGGTTGGAGTATCTTGTAACGTTTCGTTACAGCAAACTGACACGGTTTATCGTGTTTAGCTGAATCAATTGTTTGTTAGCCGTATATTACGCGTGCTTTTCCGCCTTATAATAAATACAGTGCTCGGTACGCGACGAAGAGTGACTTACGACTGAAATTATCTGCAAACAGACGATTAAAATAAAAATTTTACACGAACACGTGGGTTCCCGTGGATACCCTGGCGAAAACATTTATCTGCTTTCCCATGAGGGAATTCCGTTCCTAAGAATTGTTTTAATCGCCTGTTGTCTATGTCCGAAGAAATGCTCGATAAATGCCACGAGAGAATTGTCCCCGAGGGAACGCTAAATAAACTATAAGCTGACTTCTTTCATCGCAACGTTTCTTCCAGCTAATAACGCTCTTTCCCTACACATATCATTTTCTGGAATCGATTCAAACGGAAATAATCTCTAGTTGCTGCAGTGTTTTCGAAATTACACGGGGACGTCGTGCTTTGTTAGCTTCTGGATTTCAATTAGGCGTAGGACACCTTATATTTAGCTTTCGAAGAAGGTCTGCCTTTCAAAACGTCTAGCTACATTTTTTAGTAGCACGTAGAATGAGTCTATCAGCTAACTGAATTTACTTATCTTTAAAACGTGTGATGTTTCGCTTTTTTCAGAGCTATAAAGACCACCTTGAGTTTTTCTCGAGCGTGACTCGACAGTTTTAAGTTCCCATTTTAAATATCCATTACATTTTATAATATTAGTTTATTCTAGTATATTATTGTATGTTCTAGAGTATTTTTGTATATTCTAGTATATTCCAGTATATTCTAGTATATTTTATTGCACTCTGATTCTAGTATATTATGGTACATGCTGGTATCACGAATTTTTTTTCACTTAGATTAACAATATACATATGTATTTAGCTATTTAAATTTAGCTGTCTTCTGAAGCACTTTTGCTTAATTTAAACAAACAACATATGTATATATATATATATGTATTTAGCTACTTCAATATGATTAGTAGAAGCTGGTTTAAATTAGTACCAGTCAAGGTACGTTTTTAAATGAAACTTTTAAAACGATAGAGAGTCGGCGAGAAGAAAATTGGAAGGAATTCAGGATTCGCGGCGAAACAGAAAAATTGAATCGTACGTTAGTCGATTGTAATTTGCCGGCGCATGAAAAGCTGATCTAACCGAGGCGCGTAAAAGCACAGAAGCGTAAAAGCACAATGAACCAAGCACAGAGGCAACGCGAGATTAACAACGCGAAGGAAAAGCTGTGTTTCCAAACGACTGCGTTACAAGGAGGATTTACTGCACCTATAATTATAGGTAATAAAGTCAGAGACGTGGAAACCAGAGCGGCATCTGTCTGTACCGAAATATTCGTTATCGACGGCGAGCTGTAAAAACTGTTTCCAGAAACTGTACTACTGCGCCATTCCCTCGCCATGCCGATGCTCTACCGATTTCTCGGCGTCTCCACCGTGCACAGTTTTAATAGCAACGCTTCCTAATAAGAAACCAATCTCTATCGCCTTTCTTCCGTCGAAACTATCCGCACCGCGTTGTTGCTGCCCCTCGACAGCATTCGCTGGTTTAACAATCTCAATTAGAAATCGAAGCGAACAACCACAGCGGATCCAAAAAGTATTCGAACACTGCCGATTTTCGAGAAATTTTCGTTATTTGAGCTACGATAACTTTATTAGGAACAAAAGGTACAATAATATGTATTATATTGAGTAGTCCTCCAACTTTCTGGCATTTTACAGATGCTTAAAAAATTTGATACAATTAATATATTAGCGTAAAAATTCATTTTAAAATTTGGACAAATAATTAAGTGTTTGAACACACCTAAAACAACAGTGGACACGAAACGAGAGTCGCTGACACAGTACTTTTCACGTAAATTGTTCATTTTTTAATAGAAATGTTACCAAAAAATACGTATCCTTGTTTATGCGAAACAATGTAAGCGGAAAAATTGATGGAACATTGCGCTAATACGCTATGTATAATTTTCTGCCATCTCCATATTTTTGCGAGCTCTTGACTTCTACTTTCGGAACTATAAAATTCAAGATTTCTCTGAAAACGTATCATCGTTATGCTAATCGCGAGGCGTGGAAGACGGTGTTTGTTATACCGAGAAAGTAACGTGTCCTCTCTCAAGAATCAAGGGACCTTCGTCGGTTAAAATAAAAGAGCAAGATGATATCTTCAGCAATTTATCCTCTTTTTTCTATCGCGCTTTCATCGCTTATTATTATTTATTTTTTTTTTTATTTTTTTCGAAAGAAGGCGTCCTCCGTTGGTAATTTGTCCCTACGGCGAAGGATAATCGTCGATAATCTATTACACCGATCCTGCTCCACTCTTCTTTTTCCCTGTACCTTTTCCTCACCTGCCTCGCTCGAAGGCTTTGCACAGCTAAAAATGGAACGTTTCAATTAAACCATTCGGTTCCAAGGTGATTCAGAGAAGAACGCTTAGGGTTTTCTATTGGATGTATAGAAAATTTAATATTTACATTTCTACCACATTAACGGATCTTATTTGTGATCTCAGAGGGTACTCTGGTTTTTAAGGCCGTTTTGTTCACCAATTTTTAAGAATTTTTGCAGAATTTTTATATTAAAATTTTGCACACACAGTTTACAACAGGTAACAGTTCATTATTTTATATTTGGTTAAAAGGCAAAATGGTCTGTGGAGATTTAATTGGGGCATCAATTAATCGAGTTGTTTTAGTCAGTTTATGATTTGGCTTAAATTTCACTTTGACCATATTACGCTCTATAAATATCCAAGTAATATTCATTGGTATCATTTTTTTCTCACCTTGAGGATTTGAAACTCCTATACTAGGTACTCCTATACTAATTTTGATGAAAAATATTTAATATCTCTTTTTTAATATTCATTGTGCTTTAAAAATAAGTATAATTAATATAGACACAGTAATTGGCACATTTGAAATGATGGAGAGGGCAGCGTCTGAGAATAACATTATCCTAATTTCAATCAGTAGTGCTTATTTATGGCGTAAAAATTTTGTTTGTATATCTCACTGATACTTTCGTGATAATTCGTCCTTCTGCTTCCCTACTTTTTTTCTACGTGCGAATGGCAACTTCGATAAGATAACTAACTTCGTTACTTTGCACCATACCGTTGTTTTCATAATTAGTGCAACCGACACTTTTTTTCGTATTCTTCAGCACGTATCAGGCCACTTTATAGTGTTTTCAGTATTGTACAGCATTTATGAGTCTCGCTACGAATAAATAATTTAAAAAGAAAACGCGTGCAGTTACACTTAAAACTTTATTGCATTTAACAGCATTAATGCAAGAGTGCGATCCTTTATGGGAATGTATATCATTTTATATCATGTGCTATAAGAACGAATATTAACGAATGTTGCGTTTCTCTGGTCCGTTTGAACCATTCACATTGTTATTTCTTTAATGCTACGGTGACAGTATATTATTTTTATCCGTTCGACCCATTTGCATTCTTATTTCTTTAATGCTACCGCGGTAATATATTATTTTTCGACCCAGTTAAGTCTTCGTTTGGTTGCAAACGGTTTTATCTTTTAAAAATATAGTCGCCACTAAAACGCTTTTAAAGAGAACAGTTTCCGTTGTTCTTCAGCTTTTTTTGAAAATATTTTTTCAGATTGTTCTTTCTTCCAATTCCGACAAATTCATTTTTCTAAGCTTAAATTTTAAGACGAAACAAATAGAAATGCCGAACATAGTTCATAAATATAAAAATACTTTTTCTACATTATTTAAGACCTTTTCATTCAATTGTATATTAGTTTGTTTTGACAAGCCAAAAGATTGCAGATAATACTAAGTATTTTGTTTCTTTTGTATTCTACATGCAAATATTGAATAAAAAATTATTTTTTGTGTGTTCAGTTTTGCTGCTTACTGTATGTATAAACTAAATTTTCTATAAACTCTTCGTCTCTGTCCGTATCAAAACGTTCCGTAACTCTTTCGATCAGAGCCCGAGCAGTTGGAGTGCGCTTGCACAGGTTTCTTTTCAATCTAAAACTCGATTTTATCAATCGGGCATGTGTAAATAATAGTCGATAAAAAGAACCGAACGCGGAAAGCGCAGGCACGGTTTTTGCAACAGCGATCCCGCGAGTGTGATTCTAGACCGGCGTAATCGCGCCGACTCGCGGCGCACATGGCATGTCGCGTGTTGCTCGAGGAGAACGGTATTGTTTACCGACTCGTTATTTATATAGCGAAGGCATTGGTAATAACCGCACCGTGTCGCGTCGTCGCAGCGAACTGCGTTAACCGGTAACCGGTACGCGAAAGATAAGAGAAACGCCACCAGGCCCGCACTCGCTATACCTGCACGTCGCTTCACGCGACTGCCAATGGAAACGGAACAAGAAATTATTAATGTTGACCCTCTCCCAGGTGTCTTCCGTTAAATAAAACCTACTAAACTTCCGGAAAGTTCCAACTCCCCCCCCCCCGATCGTTCGATTTACCAATGGATCCAAAAAACACTTCGACCCATCCTCTGTTCACCTAATGCTATTTCGGGGACAAAAATTGAAGTCTATTGTAAAAGTGAGTTCATACGATTCTATTTAAAACTCTAGATCAATATGATTCTGTTATAGCCGATATTCGATATAATTTTATTTTGGCATAATTTGCCAAACTTCTCAACAAAATTCAAGTAGTATAGTCCAATATTGACAAAGTTATGCGATTTTTAAGAGCGTACGAATATTGGTTGGAGTCACTGTATATAAACAACAACTACTCTAGTTAGAGTTTTTTCTCATAATAGTCGATGCCAAATTAGATATCCAAATTAGAATATTAAAATCGTGTTACACGCACTTTTTAACACTTTGACTGCCAAACTAGAAACCTAAAAAATTCCATGAAATCAAAGTAAGTTATTTAATGAAATAAAAATTGGAAAAAATTAAATGTACGATACTGAGCAGTCCTCCAACTTTCTTGAATTTCACGGATTCTAATCGAATTTCGTACAGTGAATATATTAATGTAAAAATTCATTTTAAAACCTGGACAACTAATTCCGTCACCCATATATGGGTGACATGGCAGTCAACGTGTTAAAGAAAGAAGAATTGAAAGAATTGAAAGAATTGAATTAAATTTAGCTTCATGTTGCAAGAACTTTTCAAATAGAATAATATAGAATTATTTGTTAGATATCCTTGTACAAATGTGTTTCTCCCAAAAAGTATTACACGAATTAATATTTTCTCACGTAGAATAGCAAGAGAATGAGAGATGACTGTAAAAGAAATATCGGTGTGGATTCTCTTGAGGAAATAATTTGTTTCAGGTCACAATGAGCCACACGGTTTATAAGAAAAACAATTTATTCAATCGATACCGTCTTTATACCAATTATAAACATATTTTTTGGTTTTACCGATTAACACAAAGTCATTCGCTCTCTCACACTCGTCAAACACTTCGTCGTCGGCATTCACTCTTGTTTCGCTCATGCTTTCGATAAGTCAGCTTATCGATGCCTTCGTTAATGTACATATATATTATTATTCACTGTTAACCCTCAAATTGTCAAGCACGAACGATCTTGTTTGTTAAAAAGTTGTACGTATTTTGTTCTCACGTGCTTCGACCACGTCTACGATTCAGAACGTCTTTCAAGTCAGACCGCGCGATTTCAATTCTACCTAATTGCAATTAATCGTCCGCAATGCGAAACAGTTCGAGGGTTAATGAAACACGCAAACTCGTAGTCGATTATCCGTTCAGCTACAGAAATCGCTTCGAAGTGCGTGCATCAAAAATCAATCGCGGTCTCTATATGGATTTAATTATTAAGACTACAACGGTAACGGCTCGAAACGCGATCGCATTGTTTAACAATTATACCGACAGTTGGTTTTTGCAACGCCAACTGTCCGACGGCGTTTGTCGCAAGGGGCTTGAAAAAATATGAAATTTCTATGACGCGGTCGTGCGCGTGATACGTTCGATTTTTTTCTTTTTTTTTTTAATTCGCGCGCCTAATTATCTAACGATAAGCTTAATCGTATGTATATAATACAATCTGTACGTACGCACGATGGACCAAAGTCTTCGGGTGAGTTTCGGGTTCTCGATTGGCTGAACCGATCGATTAAATTTCAAATTTCGAGAAACCCGAAAGCAGTACCCGCTCGACTAGGTCCAACTTATTCTATCTTTGGTCCTCTAGCCGCTATGATTCGTTGCCAGACATCGAATTTCGTTTTTTTTTACAAAACTTCTCCAATCGTTCTCGCATCCACCGTCCATTGTTCTTTCCTAATCCCACCGAAACGCACCGTTCGCGATCGAATTATAGTTTCTCGGATTCCTTTTCCCCGAAGTATCTTCTTCGGAATAATAAATTAATCTTCTCGGAACTCGAGCTTTAACCATCGGTCAAAAGCAACACCAAGGTTCCCCGACAAACATATTCAATTAACACGTTGACTGCCATGTCACCTATACGTGGGTGACGGAATTATTTGTCGAAATTTAAAAATGAATTTTTACGCTAATATATTAATTGTATCAAATTTTTTAAGGATCTGTAAAATGCCAGAAAGTTGGAGGACTACTCAATATCATACATATAATTTTTTTCAATTTTTATTTTATTAAATAACGATGGAATTTTTGGGGTTTCTAGCTTGGCAGTCAAAGTGTTAAATATAATGAATTATCCTACTCTGTGTCGTAATTGCATAAAATCCGCAGTCTACCAATCGTACACGCAAAGTATACTGAAAATTTTGGGACTGTTTGTGCTTCGAGGCGAATTCAACTGAAGTCGATTGTACCAAAAATCAGGGACTACTTTGGTTCTCAGAAAACGCTAGGAATAGTATACTCATTGCACTCATTGCAATCGACGATGCGATACACGTGTCAAAATTCTATTGGAATTTTTCGAAATATCTAACGACGAAAAGAGAGAAAAAAAAGTGTCGAAAGTGAAACTACAACTCCGGAAGCACTGTTAGAAAAATAGAACTAGACACGTTTCCGTCGTTTTGTACAAATTCGATCACGCTAAAACATTATATAACGATTATCGTATGTATATACAATTTCATTCTGTTTTCAACGAAAGAAACGTGAATCGAGGTTGTATACTTGACACCGTCTTCGTGCAACGTGTTCTATGTATTTTTTTCTTTTTTTTTTAATTCTTCGTTATTCTGGAATGCTTTGAAATATGGTACAATTGGACGATTTGTTTGTAAAATGGACGTTTGTAATTGTCGTAAGGCACATTTTGCATTTTGATTTTGTAATCTCCGGAACGTACCGGCTACGTACTCACCCTCGATTCTGATTTTCGGAGGTAAAACAATTTTCGGGCAGTGTAGAATGCGAACAGCAATGATATGTATCGATTATTGCGGCACCGTTACTCTGCATTTCGAAATATCATCTCCCGACGTACGGTTTTTTCTTCTAATTTGTTAAACACACTCTGAAATCATTAACTTTAGGTAGGCTTTAATCTCTTAAGTGGCGTGTGTGTTCTTCGCAACGGAAAGTCTCCGTTGAACTCTCCTCAACTAAAACGAGAGGTATTGTTAATTAATTGGACAGCGGGTTTTTACGCGAATTCCAATTTTCGTGGACTATTTTCGAAGATCCACGACGAGGAACAATTTAAAGTTTTGGCAAGCATTAGAATGAAGATGTTGTTAATGTTTATATGATAATTTCGTAAAAAACGAAATTAACGAAATAAAATACGACAATAAATTTGGACTCGTTTTAAAGCACTCTATGTTCATAGGCAATTGTTCACTTTATTCCAAGATTTTTTTTTATGACTCAGTTTCCCATCTTCAATTTCCTAGATCATGTAAAAAATATCTTAGAGGAAAGTGAACACTGATTTGCGAAACTGGGGGCTTTAAAATGTGTCCATGCTTATGGCTTTGCTGTTTATTTTTACGAGACAATCATAATTTAAATGTCGACAATTTTTCGACAGTCGAAAATATAGTGTTTAAATACTTTTTGGGCCACCAAGTATACACCTTTCCTTGTGCTTTAAAAATGTTACTATAAGTGCATAAAGACCCACAGTCTATTAATTATACCTCCTCCTAATTCAATTTGGTCTATATATGTTACAGGAAATTGAGTTCACATTGAACGATATTATTTACAAAATTTGGTGTACGCATTACCCCCGCGCAATAAAGACCATAGTTTTGTTAAGAATATTATCTCGCGTTGCCACTTAAGCGATTAACGATCATTAATCATCGGTTCGATAAATAAGTGTACGTACATATAAGTATTTTAAAACCCTGCACGTGCAAATGGTAACGCTGAATCGTATGTACGAAATTAAAAACGCAAACATTCTTCTTCACACTCGCATACACACAGATACGCAGCACGCGCGTGTAAATGGGGTACGTAAGTAAATACATACATACCTAACAGACATACAGGTGCGTGATGTGCGTTTCACGAACAGACAGGAGCTTTCCTCATTGTATAGTAAAGTCTTGATCCAAGTCGAATTTCAAAACTTCGGTATTTTGCATCACTTTTTCGTGGGCTTTTCACTAACTTATTCGTGGCATTTTTCTGATTAAAAAGACACGAAACACGATATAATTTGAACTGTATTTAGTGCTTTAATCGATGGTGTTCACACGTGCTGGCCTTCTGCACTTTGTGTAGTAGCCCTACACGATCTATGTCGCAGCACGAACCCGAGGTTTGGACTTGGATCAAGACTTTACTGTAGAACATAATTTTGTAAACAACTTTTTAAGACGTTACGACTGTAGACCCATTTACCGCAGTCTTGATAATCTTAAATTTAGAATTAAAAAATTTGGATTTTTAGTTTCTTTAATAGACCAGTTTGCATAAAAAATCTGCGGCAAACTTATACTAATAAAATTTTATTGACACTTCGGTGCCAATTTCGTAAGACCAGTTACAGTACTAACTTGACTAAATTTTGGCAAGTAATGACAACTATGTTTCCACGCGTTAAAAATTATGGATCGATGCTGATATTGACTAATATAATAAAAAATCGAGTTGCTCTTCGATTTCAGGGAGATTTTCAAACGTGCTATCGAAGTTTCCATTCCTATGGAATAATTAACTTCGTAGACATGATTTTCGTAGATGAAGCGTCCCGTTTCGCGAACCAAGGAATACAATTATCTTAGCTTTGAATACATCCCGTCGTGTTTCCATTCACACGCATGTTTTCACACTGCATTCGCATAGTATACGCGTGTGTATATACATATAACTTTTTTGCATCTACTTTAGTGTGTATCTATATCTTGTTTGTTTCAAGTATATATCTATATATGTATTTTATATACACGTGTACGTACATACCGAAAGTACTGCGATAATGGACGGTTCATGATTCCCTATCTAAAAGACGTCATTCAATTGTGAAGAATAATCATCTTTCGAAGTAATTAGGAGCATCGACGTGTAAATCTACTGCTTCCACAGAATTGCTTTCGACTTGAAATCAAACGTGTTACCTTAGACTGCGGATCTTTACGAGAAATAAAAATTGTCTTAGGAATGTTTCTCCTTTTTTAATGATTTGAAAAAAAACTTCAAAATTACATATCAATATCCTCTGATTCTTTTAATCTTTCTCCCAGTAATTTTTCTCACAAACGCATAAAATCTGCAGTCTACTTATCAATGATCACAAGGACGGGAAGATTCGTTGAATTCGAACTATGTTTCCGGCCTGACAGTGTGAACATAGTTTCGTGTTAACAACGAGCGGACAGAGGTCGATTTTCACTGTGAAATTTGATATATCAAAGCGAGAAAAGGGACTTCGCTCTCGATTCATTATAAGTAAAATTAGAGCATGCGTCGTCAGGGTGTCCGACGAAATAGCGTACACACTCGAGCGTATTTGTTCTTATGATTTTCTCTTCGTACATTATAGAAATAAAAATACTAAAAAATCAGTGACCGAATCGTGTTTGAGCTGCTCATTTACCGAATCGATTAATCTCGTAAAATAAAAGGCAGAGAAAATCTGACGAAACGGTATATCCGGTAGACCCAATACAATTATTTCACTGCCAAACTTGAAACCTCAAAAATTCCATAAAGTCAAAATAAGTTATTTAATGAGATAAAATTGAAAAAAATTAAATGTATGATATCGAGTGGTCCTCCAACTTTCTTGCACGTTACAGATCCTAATAAAATTTGGAACGATTAATATATTAACGTAAAAATTCATTTTAAAACTTGGACATGGCAGTCAACGTGTTAATAATTAAGCTTAATTATTGGATAAAATTTCTTTTAAATTAGGCATCGACCGAGTACGTTGGCAATCGAATGTAAGAAGACTCGAAATGTTTGGTTAACCCTCGAATAAAAAAATAAAATTCGGATTTTCTCGAAGTCAACGTTGATATCGAACACGTGGGTGTGGAAGATAAGTGTAAAACAAAATGGGCGAGTAAAGAATTTGAAATGAATCTAGTCATGGCTGCCATGAGATCGTTAAATGCATTCGTCTCGCTGGGGTCTATCGATTAGGCGATGAAAACAGTACGTACAGATTTTCTATTGTAATCCGATTCTGTGGTGCTCTTCTAAGACGAACGCCATTTTCAGGGACACCCGGACGTCACGCTTTCGTCACTTACATACGCAATGGACAATTTTCTGCCAATGCGAAGTACAGTTCGTAAAGATACCACGGTGATCGTTGCTCCTCCATGTGGTTCCTCTTCGTTTGATCCTCGAACGGCCTTGAACGGTCAAACTTGACACGCGACCGATCTAGTTGCACACGTGTACGAACGAGGAGAAGGAGACTCGACGGAAAAGTTCGAGCAGGGACGATCGTAGAACAATCGTCGAACGATCTCAACTGTTGCCGGGTATCGGTATCATATGATAAGCGGAGGGGGATTGAAGGGGTGGCGTGTGTCGGACGGCGTTCGGTTGCGAAGGAAGCTGAAGAGAACGGTAATCGAGCGCGGGTGCGGCTGGATGCTGTCCTTCCCGGTGTCTCCTCAGGTCCACCTTCCTCTGGAAAGCTTTGTCGCAGAGACCGCATTGAAAAGGCTTGTATCCGGTGTGCTTGCGCATGTGTGTGATCAGATTGCTGCTCTGGGAAAACGCTTTGCCGCACACCACGCACTTGTGCGGTTTCTCGCCTGCAACAGAAATTCAAAACGGGGCCCGTTTTAGGGATTTCGATGAACACACAGTTGCCATTCTTCATTCTACAATAGTACAGTGAATTCTCTATACAGGGTCCTTCCGTTAAGTTATGTCACCATTTTTTAGGCATTTCCGATAGTGCAATTAAAACATCTTTTAGGCAAAAGTTTGTCGGTACTTGACCAGCTACATGTTGGCATGTTCTTAAATCTAAAAAGATGCTTTTTACGTAAAAAAGTAAAGGTCACCTTGACTTTTTTAAATGGTACCACATGTTTTGGATATCATAGGATTGTTGCCGACGTCGAGACGAATTCAACAGTGTACTATACTATGACCTTGAAATGACCTCAAACTCGAAAATTTTCTGCTTTTAGCAGTTTCGCGTTTATCAAAAGTTTATCGAACGTTCATCGTTGACATTTAACAACGATATTTATATTTAATATGTTACCATAAGGTATCTTCGGGTCCGCGAATCAAATTATTTCCTGACCCAATATTTTTTATCAATTATTTTATGTAAATAGCAATTTTCATAAAGATCCGCAGTCTATCGATGACACGACACTTCTAAGTATTCCAGAATATTTTACAATTCGAAGCGTTCAAATGGTTAATAAACAAAATAATGAAAAAAATGAACAAGTCGAAAATTATTGGAAGAAGAAATACATTTGTATCTAATTTAAGTTTCTTAAAAGTGACATGGAAAATGGTTATTTTGCATAAAGATCCAGTTACGAGGAGAATGTGGGTTAGGCGAGAATGGCCATTCAAATTGGCATGCGTAAGGATGTAAATTTGTAAAACCTTTTTCGACGCTCGTTTTACAGCGCAGTTTCAACGAAGCGATCTATATCCGCATCATCGGTAACACCAGTTAATTTGCCAATCAATTATCAGCCAGTTGGTTTGCTCGACCGAAATGCAGTCTCGCGGCAAGATGCAATTTCGATTAACTGACGAGGAAAACGAAGAAGCGCGATTTCGAATAACGAGCCAAGGTGGATCGAGCACACCTGGATCAACTGATAAATCGTGACGAGCGTTTGGTCGCCGACGAGCGACGCGACGCGACGGTTCGAACAATCCGTTTACGTCACAGACAGGCGGGAAGCCCATTTTTCGACATGATAGATCTTCCACACTTTTCTTCCTTGAATTGCCAACGATTCTCCGCGAAGAGCAAACTTTAACAGCGTCACTGCTTCGAGCATTCACAGTTTAATGATCTATATTCGAACAGCTAAACGTTCGTTCAACATGCTAGACACGACGCTGAGTCTGAATTGTTTTAATTCTGTATAATGTTTATTCGACAACGGTTATATTCCTTTTCCGAGTCGTGGATTAGTGTAACGGTACTGAAAAAATCCACATTTTCAAATAATTTCGCTGGTAAAAAGATGAATAACCCCGCTCCTTCCCAAAATAAAATAAAATTTTTCCTGATATATGATTAAACACACACACACACACACACACACACACCGTCGGAGATATTTATTTAGACACATAGATAGCGGACAAAAATTGCACAAATAGGCGAAAGATTATAACCCCGTTCTACATAATTATAAAATCATTATGAACGATTGAAAAAGACTGAAGCTTGTATTCACTTAATACGTTAGTAGCTACAATTTATTTTACGGTTACAGTGATTAAAACTTCATTTTTGTTCGAGAAATTTCGACGAACACAGCTTTTCCACTCTTCTACGGTAGTACAGGTTGCGTCCGATATAAGACGATAGTTCCGGGACCGCTTTCGTCGTACTTCGGACGAGGGTACAAACTAATTATAGTAATTTGTTTAGAAAAAAGTAAACTGTTTATGCTTATCGTATGCCGATACGATCTCCAATGACTATGTGTACCGACGACAACGACACTGCTCTATATTCTATGCGCTGACGCACAAACGTTTTTGCCGCATTTATGTCAAACAATTAGGTACATTTTTTTGTTCAACCGTGGACAACATCGAGCGAGTACACAGACGGTCGCGAGTTTGCTGAAACATCTTTGTCGATCGTGCAAGAAATTCGTTGAAAGTCAAATATTTGCGCGGGAGGAACTATTATCTGGTCGTTTAAGAATCATCTCTCATGCGGATCGGTTTGCCGATAAAGTGTAAACTCGTTCTGAAAGTCCTCGATTAGTCGTCGTCTAACGACGATCATCGCGCGAACGGTTTTTCACGATTGTGAAACGCTGATAAACGCCGGCCGTGCGTAAGCCGCGCGACGGAGCCCCGTTGTCGTTAAGATTCTATCAAGAAGAAATTAATTTCACTCGGGGCGAAGCTACCGGCCGTTTCGCGCGTTATTGTGCCCGAAGAACTTATCTAAACTGCACAAACCCGGGGAGGAAAAAACATTTTCCACGTAGCCACTCATCTTCCGGCGCGACTATCGATCTCTTTCGACGATCTCCCGTCGGATGGATCCTCCCATTTTCAAATAACGGTGCAGCAAACATTTTTTCAATAACACTCCGTCGCTTCCCAAACGTATCGTCCCGAAAGTATCCTTCGTACCTAACTGTAGCGAAATATCGAAATGACTCCGGCATAGGTCTAGAGAACTCGCAGGTGTCCGAGGGGTTAGTAAATCAAGTAATTTTGAAGGTTGTTTAACACTTTGACTGCCAAACTAGAAACCCCAAGAATTCCATAAATTTAGAATTAGTTATTTAATGAAATAAAAATTGGTACAATGGATGCATTAACGTAAAAATTCATTTTTAAATCTGGACAAATAATTCCGTCACCCACATATGGGTGACGTGGCAGTCAACGTGTTAATTAGATTGAGACACGACAGAGAGAGAGAGATAAACGGCCGTGAATTAGAAAGAGAAACGGAAGGCCCATTTCTGATAATGAAAATGTCATCGGTGCTGTCATCGTTATGCCTGAACTAATTTTTCGAGATTAGGCGCCCCATCGATTTGCACCGATACAATAATCGGAGTTAGAGCCTTTGCTATAAATACGAACGATAGCGAGCGACGATGACGCCTTGTTATCACGAGCATATTCGTTTGTGCCACCGCTTAGGACGGTGCAGAGAAAAAATACCATTATCGTAATTGTTCGGTCGGCTTTCGATCTACAACCCTTTCACAACTAATGAAAGATGGTTGTCTACAAGCTTTTCTGGAACAAAGTACCATCTTATTATCAACCAATTATTTATAAAACGAACAAGAATGCAATTATTCGGAGTTCGATGAATTTTTATTATACCACGCGATCGAGTAAACGAGCGTGTTTAGTGATTTTCACCAATAATCGTAAAATAAAACATCTGAAACTAGTTAATGCTGGATAATACATAAACTTTTTAAATCAGACGTTTCGGATCTTATCGTTAATTTGTGCAATGGCTAGCGTTAAACCTGCCAAGTATTTGGTAAATATTATTTTATAAAAATGGTGACAATAGATTTATCGAGATTGTCCGTAATTTTCAATATAATCGATTCTTGGGCAAGGAAATTTATTCCACTATTTTTCGTAAATGAATTCTTACGATTTCAATAATTGTGAAGTATGAAACCGATCATTTCATCGTGGTCGCTGGTCTGAGGGTGAAATCGAAATGAACTCAAAATAATCCATGAACGTTAACGATGAAATAACAATTTATAAAAAAATATGATAACAGAACAGAAAGACGAACAGAGAAAAACAAATTGCTAACACAAATGACTAGGTCAAATGTAAAACAGTAACCTAAAATAGCGGAATACTAAGAACAGATGAATTTAATAATATTTATGTATTACTCAACTTGTGTTAAACCGATTAGATAGCGCATCTTGCAATCGATGCAGAAAATTGATGTAAAATAGTAGAACGGTAAGATTAAATGAATTGAATAATTCTTCTATATTATTTCCAACATATTAAAGCGACCAATGATAGAAGTTTCCATTTAGCTTCTTTGTATCTTGCAATCGACGCAGAAATTTTTAATGTTTCATCAAGATCCCTATTTTTGCTTTCCCTTAAAGAATCGTGCGCACAGGAGAAACTCGTAGAGCGGATGGGATGGGACGGGACGCCGTTGAATCAGTCTCGTTTTTCTATTCCGATCACAGAATTCCCCTTTGCATATTAGAAGGATGGCATATTCCAGCGGAAGTGTAATTTCATTGAACACCTCTTTCCACTGTTCAACACACAAAGACAATCTCCATTTTACAATTGCATAGAAAACGGTCGCGCGCGACACAGCGACAAAAATTTTTCATTTTCTATGCAAACAACTCTGTGCAAACTACATGTATTTTCAATCGTTAACCCCGTGACGTACGAGCGCGATACATTAAGCGTGTATTATACCATTCTGTATGCTGACGTAAAATATCGTTTAATATTAATATGAAATATTACCTGCAAAATATCTCTACTATCACCGCAACAACGTTTCGAATTTACATGAAAATTCATTGTTACGCTTACGCAAATAACGATAAGGTAAAAGACAAATTGAATCTCCTTTAGCTTTGTCCCATCGACGATCTGGAAAAATTTTCTATTTCCTTTTTAATTTTTTTCGTAGTAATTTATGTATGGGAACGGTGCATCGATAAAATTAAACGAGCATGCGTTCGGTTAGGAACGTCAATCATTTATCATTCGAAAGTACAAATGCTAAACAGAAAGAAAATTTCGAGGTCGAAAGAGCATTTAAGCGACGATAATCGGTAGACTTGCGGATTTTTATGTAAAATAAAAGTTGTTTGCATGAATCGTAAGATACAGAAGCCACATAGACATTCATTTGTCTTTTTCTATTAACAAGTTAAATATGATGCAAGAGTATTTGAAATTCTACAATGATAGGAAAAAACTAAAATACTACTACAGATATTCCTATTTTATTTTTCACAGATAATTGTCTAGCTCGTAAAAAATAAATTTTTCCTCGTTCCAGTTTGTATTAAAATAGTGTACTAAAATGAGTTTGCAATAGAAATCGTCTGACGTGTCCGTTCATATGACCTACTGGTTCCACTTACAAATGCTAGGCACGCGATCTTGATTTTCAAAGTCGATTTTCCCGGAAGCAAAAAATTCGTATGAACAAAATTTTCTACCATATTTTCGATTTATTTTCCTATATAGAATTTCATCCTATTTTCGGTTGTACCATCAGAGTTACACCCTGTATATCTGTATTCGAAAGAAGGCTGGCAACGAGCGAATAAATGCGATGTGTTTTCGAATCACTGTATGTACACTGGCGACATTCAACCGGAGTAAGTATGTATGTATCAACTTGAACTTGAACGAGTATTGACGTTCTCCATAAATTGGTTTATCGTCGCCCGTACGGCGCGCTGCGATTCCTTTTTTTTTCCTTTTTTTTTCCTTTTTCATAACTGTTTCGGAGAGTAATTCGCGTCTGTGTTTACACGTGCGAAAGATAACGTTGGTTTTGTATGCGGGCGACAATGCCGAGGCGAGCGTTGCAGAAATGGCGATCAGAGTGCAAGCCATTGGCAAAAATGATAAGTGCTGCCCCGTTTGTTCGAATGGCCTCGTGCTACGATATAGAAAATCTTGTGGAAAATCTTGTCTTTTATCGAAAATTTAATATTCACATTTTCATTTACATTCGTATAGAAATTTAAATGAAACAAGCTTAATCATTATATCCATTATATTACTCAGGGCGACTTGTTGGTTTTGGTGTACTACCAAAAATCGATTTAACGCTATTGTTATCGGAAGCTTCTGTGTATCGAAAACAAGCTGAATAATTTCGTTTTAAATCATAATCTGCAAAAAGTTATCGTATTATTCGAAACAACTTCTTGATTTACGGAGATTAGGAAAACCTTTTAACGTTAACATAATAAATCAAGTAATTTTGAGAAGGTTGTTTGAACATTTTTTATATAACGCATATACAAGTCGATTTTATGCAGCCGCGTACCAGTAGTATACGATAATTAATCATTTTTACGATGTTATTACAGATGCTTTGTTTGTGTAATTAAATATTATTTTGCAACGTTGAAATAATATCGAGTAATTTTTAGTGTTCATGAAGCGATGAAGGTAAATGAGAGTTTACGAATAACATTGATACTGGATAATTTATTAAAAAATTCTCAATTATTCGTGTTTAATTTCTAGATGATTAAGTAACTAGAAGATTATTAGATTGTTTAAATCTGGATAATTGTTTGACAAATAGGTGTCCAGTCGACGTATCCGTGAAGTGGAGTTGTTCATGCCAAGACGAAAGCCCATTAAAAAAGGATTATCTATTTTGGGGGAATTAGGATTAGTATTTAGGCCCAATCGACGAATTTAATTCTGTTCAAGGACATCTCGGGCAGAGCAAAGACGTCAAACGAATGATTTAAAAACCAGACACCAACGAGACAATTTGACAATTAATATTTGTGACAATATATTACGCCTCAAAATTACATAAGGTAATTACATAAATGGAATACTGTATATTTTTTTATATCGCATGAAATTTTATATATATATATATATATATATATATATATATATATATAAATAATTACTAAAGGTTTCAAGTTAATGAAACAATTCGGTATTATGTTATATAGAAAAATACAATGATTTCCAAGGTCTATATCGATCCGTGAATATAGACTGTTGCATGTTGCATCATTTTCATTGTAGCTAACGATAAGTGCGTATCATAAATATGTATGTATATGGACGGATGGACGAGAACGTTCTGAACTGTGATTGCATTTCCACGCGGTTCGTGAAAAATTCGATACTTCTCTAACAATCGAAAGCATTCTCGGTCGAAGGAAGTGTGTGTCGGTTCCCGAGGACGGGTACGGTCGTTTGGTAAAGTATTAATTGCTATTGACAATTATGTAAGCGCGTTTTCGAAGAGGGGTCGAAATAGGAAAGCAATTTTAGCCGATGGATAATATTTATCGAGAGTGTCGGCGACCGAAGAACGTGTATGTACGAGTACGTCGTCGTTTTCTATCGATCCATTTCGACTCTCATTACCGAACCCTTACCGGCCGGTTTAAATATTTACCGACTGAAACGTTTACTTCGTGGCCGATTTTAATGATAGCACTGGATACGCTCCACCAAGTACGCGTCCGCGTACGTGTGTTTTGGTAGGCAGCCCGCCCGTTTAATTATGCAACGATCGCTTAATGAACTTCATATAATGGCGTCGCGTAGATTACGAGACCAAGAGTGGACATATTGATTTTCCACCGCGACTGAGATGCCTCTTCATCGACATAGAAAAATTAACTTTCGCATGTACAGTAATGCCCCGATGCATGCGCGAGAGATGTGCACGATATTTGTGAAAAAAGTATTCCCAGATGGCTCGATCGTCGAGAAGCAACGGAATCAGATATGTATGTCGGTGAAATAACACTTAATTCGAAATTTTTCTTCTGTTTTCAATTATCTCTTTAGGACACTTTTACAAATACACTTGTGACATTTTTCTGATAAAAATGAAACCAACTTTCTTCCATTTTACAGATCCCAATCTAATTGGGTACAATGAATATATTAATGTAAAAATTCATTTTAAACCTGGTTTAAACCAACGTGTTAATTCTGTATGAACCTTTCGCTTCGAGTTTGGAACAAAAATATGTGAAAAGAGTTAGGATCTTCAAAATGGCGACATGTTTTATAAAAAAAAAGCAGTAGACTTGTGCTTCTATTAGAATTTTCGAAGAGAGTTCAAGATTATCGATATATTATTTTAATCTTATCGAATTTATTAAAGTTTGAATGAAACTGCCGTTTGGCTCCGATTTCGTACGATCGACGGAGAGAATTATATTTTGGCATAATCGAAACTCGAAAATTCGTCCAGGTCATGCGATCAAGTAAACCGTAAAGAAACGCACGAACTATGCGGTAATGGTACAAATTAGGTTCAATAACAGTGGAGGAATGTACAAATTGTCTTCAAGTACGAACGTGGAATTCTTCCATGGTACTATCGTTTTGAACACGATGATGGTTATACTTTAGCTATCGTTATACAGTTTGCCCGAATGCGGGCGCACAGGAGTATACAATAGCACACAAGTGAAATTTTATCGATAATCTTCCACTTCCTGTTCAAGTATCTTTTATTCCATTGTAAGCTTACTGTTCCGTTGAAAACTCGGTTCAAGTCGTTGCATCTTTATTTCTCCAACAGATGTCTAAAAGACACACGCTCATTCTTCAAAACGGTCATAATATTCTACCATATATTTTCTTTGAAATTGGTCGATATGCACAGTGGGGTCACTGTATCTATCATTCCCGGTTGTTTCGATATAATGATCTTCGTGCTATCTTTTCTCGCTGCAATTTAAACACATCGAAACACATTGTATGTATAGTATGTATATCCCCGGGAAAAATTATTGGACCCAACAAATCAACCGTGAATAAATCGTTTTTATTTTACGGGTTTTTTATAGACGTTCCGAGCCGAAGGATATTCCTTTGCGAAGTTTTATTAACACTTTGACTGCCAAGCTAGAAACCTCAGAAATTCCATCAGATTAATGTAAGTTATTTAATGAAATAAAAATTGAAAAAAATTATATGTATGATATTGAGTAGTCCTTCAACTTTCTGGCATTTTACAGATCCTTAAAAGATTTGATACAATTAGTATATTAGCTTAAAAATTCATTTTAAAATTTGGACAAATAATTCCGTCACCCATATATGGGTGACATGGCAGTCAACGTGTTAAAATCGGAGAAGCACGATCTAGCCTAACCTTCTTCGTGAATTTCGAGATACTTTTTGTTGGCCGAATATACGAGCGTCCGTCTACGAAAATCGACCCTTTTCAAGGGTCTCGCGATCCAAGGGTTTTCAATCCGAAATATGTCCTGCGCGCTGTGCAAGTTGCACGCGCGCAAGACCCCAGTTTTATACATGTGTTGTAACAATAAGGTCTGCTGCACCTCCCACGGGAATTATTTATACTGCAAGGTTTTGTCAGAGAAAACTATGCTAAAAAATTGACAAGTACCGTGTGATTACCCTTACGCGCAGCCCTACTTTCGTAGAACCCCGAACCGTCATTACAGCGTACACTTAAAATGTTTCTTGAACGCGTAATCGGCCCCTAAACACACGCTGTCTGTCCGATTTCCGATCGGAGTAAATCACAACAGAATCATGTTAAAAGTTTGTTAACCTACTCTTCGTTTGTTATCACTAGAGGCTCCGGATTTTACGCATTTACGACGGAAGGGAGTAGGTGTCGTTCAAAACAAGATTAAATCATTTTGAGAGAGATCAAATGATTTTAGATTTAACGATTTTAATCATTTTATCGAAATTATCGATGGAATACGAACATATTTACGTAGTTACCGTATCCTGCGATTGTACAAACTTTTTAGTTTAACATAAAGATCCGCGATTCAGTTGTTACAGATATCGTGTGCGATTCGTTTGATTTTCAAAATGAATTACACATGTATAAAATTATCCGTATAGGAAACGGCTGAGACGTCTTCGCGAATTTTATGTATTGGCAAAAGTGGGTAGCCTAAGCGCAAAATAGCAATATTTCTAGTCCATTAACACGTTGATTGCCATGTCACCCAGATGTCAGGTGACGGAATTATTTGTCCAAATTTTAAAATGAATTTTTACGCTAATATATTAATTGTATCAAATATCATACATATGATTTTTTTCAATTTTTATTTCATTGAATAACACATTAATTTGATGGAATTTTTTAGGTTTCTAGCTTGGCAGTCAAAGTGTTAAAATGACTAGAAGAGGAAACTGAGTTTCTACTTGAAGCTTGCTTGTTGCAATTGACACGGAACATGTTTATTTCACGGAAAGATTTGCAAACCAGTTGTTCGATTCCGAAGGAAGGGAAAACTCTGGAACCTCGTGACGCAGAGACACGACGACGGTGTTCGATGGACCGTTAATCTGCAGTCTGGTGTCTGATTATTTGTTTCTCGATTCAAGGTGTACAGCAGAAGCGATGCTATGACATCGGTACGTCAGTAGCGCCTGCCGCTTTGCGTCGAAGCAATTTATGCGGCAAGTGAATTGGTTCGCGAGTATAATTAGAGTTAATTAATGCGAGGAAGTGTGCGATAATGGTCCGCCGGTGGCGCATGACCTACGAATTAACAGAGGAGTCTGGAAATAAATTGATATCGATCTGCTCGTCCGTATCTCTTCGCGTTTCTTTTCAGGCGACAACTGTTCCCGCCTTTTCCATATTCAAATTCCTAGCACGCCCGGCAGCCGGAAAATATTATTCTCTAGATAACCTATATGCATTTATGGAGTGCAATGAAATGAGACTGTTTGCGAAAGCGGTATGTGGATTTTATGGATTTCCAAGTATCGTGAAAACCTGCCGATACACTGAAAGAGCGCTTATCAATCCTTGTTAAACTTTCACTTTATCGTTGCTTCGAGTTACGGCTTTTGTAAAACGTTTGTAGAATTAGGATTTTCCGTGTGCATCGATTTCAGCTAAAATCGAAAGAAGGCTTTTACAAATTATGTGGGTACTCTAGATTCTTTCAATTCTTCGAGTCATAACCCATTATTTCGAGAAGGATGTCTGAATTGTCTGAAACATATTCATAGTAGTAATAGATGTCCACTCCAATCCTATGTATCAAGCCTGAAGAACTGGGAGTGGAGTGGACAGCTATTATGACCGTGAGGGTTGAAACATGTTTTTTTTTTCGAGAAACAGACCATGGAAATCATTTGAAATTAATTTGCGGAATTTAACATACAGGGTATACCAGATCAAAATCTATTCCAGACTGAACGATACCTGTCCTGTTTAACTAAAAATGTTTATTCCGGCGAATACTTCCGTGATCGATCCATGGCAGTCTAGATCTATTCAAATCTTCGCTCACCAATTTCATTTTACATATTCTCAAACGTACTTCTTTGAGATTCATGTTTTTATCGAATTTAATATAAATAGTTAATGATGTACGAGCTAGCTATTAGAAAATATAAGTTTGGATGAAACATTTGTAACTCCGAGTCAAAATGGACCTAAATCCCCTCATTTGGTATTAATTATAACGGAGAACATTTTGAGCATAACTTGCATGAAAAATTATACATAGAGAACATCTCGGTAACTATTAGTGTTTCATCTTATGTACCCTTACAGTTTTTTTTTTTTTTATTCGAGATTCAATTCTCTTTTAAACCACAAGATTAACCCTTTTACAGTGAAGAAATTCAAGGTGACCTTTATATCTTGACAAGAAAGGAAAACCGAAAAAAAAACTAATTATCACATTGTATGCTAGCCTTTACCAACCATATAACTTTCGTTTGAATAATTTTATCATATACCAAATAGTTTACGTGTAATTCGAGTAGCACACTTAACCGAATCGTCCTGTATTTTCAGCAGAAGTTATCCTCGGTGCACCGTTATACTTTCCGCGGAAGTTGTTCAACACCGGTCGCCGATGTGTTTTTAATAATCGTCTGACAATTAAACACCATTATATCCGCCAAGGTTGCTTCTATCAAAGCACAAACCAAATGCGTGTGTCGATACCAAATGGAACGTGTGCGCGTTTAACTAGCGATTTGTGGTACGTTTGAAACAGAAGAACTATCATACAAGTGTGCGCTTCGTACTCCAGGGTTACATTATGCAATGCACGCGACATATTTTATCTGACTGTTAATTATGCGACGTCTGGTTTTAAACGCACCGACGCGACGCGGACGAGGTTCGTTTCCATGCGTGAATCCCCGGACAGTTCTCGAACCACGAATTGTATAATTGCAAGCTCGCGTTTCGCGATTAGGTGCATTCGAAACGTGTGAAAATAGCGAAAAACTGTTGTACCGTCACGTCAGCCTGTCAGTGGGTCGAATTTTATAACGCTAAACGTTATGCATTAACACAAAAAATGAATAGGCGTAAAAAGACTTTACGAATATGGATGTGTTGCATCGAACGCGTACAACTTACTGTAATAATGGAGCCGTATTTGAATTAGACGGCGGGGTTCATACGATTAAAATTAATGCTGTAAGAAATCGTTGAACAGAAATCGCGACGACGAACGTTTAAGTTTGCGTTACTCGTTTTGTGGAGGAGCAGGGGCTAGAAACGTTTACACGGTTCGGTAGAAAGGGGAGCATACACGTTCAGCCCTTACTATGCCGGTGCTAATTAGAAAAGGACACGAGGCTCGTGGCGGGCACGTGTCCCACCGGAAACTGCTATAGACCATGACAAACAGCGCGTTTCCCATCACTCGTGCGCTCCTTCCGGTCGTTTCTATGGGAGATCCCGATTAAATCGTCCCTAAAAACTTTCTGTCGCCATATCGAGTTTCGTTTTACGTGCAACCTACTTTTCCGTTCCATTCCCACCGGTTTCTGCTCGTGATTTCAATTGCTATAAAATAATCCTGGAAAAGAAACGCGTTAAGGAATCCGAGAGATTATTATTTATCGAGGGAAAGCGTTTCGACTTACCGCGAATTTTATGTACTAACTTAATTCGCAGTCTCAACCGAAGCGATGTTTTGTATGCTCATTTAATTTGCGGTTTGCAATGCAGTGTATAATATTGTTACGATGGAAGCTATATAGAAGTGTAATAAAATATAGAAGTTTATGAATCGTTAAAAATCAATCGTTAATAGTTTATATGCTATTAGGCACCTTGTTTCTTTAAAATCGTAAGTTCGAAGAAAATGTACGTTCGCAGATTGATTTGAATCGCATTGAAACGTTTTAAAATGTTTATCCATCTACTAAAAAAAAAAGAGATCTCTTCTCTAATTAAAGTACGTTAATATTTCGTCGATGTATTTGTCACGATCAAATAGCACTTATGCGTCTCGAATGAATCAAAAAGCCTAATCTGATTTTATTATGCTAATCTGTTCCTCTTCCGGCTAACGACCGGTCAGAACTAATTAAAACCTCTTCCAAACGTTTCTTTTTGTATTTCGACTGACCGAGATAATTTGTCATATTTTAAGTGCCTGTTTTGCATACTATATCAACTCTAATCATACTGTATCAACTACAAAAAAAAAATAGATTTTTATTTCGATTTAAAAGAAATTAATAACGTTCACATTTATTAGACTCTATTCAGAATCTTCATGACGAGTCTGGTTCGTTATCGTAGGGCAAGGGGTTAATATATTCGCTGTCCCAAACTTGATTAGGATCTGTAAAATGAAGGATGAAGTTGGAGGACTATTTAATATCATACATATAATATTTTTCAATTTTCATTTCATTGTAAAACTTACTTTCATTTTATGGAATTTTTGAGCTTTCTAGTTGGGCAATCAAAGTGTTAATGGATTGCCGCGAATCTTTCGCGCCGTATATTCGCGTTGGTCTGTGTCCTTTTTTTTTTGTCGTTGGTCGGACGAACGAAAGCACACGGTTACCGTGGCATGCAAGCTCGCCAAGCGTAACACGCGTGCGATATACCGAAAAAGCTGTTGTGTCGTGGGCCGTCGAATAGACCAAGCCTTTTTGATCCACGCGCCGCGTGCATGCTAACGCGCACTATACCACACGCTCGTAATAGAGCGCATCCTCGACGGGGTGCATATCCACATACATCCGCGCTCGTCGCTCCTACGGTCTAATGCACAGCTGTTTCACGTGTGTGTACACACGTATCGCGTCCATTTCCTGACAATGAGTGTCATATGCCCGTGAATCACGCATGGATCGCGGTCTCGCACTCGCCGGCATATTACGATTCTTGTTGCCATCGCTACATGTATTCGTAACCACAGATCACCCGCACAGAAAGGATTTTATGCTACCATGAAAATTACTCTTATCGTATCTATTGGCTTGGCAAGAAAGTAATTTAGGTTTTCACTAATAGACGGCTTCATGTTTTGTTTCATTGACTTCTGTTAACGTTGCGTTTGTTTTCCTTCTGACATTTCATAACTGCATCTTTTAGGTTACTTTTGAAGCAAATTACAAGTAATTTTTGATTGACACTTTGACTGCCAAACTAGAAACCTCAAAAATTCCATAAAATCAGTGTTATTTAATGAAATAAAAATTGAAAAAAATTATATGTATGATATTGTGTAGTCCTCCAACTTTCTTGCATTTTACAGATCCTAATCAAATTTTGTACAATAAATATATTAACGTAAAAATTCATTCTAAAACCTGGACAAATAATTCCGTCACCCACATACGGGTGACATGGCAGTCAACGTGTTAAAATTGTTAGTTCTGTGTCAATTTGAACATGGAGTGCAAAAACGAACATTATATAGACACATATTGCTTTTTTATTTTCGTAGAGGTAAGAAAGCTGCAGAGGCTCGCAAAGATATATGTGAAGTTTATGGTATGGATTGCTTAACGCAACGCACGTACCAGAATTGTTTTAGAAAAATTCTTATGCACGGTTAAACATGCATAACCTTTTAACAACAGGAAATTCCTCGTCTTAAAACTTCGATTTTTGGAATATTCAGAGGATTACATAGAAAAACTTCAAAATTTCTGGGTTGCCAAGATGAAGTTACGTCCACGAGTTGATTAACAAATCTGTCATTTCGAAATTCGTAACCGGTTCGCAATCATCGAGTTCTCTTTAACGATGGAAAGCGGGATCTTTGACCATCCAATTATTCGAATATAACCGATAGTTGACGGTACGTGTTTAAGCCGACGGAGAGAAAGGTATAAAAAAAGAAAAAAACGTGTAGAAGTGAAGAAGAAGTGGAAGAACTCGAGAAGTTGCAAACTAGATACATGTCCGAGGGTGTTCAAGAGAGCGCGGGGTGTACGCGGGGGTAGGTTTCGACGATCCCGCGACAACAATGGTACATTGAATAATGCAGCGAGTGAACGAGGGTATTAGAAACGATACGGCTCCCATGAACAATTCAAGAACGACCATTGCAACTTTCTTCGATTAGAAAGTTGGGAACGCGTTTGGATGTGCGCACATCTGGGAGGAAGTTCCATCGTTGCCGAGTCGATCGAATCCCCTGCCATGAAAACTTTCGTCGGAACCATCCCCCCTTAGCCTTGGTCGTTTTGTGGTACCGATCGGAGGCGAAACGTTATTTCGATCTGTGAACGGTTTTTTTTTTTTGTCAGACTCACCGGTGTGGATGTACGTGTGCTTCTTCATGTCCGATTTCTGGTGAAACCTCTTGCCGCAGTACTGGCAGGGGTACGGTCTGGTGTCCGAGTGAATCAAGAGGTGAGTGCTGAGGGTGCTCGAACGCTTGAAAGCCTTCCCGCATTGTTTACACTGAAACAAATATCAGACGACGGTTACGATGTGTTCGCCCGCGTGATCGCGAAATTGGCTAATTTTCAATTTCTGTTATTCGGTAATACTTTATTTTTCAATCTTTAGAGGGCCGGCACATATTTTAGTATTTTCTCTGTAATTCCGACCAATTGGAATATTTTAAAAATTTTTGTTCATGTCGCATAGTAGACCGATTGTATAAACTTCTAAAAAAAAAAAAATCCAAGTCGTATGGTCCAATATTAAATATAATTAAAAAAAAGTTTGGTGATAAAGGCCTTCTATTCATGTTTCCTTATGATGCAAATGGGTTAATAAGTCTTGCACTACTAAAAATTTTGGGATTTTATTCTTGAAGTGTCCGCATAGATTTTCCACCCGCTGTAAATGAAATTTCTTTTATTCGCGTTACGAACCAACGGCATGCTCGCCGATTTCTCTCGAAGGATTTCTCGAAACGGTTTAATTCGGGTCGATCGGTGAATCGGAGTCGAAGTCGAAGTCGATGTCGGAATCGGAAATGGAATTGAAATCGAAATCGGTTCGAAGAGGAAGCACGAGCGTCGGTCGAGAGAGACGATCGCGCCAGGCGCACCTGTGTTCACAGAGACTCGGTTTTTCCTACTCGACTAATTGTCGCATGGGCGCCAGTTCTAACAATGCTGTCGACTTAGGCGTGTCTCTTTTCATGGTAGATGCACGGGTACATGCGTGGAATCGCGTATGAACTCAGCCATCGCGGAACAGTCTGTGTGTTACGAGTGTGTGTACCGGTTACGGTGGACGCGAGCCACCACTACGCATGATTCACAACCCCCTCCGATCAATAATAAGAAACGATACCGTGAACGATATTATTTCTCCGTAATGTAAAGAACATCGCTAATCATTTTAATGGACTTCCACTTCTCTCACCTAGCGCAACAACGATGCGCTCTCTCTCTCTCTCTCTCTCTCTCTCTCTCATTCAAATCGGTTTAGCGAGATCAAATATTTTTCGAATTTAACTCAAAACTTACCACCACCGGTCAAATGACTGGTTTCATATAATATGTTGGAGAAAAAGAAATCCATTATTTTTCCGGTGGATGGCTGTAGTGATCGATATCTCGTAAAGTGTCGATCAAACAATTTCAGATTTATGCTCATTGGAAAGGTGACATTTCGCACTAAAAAAAATTCTTTTGCTGTTTTTTGTTCGGTCCATTCAGTTGTGAGATACAGGGTGTTAAAAATGGAAGTCAACAAAGAGAAAATTCGGTGCATTTTACAGTTTTTCTTTGATAAAGGCGAAAATGCAAGCCAGGCGGCTGAAATTGTGAATGGCGAATGGTGTTTATGGTCCCCGATGCTGTAACAGCCAATTACGTGCAATTTTTAATTTTTTAATTTTTTTATAAATTTTTTTTTTCAATTTTCAATTCCAATTGTCTCAGCTGTGGCTCGTCCAAATGGCTCACTGCCGTAATGAAACAAAAAACACTATGGGATTAAATAGTATGAGTATGGGAGCAATACTCGGTTGCGGTTGAGTCATAGTAAATCTTTATGGAAATCGACATATTCCAAGGAAGGCGAGCAGGAAAATGCGATAAAAAAAGTAACGTATTTCTGATTAAAGCTTTTGTGGTAGCATACGAAGATAAGATAGAAGAGTCTATCGGAGGTTCGTTGGAATTTTCATGCGGATTTCCTTAAATTGTAGCTTTACGGTTCAGCGATTATACCGAGCGTTTAATTTGAACGTAACGCGCTTAAGATTGTCTCGTTCGAATATCAAATGCACCGAAAGGAAATTAAACCGAGCAAAACTCGACGTGTTTTCTTGCACGATCAGCCATGGCCTCCGTGAAGAAACTTCGGAATTGACGATTTATACGCTCTTTAGGAGCCATTACACGTTCTGCGGTCTCCCAAAGGGACACGCGAACGAGTTTCGGTGTACTTCTTCGATGTCGTCCAAATGCAGTATGCAGTGCATCGCAAGCCGCATTCGAGACAACGCGATGCACCACTACGGTGGACGAGACACAGTTCGAAACACTCGAAAAAGATGCTGCAAGAAATTTCTTGTACCGAATGTTACTAGTTACGCGCTCGCATTGTAATATTTTTTGCATTCACTGCGACAGGTTTCGAATTCCTTTCAATTTTCAAATAAAATCTTCTTTACACACAGAAATAATTTTCTAAACGATTCAACTGCTTCTACTTTTCAGTGATATTCGTAATAGTCATTTTATTCGTAGAATGAACTGCAGAATACTCGTAGCGTAATTATAATATTGACCTTCAAGGACTGCCTTATCTTCTGGACAAGATAATTATAGCCATGAAGCGTGGAATGTAGACAAAGAGGGAATATGCTCAATCGTTTAGAATTAAAGAGCATAAACGGGCAATTGGAAATTTTCAGTTTTTCTCGTTTTTTAAAACATCGCTCGTAATTTATAGTTCAAAATTGTTAGAACACGTAAGGCAATTCTAAAAAATCTTTATGTTAATTTAACCTTCATATTTATGAATTATAATCAACACGATTATACAGTTCCACGAAGTGTTCGTTTTGAAATTCAACTTTTGTAATAACAATGTACGTCAATGAAAATGTTTTCTAAAAATTTTTCATAATCAAATTGTGTCTGCTATCGTTCACATAATATGTACACATGTATTTCCTATTGTTACTAATAACTAAGTATTATAGCTATCGAGAGTTACTATATTCTCATCAGCGTTGAATAAAGATCAAATTTAATTGTTCTTACTTTTTGTATTAATGTTCCGAGCGAGATTGAACAGTAGCAAATGCATTGAAGCACGTTTATTGTATAATAATGAGAAAGTAATAGGGGGTAATGAACACTTATAATAACAGGTAATAATTTTTTATTAAATTTAGGGTGCACCTACAAATTTTTTATTTCACTCAACCTATACAGCGATGAACAGACTGATTCGGTATATAAATATAAATTTTTCTCATCTTTTCAGAAATAGTTACAGACAGTTTCTTTCTCTAGCCTCGAAGTCGGATCGTTCCTTCAGCCCTAAACTTTCACACGAGGACAAAACGAAACGCGAGCGAATTGAACGATAGCAGAGTATCACTTTCACGCGGAGAAACGCGGCGAAGTGGCAATTGCCCGGTTCCCGGGTGTTTCCGTATTTCGCTGCGTCGATGTCTCGATACTCGAGTCGGGTCGAGTTGGCTCTCGAGAACACTCGGCGGGATTCGATACAAAATTTTGAGCTGCTGGCGGAAAGAGAGGTACATACAGGGTCAGGTTGTTCCCGGACGGGGTGAGAGGAGGGTTGCGAGAGCTTTTGTCGGTCGGAATCAGGATCGTATGACGCGCGTGTGCCCCAGATATCCTAATATGTCGACTGGCTGTTACGTGTCGCGCGTAAAACTGTGGCCGAGCAAGTTTCTACTTCCATTCAATCAGCCGTAATTGCGCCGCTCTGCCTTTTGTCGAGTTCCGACATTCGTCAAACGCTTGACCTCCTTCTTCGACACTTCACGGTACACTTTAGGGCACTTGCGCCACCGCGAAACTCCCATCGCGTGACTTCGTCGGATTTCTCTTCGTATGCAAATACTCGCGATCGGACGGAACCCCGGGTCCCACGAAACCGATCCCTCTTCCACGAGCAAACGACTTGTTAAGGGGGCAGTGTCTCGCGAGGAAGGGTCAAAAGACCCGATATACTTTCTTTATTGTATAACAAAACAGTAAATTCACTGCAACGGATTCATTCTTTTAGTCTGTTTATGGATCGTCCCAAGTCCAACTATTTAACCCCTTGCCCTAAAAGATTCTGAACAGAGTCTAATAAATACGTATGTCTATCTATTCTTGAAAATTGTTAGATTTTGCAGCGTTCGAACGGGTCTGTAAGCCGTCGGCTACACCCGTGCAACAACGACCCGACCGACCGCATTAAAGTCACATCACCAACTCCAATTAACTCGGATGCGTGGAACAATATTTCAAAAAGCGCGTCTCATTTTTTAAATTGTTACGGCACATTGAATATGATGAATGCGTGAATCGTGTGAGACGCCTGTGCTACATCTCCCCCCCCCCTCTCCCCCATCCCTCGGCTTCACAGAATCGATGAACACGTAGCTTTTCAATTAGAAAATTGAAGCGAAACTTTCAATGGATCACGGAATGTTTAATGCGCGTTGTTTCCTCCTCGACAGCGAGCGAGAAATCGAAAGTTATTTGCATCAAATCGCCCGAGACACGGTTGCCTTTCAGTGCTCCTCTTCGTCTCAATTATAGAAATGAAGTTGCAGCAATTTCGTTCGCACATTTATCACAAGCCGATTGTGAATCTTCATGGAAAATAAAAATTGGAATGTTTCGTCCCTCCGTAATCATTTTAGTAAATTGAAAATAATATATTGATACTCTTAAGTTCGTTAAGTCTTTCGAAAAATGATAAATTAGTTCAAACAATTTGTCATTCCAAATTGTTGTTTTTATCATGTTGGAATAAGAATTTTAAATTAATGTGGCCAAGCCTGGAACCTATGGAATTTTCAAACTAATTCAAAATTTAGCCACAATGTTAAAAGTTTAGATATTTGTATTTTGTGTTTGAAAACCCTTAAGGCAAAACTCACAATGTAATTTTGCAGTCATTAGGGGTACTAATGACCAAATGACGTGGTACTAGAAAATATAAAGTTTAAATCGAAGTCACTATAGTTTGCGACTTCAGTTGATCGCGGTCTGGTTTACGAGGTCGAGAATGATGGTAACAGAAGCTCGTAAAACGGAGAACGTATGGAAAGGCAGAAATCCCCAATATTTATTTTAGACAGGTTGGTTGACATGATCGGTCAAGATTTCCCGGAGAGATACCTGCATAGCGTTCCCCGAAACTATTCAACGGTTAGTTACTTCACGGTTCGGTTCAATTTTGCCAACTACTCTGTCCGTTTTCCTTGCTTTATTATAATTTTTTCTATCTTCTCTGTTACATAATATTAAATTGTTTAAAAGTAGGCTCTAATAGTCAACCGTACAATTGAAAATATATACACCTCTGAATGTTAAGTCTCTCATGTAGTTTGCTGATTTTTATGCAAAATAAAAATTGTCCGAGTCAGTGGAAAGAAATTAATTGATAAAATTTTTTCACACGAGGCTTTGTTTCCGAAAAAATCGAGTTTGGAAACGCACGTCACGTTCGCGTGCTTAGGATTTGTAAGTAGAATCGGTAGGTCATGCTCAGACGCGTCAGACGATTGCTAGTGAATAGCACGCGTGTTTTTGTAAGCTCGATTTTCTCGAAAACAAAACCTCGTATGAAAAACTTTTATTCTACGTTTCTCACTACTTTTTTTATGCGGAATCAAATTGGGAAGAAAATGATTGGAAAAAAGTTTTTGTTAAGATTAATAAGTAAGCTGCGAATATTTGTGCAAAATAAAAATCGTTTGTATCGATTGCAAGGCATAGGGACTAAACAGAAATTGATTCCTCTCTTTAGTGGTATTGCGAAGTTGCAAGAAATGTATCGATACTGTTAAATTCTAGTAATATTTTTATTATTTGAAATTACATCCAGCCATTTTTTCCCCATAGCTGCATAAAATCCGCAGTCTAGTTATAAGCAATTCTGACAAGGGGATGGTCCGACAGAATGTCGGCGTATAATAACCTATGAAAGAAAGATGCGACTTACTTGGAAAGTTCTTTCTGACGAGGACGGTGGTGTCAGCGGTGAGTGATGGTGCATTTGTCGAGTAACTACAGGTGTCACGGACGGACTTCTCGAAGATGGCACCCTGGTTTCCTTGGCCTCCCTCTCGCAAACAGTTCCCGGGGACCAAATTTTGCTTTTACGTTCCACGGACGACGATACGTCGCTGGGTTTCGTGCTCAGATTCAGTGGCGCCTCGTCTTCTGAAATGCACATTGAAATATTCCACGTGTTCAACACTAAAACTACAGGAGACCCGTCAATATGACGGATTTCAAATTTCTTTGTTCATCAATTATTTCGATTGTAAAGAACATCCGTACGGAATTTATTCAATCGAATCATTTATTTGGTTATGCTTGAACTTTTACGCGTAACTAGTTCACCACTTGTCTGTTTAATAGTTTTGAGTATTTCGAGGATTTTTACATCGAAGATTAAGTAAAGAATAACTCGGTTATTTTTCATTGTGACCCCACAAGTCTTAATAGTTTTTTTACTCAGCATTCAACGTTCTACTGCGACTACTGTGAATCTTTATGCAAAATAAAAATTGTTTGCATCAATTGCAACAAAAAATAAAGAGACATTCGTAAAAGACATTCTATACCGTACTTGATATCTAACAATTTTCGTTGGAAACATTTTTTGTACAAAAAGCAGTTCACAAATAAATTTAATCCGAATAAATAAATTCTTGGTGTTCTTGTAAGGTTGTTCTCCTTTGAACAATTGAAAAAGAAAATTTGCCAGTAGTGTTGGCAGCTTAAACGTAGTTCGTTATCGCAACAGGCACGTAATTTTTAGCTATCTATTGCAGGCTACATGGAAAGTTCGTCACGTAATCGTTGATAATTATAAAAATCGAAACGTTGTGTCATCGCGGTAAGGATTCGAAATTGTCGTTGTGGAAATTACAGCTCTTTCTTTTCAATAACAATACGCAGAAAAGAACTAATTATATCAAATTTTATTTTAATTCTATTAGCAGGTTTTAGGTATTGGTTTGCAATTAGTTGTTCTACCAAAGTTTGGTAGTTGTAACTACCAACAGTATTTCATTACATGGGTGTAAATTAATATAAATATCGGTGCAAAGTGCTAGCGAAGTGCTACAAGTGTTAGCGAACTTGTTAAATTTCTGTCGTGCGATTGCGTTCGTTGGTTGCTAAGAATTTTTGCATGGCGGACAGAATCCTTACCGAATTTAGCTTTTTCCGGAGTGCATCCTCGAGGCGATCCTGGTCTGGATGGGCTGAGGGGTTCCAGATGGATAGGTGAACAATTTGTAACTGGTGTGGTTTGCTGGGTGGGAATTCTCGGGGGTGGAAGCAGAGAATGGGGTAACAAGAGGCTCACGTGTCGGGCCCACCAGGTAGCTCCCGCCGAACCATAGCCCCCGTACATTAGACCACACCGTAATTCTGAAACCCCACAAAATTTCGGTTCACCAATCTATTAATCGATTGTTCTACAGTCCACAAGGAACTCGTTATTCGTATTTTTATGGCAAATATAAATTCTCTGTATTACAATGTACAATGGATGTTACACGCATAACGTATAAATCCCTTATTGAATAAATAAATGCTTTGATCGATATCTCAATGCATCACGACAACAACGAGTGCATTCCATTCGACGTTATCTGTGTGGATTTATGTTCTAAGCATTGAGGTCTAACTAAAATTAAAACACACGTATAGAAAGTGTAACAGAAGTGATCAATAACAATCTTTTTACAGTTTGCTACGAAATATAATATATAATATAAGATATATAAAATAGTTACGATCTAATAAAACGACAGTGTAACTTTGTATGCTGAAATAATATTAGAAAACTTGACTTGACTTGACTTTCGATGCGTGCCATTTTTATCTGCGTCAGCCGATTACGATGAAATTTTCAGTACGTGTACAAACCAACACAGATCTACAAAACGCATATTTCAAATTTTCATTACAGGCTCGAATAAAAAAGTTTTGGAAAATGTCTTTTTTATTTGCTCTTATAATTCCGAGCTTGAATCGAAATTTTTTTAAAATCATTTTTGCACGTCATTTGGTAAGCCGATTCTTCTAATTGCTCAAAGAAGTCAGGTCAGGTTTGGTACAATTTAAAAAAGTTATACTGTTTTAAAGGGTGTTCGAACAGTTTCGTGAGCCAGTGTACGTCATGTTTAGGCTTGTTTTAATCAGAGAAATGCCACCAACTCGATTACACAATTACGATTATAGTTAAATACGATACTGTTTTACGATTACGTTACCTTGCGTGGCGGTGGTGGTTGTGGGCGGCAGGGTTTGCAGTCTCGCCTCGGGATTGTACGTCGAGACGAGAGTGAAAGCACTGAAGCGGTCCGACGTTGGCTGATTGATACCCGAAGAACAGATCGAAGACGGATTCGAGGATGTCGTGGTGTTCGAGCCGTTTCCGGTTGCACCAGGACTCCAAGGCGAAGGCGGCAGAGTCGCGCTGGGGCTGCTAGGCGGTGAAAGTGTAGCAGGGGGTGACAAAGCACCCGCCGGAACTCCAACGCCGGTACAATGGAGCTCTGGTTTCATGTACCAAGTCCGCGGTACCGTTTCTGATACACAAAAACCACCGATAACACTTATTTCATACTCCTACGACAATAGCTGATCGCTAGACTGCGGTATTTTCCGCAGTTCTGACAAAAATTAGTTGTCGTAACATAAGGGAATGGGAGACTTTGAAGAAATTGATCTTTTCGTGTGGTACACACAAGTACCACACAAAGGTAGGTAGGTTGGTAGTTTTAAGCAAAAGTAATTCCGCAGTATTAATGCCAAAAATTTGTTGAATCATGATTAAAATTGCTGGTGAAGAAACTGCTTGTCTGGATAATAAAATAATTGTAGCACTTGTTTTCAGACGTATCGAGTCTTTGCCAAATTAAAAACGATTTTTTAATATGACCTCGCAAGACATGGTCGACGATTACTAATTAACCTTGCGGACAATGTATTACTAATATTTTTAAAGGTCGAACGGAGAGAAACATAAGAGTGGTTCTATTTTAAAGAAAATTTAGGCCATTGTGTTTTGCACATTCATAGTTATAAGCGCATATCTGCAAAGCTTGCAAGGGAACTCGCATTTCCATTTGCTTTCGCGAATCACTCCATGGCCACTCGAATTTACATAAACGTTTGCGGTCTATGAGATTTATCGCTCGGAAAAGGTTATCTTATCTTATCAGATTAAAATACAATAATTTCGAAACCATTAAAATTAATGATCTGCGAGTAGAAAAATCGAAAACCTCTAACAAACAAAAGATATCACTGACAGAAATCGTCGTTTGCACAATAGTCAAGGAGAAATTCAACCGCATCGCCGTTCAAGAACACTTCGTTCGGTGAAAAATGATTTTGTTTTTCCAGCAACAAACACATGTAAATGAATGCAAACGATAAAACAACAATCGTGATGTTTTTTATTTCGGTAGAACACAACACTGTGCAGACGCCAGAAGAATTTCAAAGCACTGTTACGCTATTTTCGGTTTATAGCGGAGACCCAATTACTGTGCCCCCCCCCTGCATTGATTATAGTTATTTGTAAAGCATAATGAATATTAAAAAAGACTTATATAATTCATACATATTAATTCATTTTAATATCTCTTTTTTTAATATTCATTATGCTTCAGAAAATAGATATAATTTGTCGGAAGTGTCTTGGACAATTTTTATTTCGCAGAAAAATCCGCAATTACGATGTAACGATAAAATATTTCTGACCGGTAGCAGTGTGGGGTCGTGTGTGCAGTTTCAGCACGAGCCTTTGCTGTATTTAAAACGTTTCTGCTGTGTTTATGCATTATTCGAGCGAGTCGCAGATAGGGGAGGCTATCAGATGTATAGAGAAAATCACAAACGCTCTCTTCTTCCATGTCCCGCGGCCGAAGACTATGAATTATACAGACAACGTATATCGTAAAACGCGCGTAGCGTGTTCGAGCCGTACGAGACGGAAATATCATCAGATTGCACGTTGAAACAGGTGTAATTGTTCATCGAGCTTTATTCTTAATGAGTTATTACGCGCTTCACAGTGGAAAATCCTCGTTTAGCGAGCTTTTCCAACGCCTGAGCAAAATAGAATAAACTAAATCGTAAATTTTCTGCACCGCAAGCGAATCCGATTACTCTTACTTTTCTGTTCACCGACACTCTTTAACACTTTGATCGCCAAACAAGAAAGCTGAAAAATTCCATGAAATCGAAGTAAGTTATTTAATAACATAGAAATTGAAAAAAATTAAATGTATGATATTGTGTAGTTCTTCAACTTTCTTGCATTTTACAGATCCTAATCAAATTTGGTACAATGAATATATGAACGTAAAAATTCATTTTAGAACCTGGACAAATAATTCCGTCACCCACATCTGGGTGACATGGCAGTCAACGTGTTAAAAACATTTACGATAAAAACGGGACGAAAAATGAATTCAGGATTATAAATTATTTCTAATTTATACCGAACCGATTGAGGAAAGAAAGAATTTTCTACTTAGCTCTGCAGTCCTGAAAAGAAAACGCTGGTAATTATATGCCGAAGGTTTTCTGGCAACAGATAACGAGCGTACTTGCGCATATGCGTGGCCAATAATCGTGGCTCGATGTTTGAATAAATCTGTAATGCGATTTGCAAACACGTCTATGCGTGATACACATGTGAGGGGCTCACTTGCTTAGCATAGATAACGGAACGTAATGCCCAAGTTTGATGTCAATCACCGGGCCGTTGTTATCCCGCAGAATGTTAACCCGTTCTCTTTTTCGTACACCACAACGGACACGTTCAATAAATATTGCAACCTGTTATGCGCTCGCGTATTTACGAGCAGAAGCATGTCGGGCCAGGTGTCGATCATTCAACAAATTTAAAGGCGCGGCGTGTCACCGATAAACAAATTTCAATATTTTTCAGCGTTTTCTTTTGAATAATACGATGGCTCGAGTTTTCTATACAGTCAACAGAATGCAAATTGCAACATACAGAAATTTCCGTGTCGAAAAGCTAACGTTTCGTCCCCGAATGAGTAATGCGTGACGCTTTTGCAAATTGAAAATACGCGAAATGTGAACTCCAACAGAATTATCACAGTATTTACGTATTATTAGATTATATAATACAGAGTAGTCGAGCAAACATTAGCACTCGAATATCTCTGTTGTTTTTTTCAGATATTGACAAGCTTAATTAACAAAAGTTGCTCAGGTCAGGGAGATCTATAACATGGCGGTAATAATATTTTTGCAGCTAGAGAATCTTCACCTTCTCACTTTCTTTCAGTAGAATCAGAATCTATATAAAAGAATAGAAGAGAGAGAGAGAGAGAGAGAGAAGATTCTCTTCTTCTTTAGAATAGAATAGTTTTTGTACGTTAGTTGATGCAGCACGACATTTTCTGTAAAAAAGTACTGACCACCTATGTACATAGGTTGGAAAATTATTAGTTTAGCAGATATTTTAACTTTAATTCTTTTAACCGTCTTATTATAAAACATTCTCTACATTTAAATTTGTAAAGCTGGAGTTTTTATAATATAATGATATTGTAGATCTCCCTGACCTGAACAACTATCGTTAATAAAGTTCTTCGATATCTCCAAAAATAAGTCTCCAAGCTAAATTTTACTGCACCACTTTGTACATTAGATTGTAATATAATATGATTTTTGCAGTCCGTGATCGAGTTGCGAAAGTATTAGGGACGGCAGAAAGATTTTTTCACGTGATCGTAGCAGAGCGTGATCTAATTGCGAAAGTATTCGAGTACAGCAGATTCTCGTGTCGATTCAATGACGCGTTATTTACCTGTTAATTAAGAATGCGACGTATGGAAATCGAATATTTGGAAATCTTAAAGATTCGAAATGAATCGACCAGACGGGAGATGCGGCGTCCGTATCGATAGACGGTCGATTAAAGAAGTATAAACAAGTGTTTAATATGAGTAACTGTCAATGCTTCCTCTCTCTTTTTCCCCGCAGACGATTCGAGACATCAAAAGATTTCGAGCTGATAACGAGAACAGCTATCCGTTAAAATCTGACACCACCGAGTAGATTCTCTTCAAACATGTTCCTCGAACGAAGAGAATTTTTTACACGTTGTTCGAGTGGAAAAGATTTGAATTGCGTAGGAAAATACCGACTTACGTCAAATCTCACCGTTTACCAATCGTTAAAGAGCACGTTCGCGAAAATCGGCCGTGTGAATTTTAAATATCCTATTTTTCTTTTATTTAGCATAGATAAAATAATAAAGAAACAGAATGGTAACATATTTCGCTTTTTGCGTAGACTCGACGCCCGCAAGGTGAATGCTTTTGACGATTTTATGGGGGCCACGATTACTACTCGGATCTCTAACAATTATTTTTATTATTTTATTATTTTATTTGTATACTTTTGAACCCACTTTTTGAAGCCACCATTAATCCGATTGTAGAATCACGTTAGGACATTAGAATTTAGAGAGGATGTTAACTCTGGGTCATAATGGACCCAAAACTCCACCGTCAGAGGGTCAAACAACAATGAGGCACGTTTTTAGTAATCGCTTTACAGATTTTTTTCCGAAAATATATTTTTTTAAGAAGCCGTTATCGTTAAGACCACTGGGCGATATTTTTCCACGGTATATTAATCGCATCAAATATTTTTATTCGTGTAAGATAATAAACCCTCGGACGGCGGATCTCACTGCTTTATTTATGAATTTTTTTAAACATATTTTTGGGGAATTTCCTGTAAACACGTTAGCCTTTCCATTGTTCCTAATGTAACAGTTGGTTCATTTAATTTAATCCCCACAAACTGAGTAATTGCATGATATCTTTTTATACTCTGGGTCAAAATAGAACCAGGCTCCGTCGTCGCAGGGTTAAGAAACGTATTTCTTAAAATTCTTCGGAAAATACTTTCCTGTTAATAAATTAAATTTGACGATCTACTATCGATCAATACACTTTCGATGAAGATAGAATCCAGTGTATATTAGAATAATTTTAATTGTATCACATAAACGTTCTAATATTTTCTACATTAGAGAGAGAGCGGGAGAGAGGGGAGAGAGAGAGAGCATTGTTATTGCAGTTTATGCAAAGCAGTCATTATTGAAGTGCATGTGATAAGAAAAACACTTCATGTCCTGGATTTCGATTCTCAATCTGATACTTCTTGTTATTGCTTTAGTCATTCAATTCACGATATTCGCCACAGTAAAATATATTATGATAAAAATCCTAAAAAACGTTAACTCTTTGCACTCGAAGCTACTTTAACTCCAAAACGAAAAATTTCTTCCACGACCTAGAATATTTCTCTTCTATATATTTGTTTTCATGTTGCGCATACGAAAATGGTGCAATTTACATTTACAATACTCTGAAATGTTTAGTAATTTATCGAATACAAACAAATTTAATAATGCAAACGAATAATGATACAAAAAATGTTAATGGCGCCTAATAGTCGCCATTCGAGTGCCAAGGGTTAATAGAAGATAAACTACGTGTAGGCATAAAAGAACTTCGGCATTCAGTTCGTAAAGTAGACGATATATCGTGTGGCAAAAAATCGGCCTTCATTTTTCCAACCCTCGACGAATTTACCAAAAGAACATTCCGAAAGTCCCGGATCAAGATCTCACGTTTCGAATCAAATTCAAGCTGCTCATCCTTATGCGAACGACGCAGTAAAAGCAAAAACGATCCCCGAATGAAATACGGTCCTAATCGGGTGCCGATCGTAAAATCGATGTCTCGCGTTTCATCGCGCGCGAAGGATAGCCGAAAGAAGAATATAGAAGAAGCTCACCGCACATTGCGTCCAACTCGTTGATCGTCGTGCTGGCGTTAAATCTTCCAACAGTTCATGGATAGGGCCCGCGTAACTCCACACCGTAAGTCTGCGGACACTTAGATCAGCGATTCGGCCGGGTAGCGCGCACAAAAATCAATTAGCACAATCAATCAATTACACAGAGGACAGAGTTCTCCGTTCACTGGACAGGTCTCGGAGATATGTACAGTATATATACATATAAATCTGTTCCCGTGTTCTTCTCTCCACGTGGTTCGCCAAGGTCGCGGGTAGCCTGGGTCCAGGCGCACGTGTCGAAAACCCGTTCGGTTCGTTGCTCCTGATCGATACTGATCCTTGGATCGCCAAGGTGTATATATCTTGGTACTTGTGACCCGTGACACTTGTTCCGGGTACGGAGAAACGGCCGCGGGGATTGCGGTGGTTAGCGGGTTCGGTTTGATCCGAGAGATGAAATAACGAGGGGGTTGCGGGGTGGGGGGGGGTGTGTAGGGGTGAGGATCGTAAGAAAGGAGGATGTAATAGCGGCAACGGCAGCAGGTAAGGCTGACAGATGTCCGATGTGTTCGATTCGCAGGAAGAGATACTCTCTCTCTTGGAGTGTCCTGGCGAAGAGCAGGACCCTGACTGACCTCGGTCTGGCCGAGGAGGGTACACGCACGGTCTCGCGTGGAGCGCGCGTCGTGGTCTGTCGGTAGCTCGGCCGTTTACGTGCCCGGCCGTTTCTCTCTTCTCACCTGCGGCACCTCACTCTCTGCCGCGTCTCCGCTACCTGGAGGCCACGCCTACCGCGCTCACACGCGACTAACTTTAGCCCACGTGAACCACCGACGGTGGTGGGGCACCCGCTTCATCCCTGCCTTCCCTGGATCGAGCCAGGAAACGCTCACTTTCCTACTCTTCCTCTTCTTCTTCCTTTTCTCTGCCTCTGCTGCTTCTTCTTCTTCTTCCTCCTCTTCTTCTTCTTTCGGTTACGCATTCCCCTCGCCGTCCTTCCGCAAATACACGTAGCGGAATTCCACCGGTCGTACACCACATGGACTGATCATGAACTGATGGGATCAGGTACTGTTGATGTAGACGGTTGGGAAACGTTTGAAGACTCTGGTCCGAGTTAGGTTATCTACTGATTATAAACTGTTGGTACGAGGTGGATGAGTTAAGATGAATGATTATCTTAGGGGACATCTAATCAAGGTGCGAGTATACTGGCAAGCAACTTGTGTGTAAGGGACACAAGAGGAACCGTGCACCGTTAAAGGTGTATTCGCACCTTTATGGACTGATCATGAACTGATGGGATGAGGTACTGTTGAGGTAGCCGGTTAGCTTTAGGGGGCATTTAACTTCGGGAAACATTGAAGATCTTCGTCTTGACTAGGTTATGGACTGATTATGAACTGTCGTGGTGAGGTAGGGGTAAACGGTCAAATTAGAAGGCACTTCAGGAAGCATTCGAAGACCTTGATCCGAGTTAGGTTATGGACTGTTGGCATGAGGCAAAGATGGATGATTATCTTTGAGGACATCTCTATCGCGGAACATTGAACTGTCACTACTATTATGTAGCCTTCTACTACGACTATTACTACCACCACCTAGCCTGCTGCAGGGTGTAACCAAACTCTGTTTGGGCCTCTGTGATTCGGTAACTGCATTGTAATGAGTATAGTGTAATGAGTATAACTCGACCGTTAACCGTCTCGTATGAGGATTGGGTGCATTTATTGCTAATTAGCCCTCAGGGTTACAAATCCTCTATAGGTTCACACCTATGCGGTCACCCCCATCTTTCGATGAGCCCCAACCAACATCGCTTAACCTCAACGATCACCATCCCACAACACCACCGGTCGAGCCACCACTCGCCGGCTTATTGCTACCTTTCTAGAATCTAAAAAATTGTATTCAATCAACCTGTGACCCAAGAAGAACCCAAGAATCGAGAGCATCATCCCAAAGGTTCGAAATCTAGCTCGAGACCAAAGCGACCTAATCAAAGAAAGAAGCAGCCGTTGGGATTGCTATGAATCTATAAAAACTGGTGAAAGTAGATTGCAGCGAATAAGCGGAAAATGGCGAACGTTGGGATCACGATAGAGAGGAGAATATAGTCGGTGTGCGCTATGATTATGTGGTTAATGATAAGTCGGTTGTCGGATCAAAAGAGAGAGAGAGGGGGAGAGAGAGAGAGAGGAGAGGGAGAGAGCGGGATGATTCAGTGAGGCCAATAGGCAGCCAGGATGGTAAAGCGAGAGAGGTGCGCGCGCATACTAGCACCGCGAGTAGATTTGATTCGGCGGGAGTCTCGCGAGGAAGGAGAGCCGCCAGTGCGTCTGCGCTAACTCGACACGTTCTATTGGACCGCCTTCCTAGAATCGGATCCACCTTCGATGATCCCGTGAATCGTCCTAGTCGGATCTAGATTAGGTGGGCACCAATCGGTGACCTTGAAGCCTCCCAACGACACCGCGTCGTAAATATGTTTTGAATGGGAGCCGTGCCGAACTGTTGCGACTCTACAACCGACTTTGTCCCGATGTAGGTCAGGACCATTGGCGTACCGCGGTCCTCAGCGTTTCCGAGTTGCGCGCCGAATAAACGGCGGACACTTCCTTCCTTCCGGGATGCACCGTAGGGGAGACCGGGAGGTTGGTAGGCCAGTTTTTCAGCTTTGGATTTTTAATAAATTATTATTAGGGTAAACGTAGAAGAGACGCCACGCTTTGCCGTTAAGAGCCCATAACAACTTTGTTTTCGTAGCAACTAGAACAATTTATTGTTTCTTGTATTAGTACATCCATATATTTAAAAAAAAAAACAAAAACAGATTACAATTTTGTCGCATAAAAAAAAAGAGATGGTAAAGTGGCTCCCCTCCCCCCATTCAGAATATACAAAAGAGGGGCCTTTTTCCTACATTTACCTTACAATTGGCAAAGACATTATCCGATTACCTGGTTGTCCAGCGTAGCAGCTGTTAAAAAACGTTAGAAACTGTTCGATTAAAGATCGAAAAATTATACAGGATGTCCTAAAAATGTTGTACTTCCTTGAAACGCGTGATTCTCGAAGTCATTTGAAGTAATATTTTCCTCTGCGAATATCTTTTCCACGGCTTCGCTGAGGAATTATTAACGAAAAACACGGACCAATCAGAGCGCGGCTACAGCAGACAGATCACGGCTCGACCAATGCCAGTGCCAGGCTCAGCGGGACCCCTTCGCTGAGCCACTGGAATCCGTCTGCTGTAGCAGCGTTCCGATTGGTCCGTGTTTTTCGCTAATAACTCGTTAACAAAGCCGCGAAGAAGATTTTCGCAAAGGAAAAAGTTACTTCGAATGAGCCAACGAATCACCCCTTTCACGGGCGTGCAATATTTTTCGGGCATCCTGTATAATTTCCGCACTCAAAAAAGGTAAATTTTCAGGAGAGAAGAGAAGGTTATTTATCGTGCGTATAGTTCTGCAAAAACATTTTTTAAGAAACCGGATTTTTGCATATCAGGCAAAACGAAAATTAGACTTTTTGTGTAAAAATCGAAAATTTTTAAGGTGGATTTTTTGCTTCCTCCTCACACCACTGCGCGCCATTTTCACCTACATAATTAGACTATCGCCTAGGATAGCTCATTAACACTTTGCTGACGGATGATGTGGTAGTACGTCATTTGAAAAACAAAACCTGAGAGCGGCTGACATAGTGCATAATAATAAATATACGTAACTTATTCTATTTAAACCTCACGGTCAAAAAATAGGACTTCATTTACATTATCCGTATCTCTCACCACACCCTATTCCGTATCTGTTAATATTAATGATACAATGATTATCTATTCTAATACTTAATAATCGTAATCGTGTCTAATACCAAGGTTGTAACCGCCTTAACCCTACCGATTACCACTATTTATTCTTTAACCTCATCCGTTCCTCTTCTCCTTCTGTATATTTCTTCTTTTACTTCGAGGTGACGTAGTGAAGTAATAGTGTCAGTAGTCAGCCATTTCGGGCCATTTAAGTCAGACACCTTAAGCGTTGTTATCATTAATACGCGATTTTCTAAATCTTTTATACGAGTTGAGAACAATGACTTATTTTGACGATACATATTGAATTCAATTTTTTCTCTTTTACGACCGCCTTTTATCACATGTGACCTAACTGGTTCACCTACATTTTAAGCAAAAAATTCAAATGGATTTAAGTTATGAATCCGACTTTAGGAAGAAATATAAAACAGGGCCATTACCACCTCTTCCTCTACTGTACAGTGATTTCTCTATATATGTCGTCAAGGCTTAGATGATAAACGTCGCGGAATTATCCCCACTACCGCGGCGAAGGGTCACGAGAGACCTCGAACGTCGAGGAGTGTAAACATAACACGGCTCGGGTGTTGTTGACATATATCGAGAATTCACTGTATTTGTTCTTCGAAGGTGTTGATGCGCAATGAACGCGTTAGTTACGCCTCTAAAATGGGTCGATGATAATACGTACATGGCGTTGTTGCTCGCGTAGGTGTTGCAAAACATATTTTTAACACGAGAACGTTACCTTTCTTCGTTGATTTATCACTGGCTCATCTGAAAAATGGCAATGATACGTAATAATTTCAGGAAAATGGAAATATACTTGTAAATTATATCCGATGAATATTCATTTCCGACAATGAGCGACGAATGCCCCGACGACGACGTTCACCGGAAAAAAGCTAGACACGACAATACGCATATAATTTGCGACATAAATTGCGGCACTAACGCGCAACTCCGGCAAATCGATCATTTATTAACCGATGCTATGGCCCGCTTTAAATATTTCAACGTATCGCGACATAATTCATTAGCTGTAGGCGAACGTTTCTACATCAAAGTTAACGAGTATAATCCAGCAGCACAATGCAAAACGTATGGCAGGAATCGTTATATAAGTGGCGGTAACTATACCATGCGCCACATGAATTATGCGCACACTACACCGCTTACAGGTCTAAATCCGTAAATCGAGTTTTGACACCTTACCGGGGGTTGAATAATTTTCAAAATCAATGACTCACCGCTGGTTTTCTAGTTTTTGTTCGTAAATTATTGATTTATTCTCTAACTAACGAGAACTAACGAGATTTCAAAGTTAACGTCACTATTAAACTGCAGATTCTGTTTGCAAAATAACATTTGTCCAAGTCAACAGCAAGAAACAAACTTTAAATGAAAATGTAGTTGATCTATTAACAACACAATGAGTTGAAAATAGTGTAAATATTCTTAACACGTTTTCGACCACCGTCACAGATACGTGACGTCCACAATGTTGCAGTTTATTTAAAACGAGGCAAATTAATTTCATATGCTTTGTCATTTGAAGCCATAATGCACAGCATAATATTTAAAGACTCCTTGACTTTTTTTCTGCTAAATTATTTCAATATTACATAATGTAGATACATTGTTTCAATAAAACATTTTAACAACGAAGGCCAGCAACGAAACAAATGTTGGTTACTAACGCGTGTTTTCAATTCTTCCATTATCCTTAACGCTTTAACTGCCAAACTAAAAACTTCAAAAATTCCATAAAATCAAAGTAAGTTATTTGATGAAATAAAAATTGAAGAAAATTAAATCTATGATAGCGAGTAGTACTCCAACTTCCTTGCATTTTACAGATCCTAATCCAATTTGATACAATGAAAATATTAGCTTAAAAATTCATTTTATAACCCAGACAAATAATTCCGTCACTCACATATGGGTGACGTGGCAGTCAACCTGTTAAAGTTTCGAATTTGACCTATGTGGTTTTGTGTCATGAACGCATAAAATCCGCGATCTAGTCGTAACAAATTAGTCTAAGAAGGGCGTGAATAAATCGAATAAAATGAAAATTATGCACATATAATTTGAAGGATATTTGTCTACGGCTGAAAGGCTGTTAAACACACATTTAAATTTGTCCGGGCTACCTATTCATCCGCAATAATAATGTCCCATTCGTCTTGCATTAAAATAGAACTATCCTCTTTTGCATATATTCATGTTATACCTGTGACGCCATAGAATTTCAGAGCTTCTGCCATAAGTATGCAGACTTCGGGATAATTGTCGATCCGTGGACAAGGGCTCCGTTCTCGGGAAGAAGAACAATGGCGGTCTCCAGGACTCTGAGAATATCCAGAGATATTACCGGGTTACATCAGATTGATTGTAGCGTTGCGAACGGGCTATTACGATCGACGGCACCGCTCGGCTCCCTGCCACCGTAAGACCGTGACACGCAGAAACAGATTGCTTCTGGTCGGGCACACCTTACGAAACAGGTCCATTCATTCCTTAAGATCGGTAGGTGCGAATCCGAAACGTGCATCCTGTGCGCGAAGAATCAGTTCGCGTGGAGAATAAAAAGCGGTCGAAACGGAGAGGAAAACGCATTTCGTAATAAAACGAACCGCAGACAGAAACGAAACCGAGAAAAGCAAATGGAAAGAAAAGAAAAGAAAAGAAAAGAAAAGAAAAAAGAGAAGAGAAGAGAGAAAAATGGGTTATTACCGGAACCGGGGTGCTTTTGTAGTAAGCAAATGCCGTATATCGAAGAATGTATTGAAAGCAGGTCCCGATGTCCTTAACCCACTCGTGGTCTCGCGTCTCGCGATAACGAGCTACCTGGTTACTTCGGATAAGTGAAACTTGCATAATTGGCTGCCGTAGCAGGGACGAGGAAAGAACTCGACCAGCAGGTAACTGCACCTGCGATGTTTCCAAGGTGCGTGCCTGCGTACGTGCGTGCGCCTGCCTGCCCGACCGACCGGCCGGCCGGCTTGCTCAAACAAGTGTGCTTCGAATGAGACGATCGTATCCGGAGGATCATCGGACCGGCGTCGAACCTTCTTCGACGTTTCAACGTGTTTCAACGTCCGCGTTGACGTCCCAACGAAACGGCAAAACGATTTTGTCTCTGACAGAAACGTAGAAAAATTATAGAGCCGCGCGAGAACCCGAAACGGCTCGCGTTCCCGTAAGCATATACACTCCGCGACAAAAAGATACCACATTATACAAATAGTATGGTAATTAGCTTTTCAAGTAGTATATCACATTGTTTGTGACCTGTACACCGCGTAATAAGAATAACCAATTCCTTCGATATGTTATAACGCATTTATTACGCGAAGAAACAATTTTATTGGAGAATGAAACGAAAAATCGGTGCGTCAAGATGATAAGACAAATTTCTTAAAATAGCTAAAATATAAGAATATGTATAAAAAAAATAGCGTTTCAATATTTCCGTCTTTTGTTCGTATAACTGCCACTGAACGTTTTCGCATAGATTTATACAGTTTTTTAAACAAATTTCCTGCTCAACGCTGTCCAGTTTCGTTCGATGCAGGTTTTTAATTCGTCGAGGGTTCGAAATTGTCTTCCACCGGCATATACTGATCTGGCTAAACGGGCCGAGCAATTTTCCTGAGCAATTTGACTCGAGTATTGGTTGCCATTTTGTCATGGGAAACTCTATACAGCTTGCATAGAAATTGTTAAAGTTTGTTATGCAAAATAATGAGTTCGTTTGGTTACCGTGAGAAGAGTTTGGTGATCGTGCAATCCCTTCCAATGCCGATGTGAACTGGCCACCAAGATCGTGCAACATAACATGCCTTTAGATTACTTTCTCTGAGGTTATGTTGAATCGTTGGTTTATTCCAATGGGCTGACAACACTAAATCGAATACTAGTCGTGTTATTGCTGCCACAGGTGACGATTTGTGCGACAAAACTGGTTGAAAATAAAGAAGTCAAGAGGCGGTCATTCAGATGAGGCATATACTATGCATATACCATGGCATATACCAATAAATAAGCAATAAAAAAATTTTATATGTTCTACCGCATTTATTTCAATTTAAACGTATGTATAGCTATCGTTTGGTCTTTACTCTCGGGAACCCGACCCGACCCGACCCGACTCGAGTATCGGGTACCCGAAATTTTTGGGGATCTTGCAGACCTCTAGGAAAGCGAAAACCGACGCCGCGCGTCGTTTCGCGAGCACCCGAAGACCTTCGTTTCCCAAAGAAACATGTATATCGGCCGAGCTGTTTCTTCGGACATGCCTCGTGACAGTTTTGGCACGTTGCATGTCCGTACGCCGGACCTGTATGAATGGACGTCTCTCATGATCCGACCGCAAACTTTCCTGACATTTGGAAAGGATGTATGAAATTAGTCCCTCCTCGAACGTCTCGGAGTCGAGCGGAAAGAGCGCATCGTGATCCTTCAAAGGTGTCTGTCCGCCTTACGAGAGTGTACACCGCACTTTGCTACTTGCTACACGACGCGTTTTACGCGTTAATACCTGCGCCAAGACGATATCTCGCGTGGGCCAGGTGTAACGCGAACAATTTTCTCTTAATTAGCATGTATGATTCGGTATCATTGTGTGCGCATATCGTACGTCCGCGCATTTGTTAGCGGCGACCGCCTAAATGACACTTGGAACTTCAAATTTTCCATTCTCGGAAAATTGTCGATGTCTGAACTGTGACCGTATCTTTACTCGATATACAGTGGGGGACAAAAGTATTCGTACACTTGGAATATAAAAACAACAATGTTTTCTATGTTATTAAGTATATTCACATATACGCAACTGTATAATTAAGGCAAAAAGTAATAAAACGCTTCGATCTTTCGTCCCCACCCAATATACGGGACGTTCTCAAATCTTGACAAATTTTTCTCGTGATTGAAATCACTGTACTTTTAAAGATCGAAGCTTTCTCTTTACAACGAATACTTAAAACTTGATCTACAATTTTTTCTAACTGGTTTATTGAGCTTTGAACGAAAGGTGTACTTGCCTTCTTTGCAATAATGTAAGGTACACCCTGAAGGCCTTACACGATCAACTTTGGTCCTCATTTTTGTTCTATAAAACACTAAAAAAAAAAATTGTAGATTAAGTTTCAACCATTCGTTGTAAAGGGAAAGATTCAATCTCCGAATCTATCACAGATAAAATCGGAATAAATCGGACATAATCATTGTACTACTGTGACCGAATATAATGTAGATTATAATTCACAGGCTACGTCGAACGACGTAGACGATGTTCAATATTCGTGAAAGCTAAATTGGTAAAAGAATCTTTTTGCAATGTACAGTACACGCAGAATTTGCTCGGGCCAAAGCTTTTAATCTGTCGCCGAGATACACAGCGATCGTTACCAAACGGTGCTTAAAATGCAGGTGCAAAGAAGAATACCTAATAGCGAGCGCAGCTTGAGGGGTGAGGATCAGCAGTAAAAGGAATAATTAACGAGTACGAACAATTATCACGGAACAGCTTGCGCTCGCGACGACAACCCTGCCCGAGCAACTTTTCTGCCAATGCTTTAATTAAATTACGTTTTGTCGACCGATTAAGCGGAAAAATCAATTTCATTTTATTTGGAGTTTCACTCGGAAATATTATATGTTAAGCGACTTTGGTCTAACAGATTTGGTCTGTGAAACGTGCGGGTACGAGTTTATCGATTACGAAATACCGCGGAGAACGATGATGTCCGAAACCTTCGCCGAGATCGATGATTTCGATCTACGAAAACGACGAATATAGTCCGATCGTGTGCACGAACAGACACACATTCACGGAAATGCGTTTAATCCGGCGTTGCTTCGATTCCAGGTGCAGCGAAGTGAACGGTAGGAAAAGTAGGTGTACGAGCGGTAATTAATGGTCAACCGTAATTATTGGCGACCAAACAGACAGATCGGGGCTGACATTGGAATCGCGTGGCTCGCGATCTGCGAGTCACGTTTGCCGTTGGTCCCATAAATACTCGAAAGATATTCGGGTCCACTTCGTCCTTTTCATTTGTTGTTTGCACGCGCGCTAGTTGTAAGAATAAAATTGTTCACGGACTTCCGATACTAGAAGCAACGAACACCAAAAGTAACATATCTTATGAAAATAAGACAGGAATGCGTTCCTGGATATTCTGCACGGTTTTTTATTTTCACCTTTTGACATGCCAATTGATTAAATTCGATGTGACCGGAGGTACCATTTATTATGAAACTTATTATTCGTGCGAGCTTGCGAGACATGTACCATTTATTATTTAACTTAGCGTTTGTGTAAGTTTCTGTGACATATGTTGCTGGATAATATTTCTTATTAACATTGAGCAATATTTCACTTTAATGGGTGGAATGGATTAAGAAACACGTGACACATTACGCGCAGATGTCTCGTAAACCAACTACAATAAATATATTATTGTCCGAAGACCTAAACGTTTGTTGGATTTTGTCGTCATGATTTTAGCTATCAAGGCTGAATGTTGTTCCCAAAGAAATACAAATCTTTCATCAACTATACATTAAATACACTCGTTAAATATACTCGTCATCGAGAAATATCATTTCTTTTCGCTTTAACGAGCATACCCTTCACACGTGAACACAATAACTAATTTCAAATGTACAGCGTGAGGCACCTAGCTTGATCGCTTCGAGTAACTTTTAAATTATGCAAATAAAATTATTTCTACAGATGTTACATGATATCAGGGGGAGGGCACGATGCGCTGTATATGACTTCTTTATAAGTGGAGGTGTTTAGGAGATTTAAGGGTCAACTGCAATTTTTTAAGTAGAACGGTATATATGTTTGTATGCACCAAACGATGCAGTTTTTTAATTCTCTATAAAAACAGTATTAACCCATCTATGTAGAAAAACGATTAGTTTTTCGCAGTTATTTTAATTTGAATATTGCTAAGAACACATTTTTATTGCGATAGTATTGGTAGCATTCTTAGCAATGTTTGAATTAAAACATATTCGTTTTCAAACATATCAGAATATTTTAACTTAACACTAGAACGACCAAGCACTAAATGCAACTGGCATACATTGTCTTATAATAACAACAAAATAAGATTTGTTTAGATTTCGTATTAGTTTTGTTTAAATATCTACTTCGATAGAGAAGTTTACTAAAAAATTTTCTCATGGAAACATATTTATAATTTCATTATCTCTAAAAGAAAAAATTAGAAGGAAGTCATTTTGACCCATCCGGTAGTTCTAGTGTTAACGAGATAAACGGAACCAAAAAACCGCACACAAAATGACCTAAAATTCACGCACTAGAAATATCTATACATTTTTCAGAAGCGACGCAAAAATCAGGCTACCTGGTCGAGCGGTTCGAGAGGATCGGAATAACGAAACACGCGCCTCGGAATCCTTTCAATTAGTCGAATTCGTCTAATTGGCCCTTTCCGGTGTAATTAGTCGACATCGAAGGGCATTTCTCCGGTAACGTGCTCGTTAGCGTGCATGCTCAATTCGATCGTTCGATGCTGCAAAGGTGAAAACGCATCGGAGTTAGATGGCGTGAATTTATCAAGAACGTGGTGGTCACGCACGGTCAAGAAGGCGCGTGCATGAACGATGCGCCAAGCGGAACGCGCACCCGATGCACCCGATGCACCCGACGCATCCGTGCACCCGACGCGATGCGACGCGACGCGACGCGACGCGACGAGTCCAGTCTAGCGCACCCGAGTTCCCTTTCCCTTTGCCCGGTTAGCAGATCGTCCATTGGCGTACCACCTGTCGTTCCGTCCCACACGGAATTATCCACTGAATCCTGATGCAATCGCCAGATGCCAGGATTAGAGGTTCCACGGATTCCATCAATCCCGAACCTGTTATCTTCGCCGATAACGGTTTATACGGCGATGCAACGATTTTATCTACCGCTTCCCTCCGTCTCGAAACGCTACACACGGGCTGGGGATTCTCGAAACAAGTGATTTCAATTATTAATTCATACTCGAGCTTGTATCTTTTCTAAAAAAAAAAGGAACGAGCGGAGGGCGTGTATTCCGGAGGAGTCGCTCTGAAATTTCCCGTCCGACATTACCCGATGGCATTCGGATAAAAATGTCATTATTAAATTACTAGAAATGCGTAGACAAAAAAGAAAATAGTAAAATCATTGGAATAATTTGAGACCACCGATATCTTAAAATTAGCTTATCGTACTAGGCTGTGGATTTTTATGCGAAATAAAAAATAGTTTTCAGTTTTATATCGACTGCTTAATTTCCATTAGCCTCTTTTCGAAAATCTAATATAAAATGAAATAACATAGAGTAATATCATGTAAAACAATATGTGCATTATACGTGTGCATAACTGAAAATAAAATAAATATGATATATTTCATGAACCATAGCGTTAGTTAGTGTCAATAAAGTTTCCACGAATTTGTTGTGAAAAATTGATTAATAAATTAACGGAGTATCGTGTCCGTTGACGCGGCGATGATTATGAAAAGTGAAAGCTCGAACCCGAGGGAAAAATGAGCCGTTGAGGAGCACGCGGCGAAGAAAATGGCGCGAACTACGCCAATGATGGCCAGCACGTGACTACGGGGCACGCGCCGGCACGCGCCACATTTCTCACAGAAAACATGCTCCTTTCTTCCCCTCTCTCGCTCTCCCCATCCCCATCCCTCCCCTCTTTCTCTCTCGCTCTTCGAATCATCCCCACTACCTGCCGACTCTCCTTGTTCTTACTCCCTTCTGTACTACCAATTTCCAACACACGCACATCGCCTATCTCGTTCCCTCTCGTTTCGAATCCCCTTCTGCCTCCTTCTCCCACCATACCCGCAGAGCGTTTCTCTTCAACCGAAATCTTCAATTTCTCTTTTCCCCTCCTCTCTTCCTTCTGATCCGTGCTTGTTACTTCCTTATCGCTTTCATCTATGATCTTTATTACTTCTTTTGTAAGATTTGTTACTGATCACTCGCTGCTTTCCGCTGAATAATAATCGCGCACTGTACACTCCGGCCGAAAAGCTTCTGACACCCTTGGGACTTGTACACGAAGTCGCAATTTTCTCTCGTGCACACGGACAATTTATTAACCCCTATCGATATTTATGTCGAATTGTTTATTTTCTAGTTCACGAAATAGTCGTCACGGAGACTAGAAAATTTGCTTTCGTCATGTTCGAAGTAGAATTTTTGGTAAAACGAGAAACGTACTCGTAATTTTTATAATGCTTGCGTTTCCTCTGAAATCACATGAAATTCTTCATCGCTAACTCGATATGTTATATGACAAGTGATCAACATCCCAGATAGCACAGAAACGTCTTAAAGACGTCTGTCGATGGACATTCAGACGTCTTGAATGTCCTACGAACGTCTTCCGAACGGCTTCTGAACGTCTCTGGAACGTTTTTGTGAAAAAACTGTACGTCTTAAAGACGTCTTTAAAACGTCTGTTAGACGTCATATATATGTCCTGTACTTCGAATAAAAGGAAGAAACGATAGACAAATAATAATTCCTTGCAACAGAATCTTAAATGAAAATCAGAAAATAAATTAATAATTGGTCTGTCTAATTTGTCGAACGAATATCAGGATTTTATTAGACCACTGCAAAAGTTGGTGAAAATAAAACACAAGCGGTTGCGTTTTACAACGACAATTTTATCGATAAATTCTATAGACAATTTTCTGCGATAATTGTCTTCCAACATTTTCTAAAAATCAGGACGGAACCTGATTTCTTCGATTAAAATCGACGAGTTGTCGTTGGCGATAAGGTGTCGATGCGTCGAAAGGGAGAACAATGCGTCGATGATTTCGGCGAGACTGGTTGCGATCGGTTTGTTCGATGCCGGTTGCGAGCTCTCTATCGAAAGAAGCATCCGAAAATCTTGGCCATTCGTAGCCCGGATGCGCTATGCATTATTCAAAAGGTTCCCGTGCTCGGCCCGTGTTTACGTGTATATGGTGGATGCACCGTGTGCAGTGTGCGTACATACGTGTAGCCAGTGCGTTGCCGTTGACGTCATTGCACCGAAAAGATACGGGACACGGGGCACGCGTCCCTCTGCACACCGGAGGGACACCGGATCGGCAGCTGCACCGATCCTCGTGCAACCACATGCTACACCCGCACACATACTGTGAATGTGAATCCTCGGTGGCTTCGCGGACATTGCCACCGCGCCGATTAAATGACGCCCCTTCCACCGCGCTCCGAACCGATCCGTTTTTTTTCCCGCCACTTTTACCAAAATCTCACGGTTTCGATATATGTATGTATTTATTTTTCAGTGCGTATTCTGGTTTCCAGTTCGCTTTCGCACTTGGGAATTTTTTTCAGAGAAGCTATTAAAACTTGCTGCATTAAGATTTTGCACACATATTTATCGGTGTTCGAGGTACACGTATGATTTTTTTTTTTCAAGTAAAAATAATCACAATTACATGAATCGCAAAACTACAAGAAAAGCCTATTTTTTAAATAAATTTGTCCTACATTATCTTACGCTACTGAATCCTAAGAGCAGTCTATTCTCAACTTACTATCGAATTGTATAGAACGCTCTTCAAAGATAAAAGCACACAGAACTCGATGCCAAATTAGAATTATGCTGAATCTGGGTTATAATAGAACTATATTCGTCTATCATTTTAAATCGAATCGTATGCACTCGGTTCTGAAATACAGTCACATACTACAAGCATCTAGAAAAAAAGTTCTTTCGCTCCATGTTCAAATTGACACAGAACTAACAATTTTAATCAAAATTACGTGTAATTTGCTTCAAAAGTAACCTAAAAGATGCAGTTATGAAATGTCAGAAAGAAAACAAACGCAAGGGTTAACAGAAGTCGATCGAAACAAAATATAACGCCGGGTATTAGTGAAAGCCGAAATTACTTTCTTGCCAACCTAATAGTTTCAAGTTTTGGATGTTTTTCTTTTACCGCATCAGAGCTTAGCCAGCCACGCTTGGTCGACGACGAGGGCAAGAAAGGTAACGGACTATTGCAAAGTTGATTTGAAATCGTGGCGTTTTGACTGGAGAACACTTAACCTGGCGACAACAGCAGCTGGTTCGAGCCGGTGTCACGGAACGGGCACCTACGTTCCCGAAGAGGGCCTGGCAGGCGTGTGCGCCGCTCGTTCATCCCCTGCAGGGTGATTAAATGAAGCACCACGATTCACAATGGAAACCAACCGTAAAACACTGTTACGCCCCATCACTCTACACCCAGTTCTGAAACTTCAACCGACGGTTTCGAAGGCCGGTCTCTCTATCTCCAACCGCGCCATATTTTCAAGGGATTCCATCGCCCGGATTATTATTAACGAACAGTTGGGAGTACATGCCGGGACAACTTGCGAATAGAATGGTGGGCGGATAATAATTTGCAACGCACCCCGTTGCCACAAATATCGGGCCGTTGAATTACAACTACTCGGCGCTCTAAATATTTTTCACCTCGCGGCCCTCGTGCTCACATAATTCCAATCCTCTTTCTTATTAACCCCTTAACGCACAGTTTTTTTGAAAAAAAACCGACCAAACGTCTCCGGCTTCTGAACGTCTCTGGAACGTCTTTGTGAAAAAAACTGTACGTCTTAAAGACGTCTTTAAAACGTCTGTTAGACGTCATATATATGTCCTGTATTTCGAATAAAAGCAAGAAACGATAGACAAATAATTATTCCTTGCAACAGAATCTTAAATGAAAATCAGAAAATAAATTACTCAATTAGTATGTCTAATTCGTCGAACGAATAGTAGCATTTTATTAGATCACTGCAAAAGTCGGTGAAAATAAAACACAAGCGGTTGCGTTTTACAACGACAATTTTATCGATAAATTCTATAGACAATTTTCTGCGATAATTGTCTTCCAACATTTTCTAAAAATCAGGTCGGAACTTGATTTCTTCGATTCAAATCGGCTCTTTCTTATTAACCCCTTAACGCACAGTTTTTTTGAAAAAAAAAAACCGGCCAAACGTCTCTGGAACGTCTTTGTGAAAAAACTGTACGTCTTAAAGACGTCTTTAAAACGTCTGTTAGACGTTCAGACCAAAAATGGACGTAAAACAGAGACGTCTTTAAGACGTCGCGTGCTATCTGGGTTGAAATTTATTTGTCTGAGAACGTAAATAAATTTGACGTGCAGTGAGAAACGCTGCAACTTATTTCCACGGCAAGAATTTTCCAACTCCGATACCGTCGTCGTCTGCACAACATTTTGACGATCATCCTTATTTACCCCAATTGCGACGCGTTTCTTATAGACGGCATAGTCGCGCGAAACGCGCGCATCCTTGTTCGATACTGTAGATTACGAGTAATCCGTTCATCTAAATGACAGTGACGCAGCCGTTCGAGCGTCGGCTCGCAGAACGGTGTCGATACTATCAAAAGACAACAATAAAAAGTGAGTGCCGTACGACGAACCATAGACGACGCCATCGCGAAAGTGAGTCGACCGCGGGGACGTTCTTTACCGACGATCTTAATTGTTGCGAGCCACGTGAACTCGACAGAAGTAAAGCTGTCACTTGTTCGCGGACACACACACGCCTCCCGGGGAATCGTTTTCCGAGTTCCGGAATTATTAATTTATCGCTTTATGGCGACTAGCGCGAGTACTGGTTTCGAGTAGCATTTTATTGTCGCTTTGTTCGACGATAGCCAGCCGCCTTTATTACCGTTAGAAACGTCAGGGTCAACCGACGCGGAGGATGATTTGTGCTCGCTCGTAAAACTGTGAGACTCGTCCAAACATTTACACCTGTTCTTAATCAACATTAACATAAATATTCTTTAAGTCGACCATCGGGGCGAAGGAGGCAGGATAAATTGCGACCGCGAAGCTTTTTTTTTTTATTCAATAACGTGGCAATCCGATCTCGGTGATACGCGGTGTGTCCTATTGGAAGTGAAATCGAATATGAATTGAAATATCACCCCTCGACTAACGGTTTTTCGATATGAGAAGGTTAATCATTTTTTTTACGTATTAACACGTTGACTGCCATGTCACCCATATACGAGTGACGGAATTATTTGTTCAGGCTTTAAAATTCGTGAATTTTTTTAGCATTCTTGTTTGGCGCTCAAAGTGTTAAGAAATAAGAGGTTTTACTCTACTCCTCCACCCTCGAAACAACCATTAACATAGAATTATGTTTCCCACGGAAATCATATAACTTTTGCGTTTGAAATATTTTTCAATATCAGTCCTAATTTCAGAGGTATTCGCATGATTGCACACCCTGTGTACAAGTACACTCCGGGAGCAAAACTAAGTCAGCGTTATATACTTATGGGGTTTGAATCTCTGGAGATTGTGAAAACTTTATTTTGGATAGAATATTGGAATAATGCAGCAGTCCGAAGTTCGACATTTTCAATGTAAAGGAAACGTTATGTCTGTCTACGCTAGACCCAGCTGTCATATACTAAAAAGCTTATATTTGTAGTGCTTACTATTACGTACATGCTGTACCAGATAAAATTACATACGAATACTGACATTTATTAATGAGCGGCAGAAACTTAATGGCGGGGAAAAGGATAGGTCAACGGTCGGAAAATCCCGGAAGAAGATTCTCCGGGGACCGGAAGAACGATTTGGGCGACACGCGATGGGCACACGCGAAAGGTAGGGAAAGGAGAAGACTGGTAGGGAAGGTGGGCCTTATTCAGGGCCCGTATGTTGCGCGCGTGTGCTCGTCGGAGGCAGCGACTGGATAGAGAGTTGCTCGGTGTCATCTGGCAAGCAGAGCAACCCGAAAACACATGGGTGTTTTGTCTCATGCCGGTGTGTGTGTGTGTGCTTCCACTTATAATACGTCGAACTGGAAGCATCGTATGCCTCCACATAACGGTCGAGTCTACCGATTTGGCTGCACGCGTACAGTGTGCTCGGCCCGTTCCTCGAATTATTTTATCGAGTCTAGAAGTATCGATTCGAGTATCAAAAAGTTCTTTAACACTTTGACTGCCAAACTAAAAGCCTAAAAAATTATATAAAGTCAAAGTTGGTTATTTAATGAAAGAAAAATTAAATGTATGAGAGCGAGTAGTACTTCAACTTCCTTGCGTTTTACAGATCCTATTCCAATTTGGTATTAACGTAAAAATTCATTTTAAAACCTGGACAAATAATTCCGTCACCCACATATGGGTGACATGGCAGTCAACGTGTTAAAAAATTAATCGTAGAAAATATTTCTTGTCTGTTAGATTATCGCAAAAAGTTCGTGCTCGATTCGAACATAAATCACTGACCATATACACTTTAAAATAGTACTTTCATTCGATTACAAAGTGGTCCAATCGGCTCTAAACTATTTTAAAATAAGCTTACTATTTTTCAAGAATCCATATTTCTTTTGTTGTAAATTAATTCGAGTTTTTAAATGGTCTAGAGATTTTGAGCCATCCTGTGTACAGCCATCATTTTCTACGATTGTCTCCTAACCTTTCACAAGCAAAAACTACGCGGTTGTTTTAGAGGAAGATCTTAAGAACTCTGAAAACAGGGTACAATATTACGTTGAACGCCATACCAGTAACCATAAAAGTGACACAAAATCAAAACCACTCATTTTATTCACAATCGCGAAAACGAAAAAGGAATCAAATTTTCATTTTTAATATAATACTGCCGAATTAATTGTTTGTGTAATTGAGTCGAAATGCGCAGAAAATATTTTCGTTGTATAAATTACATTACTGTTTACGTATATTCAAATTTTCGTATACAAATTCACAATCGCGAAAACGAAAAAGGAATCAACTTTTCATTTTTAATATGAAACTGCCGAATTAATTGTTTGGTGATTGATCAAGCAAGCTCGTAAAGTGTAAGAACTGTGCGCGCGTGTAATGTACGTTCGGAGCAGGCTGCGCAAAAAACTACGAGACCAAAGTTTTCAGCTGTGAACATAAAGTCGGACATCAGCGTTGATGCGGCCAACTGTACAGGTAAACCGTAAGATCCGCTTCGATGATTTCGGGCGGTTAATCAGGTGAGCGTGCCCACACGGTCGACAGCCATTCGGCCCATTCCGTTTTAATTGAAAGCAATCGAAAGAAACAGCTTGATCGATTGCGGAGGGCTCGATGTGAAATCGGAAGGAATCCGAATTACCGAGGAAGAGACGGAAATTGACACTGATGGGAAATATAAGAGTGATGCAAAACGGGTTAAAGAAACAGTAAGCAAATCACTCATGCCCTCTATAGATACTATTACCGATAGCATAATAATTTCACATAGCGTTTACATACCGAATATAAAAATTTATATTTATTACGTCACCTACTATCGACTGCATACATTATTAATTAGGAGACTTCGGATTTTGTACATTTACGATAAAGGGTTTCTGGTGTAGAAATTAATTCATCTTTTCTTAATAGGTTGACTGTTCGTTTCCAATTAATCAAAACAAATGCGGAAAACGATCTCCATTATTTTTTACAGGTACTGCATTGCTGCAATATGCTAATATGCATTGTTTTATAAAAATTACAAGATTGGATTTATTTAGAGTATTGTCGAAAAAGTTAAAGTAGTAATCATGATAAATTTTAACTTTCTGCTGGTAGCTGTTAAATCGATTGATTTTGTGGAAATTTTTATGGTTATATTTGATACCCAACGTGTTAAACATATGAACTTCTTTTCAAATGTATGTAAACTTTTGTGACCGAGACAGTGCATTCACAGAAAAACAATACGCTACACGATTATTTACATGTATACACATTCTAAAGCAGAATAAACACAATTTATTTATAAGTAAGCTGCGAATGTAAAAGTAGGTGGAGTTTTCAACGTGTTAAAATGATTAAAACAGAAAGCAATTTATTACATTTGGCTCCGGTTTCCTGCAATTGTTGCAGAAAAGTTTTATTTCGCATAAAACTCTGCACAGTCTACTTACAGGTTATTTATAGGCTTTCTTGTGACAAAAACGGGCAGCTTCTGATAATATTATCATTACGATAACATGTGCGAACATAACGAGATAAAAACACAATTTACGTTCCTTGTTCGGCGGTATATGTAGGAAGAGAAACTTCTGTGCTGGTCCGTACGTCTCCGCCTTTCGAGACAGTTAAGTGAATTCGGCGAGAGACACATTTATTTTTAAATAGGCGTAACAAGTGTAATTACGAAAGTCCGTAAACATACGAATTGCACCGCTTATCGACACGCGCCTAACAGCGTTCGCGTGTATCGTTCTCTTTCGACTCATCTGCCGCGTTTTCATACAGTATAGCATTTTTCGTCCTGGTTGAACGTTTTCGCAAGAAAACATTGTCGCAACGTTAGTTAGTCGCTCGTTTTTTGTTTTTTTTCTGAAACGCGGGACGCGCGTGCTCTACGCTCGGAAGACTGTTCGTTGCACCGGTTAGGTATAAAATAATAAGGACCAGTTTTTTCGCGGTGTGAATTGGCTTGTATTTTCCGTAAAAGAAGCATCATTATGGCAGCGCTTCGTATGTCTTAATTGGACGAGATGGCCCCCGAATGCGGACAGATAATGAACCTACTGGTCGTTGAAAGTTTGCGGGTGGCTTTTCTCCGACCTTCGAACGCATATTTCTTTTCCTTTATGTAACTACATTGAATTTCATGTTAAAATCGGTACTGAACAATACAGTTTTGCATAACCTGTACTTTTGAAACTATATACTATTGAAATATTAATATATTAATATAATAATATTCAGGATAATTACAAATCGGAGAATTACGAATCGAGGGGTTGTTTTGTTAGCCCTCCGACAGCGGAGTTCGGGTCCATTTTGACCCAGGGTATCACACTGGTCATTCAATTACTCCGTTTCTGGCGAACTGCATTAACACTAGATCTACCGAGTAATAAATACAACCGATGAATATTGCTTTGTAATGATGACAAGACCACATCTATTCAAACCTAATACCATCTTTATTCTAACATGTGCTTCAATGAGAAAGTTCATTCAAAAAATTCTGATGAAAGCATTTTATAATTTTAGCGAATGTGAAAGAAAATATTGGGAATCAGTCATTTTGACTGGTTCGGCAATTCTAGTGTTAAAAGCAACAGGAAGATTGTCTTCGCAAGAAGTACATTGAAGGTATCTTTAAAAAAAAAAATTGATAAATACGTCAGACTCGAGCATCTTCGATCATGTGTAGTTGTAAGAATGCTGCCGAGACAGACGCTGTCCAAGGGTTAAAGAACCTCCGAATACAGTTGCATTTGTGGAATCCTTCGAATGTTTAACCAAATAATCACGAGGTCTAGCTAAATAATTTCGAAAGCGATGCTATCCCAGTATTTACGCACTCTGTGCAAACAGGCCTACTGGCTGCAGGCACAAAGACCCCAGACACCCGCGGTAGGACCCTCGCCCTGAGCTGCTACCGACTGGCATGATGCTTCGGTATTTTCGGCTGTGTCATTAATTCGATAAGGCCAAAAAGTTCGTACAACCTTCTAACGGTATGGCCTCGTTGAATAAGTGTTCATCCCTTTTTTTCCCTCTCGTTTCTGGTGCACGGCGAACTCGAAAGGTGCGCATCGGTAACCCATTATGCCGGACTATTTTGTCGGAGGTCGGCATTGGCCGAGCGTGACAGCGCACACGTGCAGGCACGCGACCGATATGTATACATCAACGAAATTAAGCAAGTTGTCTGGATCGTCGCGTTTTCTTCTTTTTTTTTTTAACAACCTGATACCTTCATTATAGCAATATCTTGGTGTCAGGGCAAAAATTTTACTCCCATCGCGTGCACCTCGATCTCTAACGGCTTGCGTCGAACGGAGAAAAGAGTCCAGTGACAAATATTTCTTGTGTTTTTTTTTTCATGATTTTGTTCATAAAAATTTGACGAACATATTTGCGACATTTTTCTGATTCAAATGATACCAAACACGATACAATTTGAATCGTATTTGCATGTTTAATCCACGATACTGTAGACCCTCGATTATTTGAACTAATCGGTGGAATATGAGTGTCATTTTCATATTCACTTAATCTTGTCATAAAATTGAAAACTGTTTTTGTTTTGTTTTTTTTTTTAAGTGTATATGGACGTACGTACTATTGTAAGAAAAAAATTAATTGTCGTAAAGACGTCTTTAAGACGTCCCTGTGCTATCTGGGTTAGAAGTATGCAAGGATATTGTTACACTTTTCTCGGCTCAAGTACGAACATTATTAAAAGAATAAAATCATTTCGACTTAATTCCGCAATCGATACGGGCCAGCTTCATTTTGCATAAATATCCGCAGTCTAATGATGACACATCGACATCATCGTTCGGCCGTTATTCGTCGACAGAAGCGAACCCCCGCCGAATCACACAGCGTCCGTTCAGTTAGTATCGAGGACAAGCCTCGCAAGAATTTAAATCGAGAAGGATGCGTATTATTATGATCATACGCGACTTGGTAGAGCAACGTGGCATGCCGTCGCGCCGCTGCGAATCAACATGAACGTGTACCGTTTAATTGGAAGCGAATTCACTTAAGTAGATGTCCGCAAAATGGTGTTCCGCGTTTTCAGGCTGCATAATGATTTCAGTATGGCAAATGATACACGGTGTGTTCTACCGTCTGTACGTGCTTCCCGTCGTCTGCTCACCTCGTGTCGCTCGCATACAGCTCACCGACCAATTTCCATAATTTCGTTCGTATACGTCTTGGCTCCTTTCGATCCGCGCATTCGGATTCGAAAAATCCAACCTGCCTTCTTTCACCGGCTACCCGTTTCGCATCGGTTCTCATGGATGCAATCGACCCCAAATTTTTTCCAGATCATTTTCTCAACGAGTGTTACAAATTCTAGGCGGTGAGACTAAACAGATTTTTTGGTAAAAAATAAGACCCACGGGATTTAGAAAATAATACTTAACACTTTATCTACCGGAACCCTATTAACACGTTGACTGCCATGTCAACAACACATATGGGTGACGTGGCAGTCAACGTGTTAATAGAAGATGGAGTCCCGAACAAAAAACTTGTTTATAGTACTGTCACATTGTACACCATCTGAACTCGCATACAAATAGGTAAACGGAGATTTACGTATCTATTAGTTTCGACAGATCGAAGTCAAAAAATTGACATTGAAGTTGATTTTCCGGAAACGTGTGTGGTCGGTTTCGTTTGCGTAAAGAAAAAAGAAGGAAACCGAGCAAGTTACGATATTGCAAGAACGGAGCAAAATGGAGAAGAGGATTATGTAGCTCCAACTGCGCGCATGCGCTTTCAGGTTGCACCTGACCATTCAGCTTCTTTTCCAGGCACGAGCAGATATCCGCGCCGCTTCGATTGAGGGTCTGTTAATGAGACACTACCACTCGCTGCCTCGATCTCTAATGAGAGGTTTTCCTTCGCCGATCGAACGCCAACAGATTGCGATCAGCTGTACATATGCGTAGCAACGCCGACCTAGATGCATATGCTTGTACTTCCGAAACTGACCACACGGTTCTCAGTCACATGTTACACACGTTAATACCTTTCGGGAAAATTATGTTTCTCTTTGTATCTGCCGTCCTTCGAACACGCTTTACGCGATACCAGTGCTGTTCGATGCTACGCACTGCCCTCCTCGGGTATTGTATCTTAATTTCATGCGATATATAGTATCATACCCTTCGGTAATTATTATTATTGTTATCTTAATGTTCGTTACCGGACAGTATCCTTTCGATACGTACAACCGAAGTTCGTGTATCATTCAGGGCTTGAAAATGGATTTCGTTAGCGACATAATCGTTATACCGAAATTCTTCTAGTGTCTTTACAAGTTTGTACTTTGTCTACGAATATCACATTTTAGGCATTTATGATAAATATGGATTGACTTATTTAAATTATTAGAAGAGGAAATGCATTTTCATTTAGCTTCTGTTTCCTACGATTAACTGTTTTTATTATTTCGCATAAAGACCCACAGTCTAGTCATAAATGCATAAAATCAGCATTGTAATAATAACACGTGTAACATTAATTGTAGTTTTATTATTGTAATATTTCTCGACCACGTCAAGACCATGCGTAAGTGTACAGTGTGTGAGATGGAACATAATCGTGTTCGAAAACACATCGTAACGTGTATAGGAAAAAGTTGTTCAGAATGATGACCTAGACAACATATTTCAAGGTCATCAAAATCAGTGAGGAAGCCCCTAATGTAAATAACTACCGAAAAATTTTGTTTTAGAATTAAAATAGCGCCGAGTGCAAAGGGTTAATGTTTTTTCTTCTCTACTTAAAAATTTGGATTTTTTTTTTTGTACAATTGAAAATATAGGTAACTGCACGTGTTGTAATAATACATGGGGACGCTAACTGCATTTTCATTATTGATTTCTGCTCACGTTACGAACGTTGCAAACGTGACGAACTTCGTCGGGGAAGTGAAGCGACAAGTGATCGTTGTCGGTGAAATGCTCACCTCGCAGCTAATTAAGAAGACAGCGGGTAAAGGGTTTCGATGCAATTCACAGGGTGAAATTACACCTTTGTCGTTCATTGACAATTGAACCTTCGGGGTTAAACGGAGGGTAGAAGAGCATCGTTCGTAAACTTCTTTCGGCTCTCGGGTCTGTTTAAACCGAGGGGGACCCGCGGGCTATGAATGAAGTCGTAAAAGTCTCTTGCTCGTTTTCGTGAATGAACTCGTGCAAAATTACAAGGACCAACTGTTACACTCACGGCGAATACGCAAACACAACGAGACGATGCACCGTGGTCGATACGATCTTGTCCTGCCAAAATTCAAGATTATTCCAAAACGAAAGTATTTCGGTTCATATACGAGCTATTGAGCCTAACACATTGAAACGATCCATTTCAAAACAAATTAATGTGTTATTTAATGAAATAAAAATTGAAAAAAATTATATGTATAATATTGAGTAGTCCTCAGGATAGTTATTTATTTTCTTAATGATTTTAACGAGGTAAAAGTAGCACAACAGTATTTTTAAATCCTTTAAATGGTGTTACTGTTTTGCATTCGATCTATTTGACTTTTGTCATAAATATGTAAAATCCGCAGTAGGTACTTGTCAGATTCTAGAGAAAATAAAAATCTCACACACACACACATTGAACGTCTTTAGTTCTTTTATGAAATGTTTTAACAAAACTTGTTAAAAATACGACAAACCTGATAAACCAGTGTTTATCCGAAACACTGTAACGCATAAAATCCACAGTCGAATAATAGTTGAAGTCCAAAGTCTGCTGGAAAAAAGTGTTCTCGCGGACGAACAATTTAAAGTTTAAATTTTTGAAACAATGATTTAAATGTGTACCATTCGTTTCGGGCGACTTCGTTAACTGTCCCGCGCCACCGTATTTTTTTTTTCGCCGACGTCACGCAGGGACGCAGTTTGGAAAATCATCTAATTCGAAGCACGTGCCGAGCATTTAAATTTTGTTGGCTGCCCGAAGTCATTCTGTGCCGAAAGGTGAGGTTCTTAATAAAAGGAATGCAGAAGGGCCGCTATTAATGGAGGGATCAGCTGTTCTTCGGGATGCTTCCTGGACGAGCGCGCAGAAGGAACCCGCCCTTTTAAATCTCTGTGCAGGACCGTAAAAGATCAGATGGCTGGGAGATACGGATGCCCATTAAAACGCTTACTTAAGCTCACCGTTATGAAATCGACGTCCCGTGCACATGCTCCTCTGCCCGAAATTCCTGCGAGCCATCCGTCAATATTTTAATATAGACCGACGTATTGCTTTTACAGGATCGCTCAGATAAATCCCGAATTTCTTCGAAATAAAACGAACGAGAATTTACCACAAATAAAACGTATGCAAGGCAAATATAATAATAATACAGTAGGATTCCATTTCTATGGACCCGTCGGGAGACAAGTTACGAACGTGTACTTTGAACGGAAACATTGAAAACAAGAAATACAGTTACATACTCACCACATATTTTCGTTTACGGTTCAAGGTCAATTGAAGGTACTTTGTTGTAGGCCGTTGTAGGTCGTTGAATTTTATACAGTTAGTATAATATGAGAAATGTGCTGCCGAAACCTCACTATGTCCATTTTTACAAAATTTTTAGATGAATATTATATTGATTTGTATGAAAGGTAGGTCTGAGGATTGACATAACCATTTGAAAATATAGATTCAACATTGATATTAAAATAAAAAATCACTATGTCCATACTAGGCTCAATCTCGAAATGTTGATCTCGTATGAAAACTTGATTTGTTCTGCAGGAACGACGATATAGTACTTTGAAGTTGATTTTATAATTCACCGTATATCCAATATAAAACGTGTAAAGTACAAGTTTCTACAGCAAGATATAAAGCTGATTTCGGGGCATATACAAGAGCGTGAAATAAAAAGAAAAAAAAAAGCGGTGCGTTTATGCAAGTCAGTAATGGCTTACCCAGAGTTATAATTAAAGAAGAAAAATTATCTGATGTTAATAAGGTTTTGAACACATATTATGGTAATGACCGGCGAAATGTGAATGATTTGCTCCACTATAAAAATGTAATTGATGGCCAAGCCAGAACAACAGATTTGGTTTATGATTCTCGAGAGAAAAAATTATGTGAAGGAAGGCAAGAGGTGAAGCTGACTATCCACTAATAGTACTAATAGTAGTAATCCAATTACAAAACTTCTTTATTTATCGCTACTATTTTAATGGGAGTTTCACCAAGTTATTCATGATGTATTTCTGATTAAAATAGTTTTTTTGTAAGTAGAGGTTACACGAAGGTCGACTTGGATTTTTGCGAAAAGTTATAACAATTAGTTTACTATTTGACGTGAAAAAAATTTTGAAGAATTTGCGATATTAAAAGTCATTGTTTACAACGTTTTTATGTTGTTGAAATTTTCGGAATAATATTTACAGATCTAGAAAACGCATTTTTTAAATTTTCAACCATAGGCCTACATAAAAAAGTTGTAAACTACAACGATTGCAATTTTTTCAAAATTTTTTTTCCCGCATCATGTGGTAAACTAATTGTTCTAACTTCTGAAAGAAATCCAAGTTGTATGGTCCGATATTTAAAAAATGATCGTCCTATTAAAAAGGTTCGAATATTATGATTTACTGTAGTATCTCCAAATGCCACTATTAAAAGTTGCTGCGTTTATTGCAAATTCTAACCAAATGTAGTGTGCTCGAATATTTCACGACATAAAATAGTTTTTAAACCGGATCAAAGTATAGTGACACCCATGTATGATCGACGTGTGGCAGACGTGTTAACCTTTCGTAAATTGTTTTTATATCTCGAATGGCCTCGGAGATATCGATCTCTCATCTTAATCTCATTATTACCGGCGTGAATTTCTGTTGGACAGCGTAATCAGTTAATCAATTAGAGAAAAAACCATTTACTGGTCCAAGAAACCGCAAAGTCACGTAGCTGCGAGGCAATATTCGACCACGTGTTGCTCAACCGACGATGAAGTTTCGTTTTCGGTTCAAGCTGAAAAACTCTTCCTTATGCAGCACAATCTAAAATTTCGAGTCCGAATAATTACTAGACTGCGGATCTTTATGCATAATAAAAATTGTCCAAAGCAATTGTATGGAACTGAAGTGCAATGAGAATATGTATTTTCTTTTTTATTCCCCTTAAGACGTTGAAAATAATATGACAATTTCTTTAAGCTCTTCTAATATCTATAAGCGCATAAAATCCACAGTCTAATAATTACCCAGATAGCACAGAGACGTCTTATATTAGCTGTTGCATCGGGGACATGAGAAAGACTAATGTGTTTACAAGAAATATCTTCAAAAATATATTTAAAAAAATTAATAATTAAAGCACTGAATGGTGTTAAGCATCGTCATATTACATGCTATAAAAATGGTCCGCAGCCCGGGGGTTAAGCATTGATAAATTTTGATCGACTTCTGGCCCATAATTTAAAGGAATAAACACAAATATAGATCTCATTTATATCCATTCAATGCTATTCGTGAAATTGTCAAGAAAATTGGAATCCAGCTGAGTACATATATTTTCACAACGGGTGCATAGATGTACGCGGGAACTAGTTTTTAACCAATTAGTGAATTAAGATACCGATTGTAGATACAGTCAGTCCCATAAGTATTCGTACCCTTATTGCTTGAAAAAAAAAAATTTGTTGAAATCAAACGATGCAGGTAAGATTTTGCAATAACTCTTTTGTTACGAATGAACACATATATAAAAACTTTATTTGTACAAACTTTTAACAAAATTGGGTTATTGATAACAAAAATATATTAATTTGAATCTACATAGTACATAATAACAGTCGACAGTCCAGATTTTTTTGCACTTGACATATTAAAGTCTTTCCTTCCCGAGCAGTTAAAATCTTTGGTCTTCCAACACGTTTTTGTTTAACAAAATATTATTAGTTTTTACACGTTTAATTATGTATTGGATAGTAGATTTACTTCTGCCAATAAGTTTTGCTATGTCAACGTAACTTCTGCCCTCTTGGTGCAATTTAAAAATTATTTTACGCTCTTCTACAATAGTCTCGGCCTTCTTTCGACTAATTTTCGATTATCAATGTTATTTCGACAAAGTTTTGACTAAAACTAAGTAACCGAAGCTCAATTATTCGACTATGACCTCTGGGAATCATCTTCAAAGTGAAACAATGTTTATAAGCAAAATAAACTCAACACTGTCAAGCATGGTACGAATACTTTTTTGTGGTCTGTTATTATGTATCATGTAGATTAAAATTCATATAATTTTGTTATCAATAATTCAATTTTGTTAAATTTTGTATACATATAGTTTATTCGTAACAAAAAGCTTACTGCAGAATCTTACATGTATCACTTGATATCAGCAAATTTCTCTTATATGCAACGAGGGTACGAATACTTACGAGACTGACTGTATCACTGATCTAATCCAAAGCTCCAGAGTCCAAAAACGGAATGAGGGGTCAACGAGCTCGAAAATACAATTTAATGATATATGTATTATTGTACATATATATCTACGGTAAGAGCATCATACAGCGTGAGTGAGTAAAAATTACCGGGTACCAGACACGCTTATCGGACACTAAAGAATAAAATTGTACAATAATTTTCAATTTCCGAAATAAGTTTTTTTACTTAACCACCGTGCGCCAGCGCCGCGCGGTTTTAACACAGCTTTGCGGCTCGGCTCGGCTCGGCTCGGCACTTGGAAGGAACGAAAAAATCAAAATTTCCTTTCGAGGAAATGATACATCGGCGTCGAAACGAGACGATGATAAAAGGAGCAAGGCGTAGAAATTTAGCAAGGTTAAGGTGGCAGTTAAAGCCACGCGTATTGCGAGAAGAGCAGCGCGAAGAGGGGCGAGAGAGCCGTGTGGACTGGCTCGGGTAATTGAATGTGCCGAGGTGTATGATTTCGCCGATTTATCCCCGAGGCGGGAATGAGCCGCGCCGCGGCTAATTTCGACTAAATGCTCGACGGTACACGCCGCACAGCTTGATAAGTCCCCTTGATTTAAACGATTCCTGGTCCCGGGCGCGCTGCTCGGTGGCAAGGAGAGAAAGAGAGAGAGAGAGAGAGAGAGAGAGTTCGCGCGCGCGCGATCACGTTACACGTCCGTTCTCTGTACTTTCGTGTCGTTAAAGGAACTAATTAAATACCCACGACCGCTCGCCGGGCATCAACGACTTTTTTGTCGGGATTCGCGAGCCCGAACAAAGAAACCGCTAGAACAATGAAAAAAAATCATCCGGGACCGAGTGTATACTTAACCACGGTTATTGTACAGCTAATTATCGTCTTACGCGGCGATCATCGACCGTCATAAAGGATCATGCTCGCCTCCCGACAATCTGTATTCGGACATATAAATCTCTATAATGGTGCGCACCTAGTTATCAAAATCTATTATAGCTTCCGTAATATTACCCGGCAGCCATTCGATTTTAATTGCGCTAAAAGAACCGAACGATTACACGGATATCGGAGCCAGCAGACATCATCCTACTCTCGGCTATCCTTCTTCTGACATTTTACACACGTATCGTAACCGATACCCGCATTTACGACACTGCCCGGCCGGGATCCTACTTTTTGTGTTTGGTGATTTATGCAAATCTTTCACATATTTTCGAAACGTACCGAGGAGGCTACTACGACGAAGCCTGCCACCTGATTCCTTTGATGGAGGTGCGTGTGTACTACGCCGACTCCTTTTTCTGAACGCAATAACGCTTGTGTGTCTCGGTGGTAATAATGCAAAGATTACAACCTTGTCAATGCCGTGGAATCCATAAAAAATAAAGAGTTAATTTATAACGTTACAGCGGAGGAATATTATCGTCTCTAAATAAACGAGTTCGGCTCGGTTACGTGTTGAAAAGCGCACTCGATTTTCTATTTATAGCGGTTTAACCAGTCAACTACACCTCGTATATTGTTCATTTGTTTTAATGCGAACACTTTAAATACCGAGTAGCATGATTCAGAAACGCTCGAACATTCGACTTGTGACTTGTATAAAATTTAATGCCCGCATTTCCATTCAATCAACGCGCTTTTTTTTATATTATCCAAATCGCACGCTACGAAACGCACACTGTGATCGTGCAGAAACTATAATAAATGGTAATCCATAAAAATAACAGTTCTTCTCGTATAATGTCTGGCATTTTTTTACAGCTGCATTGGATTAATTTATTATTAAAAGGAGAGTATATTATGCGTTTATTGTAAATTTTCTTTTATCGTTAGTTTGTATTAATTGGAACTAAAATTTTTATCACGTTTGTAGCGAGACAGATTATGATTAAGTATTACCTTTTCATAAAACCAGCAGGTGTCTCAACGCTTATGACTGTCGATGTACTTACATACAGTAACGGCCAAAAGTTTTTATTCGCTTATTTTAGCCTAAAGGAATAAATAAATTTTATTTAATGATCGTTGTTCCTTGTTCATAGCATAAGGTAATTATGATAAAACGTACAAACAAACTGATAATCGTAATTTCTTCAAGAAGCAGAAATTATTGTTTATAATCTGACGCGGTAGCATGCGTGTTACAAGTTTTGCAATTATGCATGTTAATTGTTTGCGCACGATGTAACAGTGTCATAATGCAATGCGGGTTTGTAAATTTACATAAAATATTAAACTTTTATATTCGCTTTTTAAGATCATGAATAGAAACGGTGTCTCTCCACTATAATCGTTGACTTATACTACTACTTGACTTTCATTATAAGTCTTCGTACTTAGTTTCTTAATGTTTAGTTTCCAATGTTTATATTCGCGGTGTTGAGGTGAATCGGATTTGACCGATTTTCCAAACTTTCGATGCAACCGTCTTGGGTAAAATGTTCTGTGTAACATAAACGACGTATTCAAGCACGAACGGAAGAATATTATACGATGTCCGTTGGTTTTCAGACGAATGTTCTGTATAATCGGAACGATGTGTTCAAGTACGAATATTTCACGATTTTTATTGATTTTGTGATGGATATGCTTTTCAACCGAGGCGACATATTGAAAAACAGACAAAAGAATATTCCATGAGTCACGCCCGAGTTTTGTCACTCGAGGAGAGAGAAAATGTTGAAAGATTTAAGACCGAGTTAATAAACGCGACGGAGTTCGATGAAAGGCAACGGAATAATTTGGATGGCGGATTGCTGCTCAGTGTTAATCTTGATAAAATGCTGGCAGAATATTAATTCGAAAAACGGCCGCCCAAGGAATCGCTTTGCTGACATTAATGCAGCATGTCTGGGACGGGAACGGGTATGTTTCACGATGGTACATACGTGCACGTCCACGCGACGGCACGTGGAATTTTTCCTGCGTTTATGAATCGGGAACACGTAATATCCAGGTGATTCCGTATAAGAATTATTAAATGCAGATGCAGCTCCAAGAAAGTGTCGCCTGATCGCATTTGGTTTCGTTATGGTGGTGCCAAGCTCTCCTCCGTCATCTCGAGTTTTTTCGTAGCGACCGCACCTTTCTCCATTTCTATTTGAAATACAGGAAAAAATCAAACAATTGCAATGCGAAGTTTTACCACACCCCCCGTACTCACGGTAAATTCTTCATCGTTCAGAATTTTATAGAAAAAGAAAGATAGTTTATATTTATTGTATGCCTATCTTTTCTCCAAAGGATATATGTCGACTACAACAAAGTAGATTTTTATTACGGTTTAAAGAAAATTAACAACATACATATCTATTAGACTCTGTTCAGAATCTTCATCACGAGTCTGACTCGATATTGTAGGGCAAGGGGTTAAGAAATAAAATATTATTTTGATGAGAATATTTTGCTTCACGAACCCTGGATTTTGTATAATAGGGGGATTGAAAATTTGCAGGAAAGATGGCAAACTGTCCTTCATCATGATGGAGATTATATAATAAATTAACCTCTTGCCCTACAATAACGAGCCAGACTCGTGATGAAGATTCTGAACAGAGTCTGATAAATGTGAACGTTATTAATTTCCTTTAAATCGAAATAAAATTCTATTTTGTTGTAGTTGATATATATTTAGAGAAAACATAGGCATACAACAAACATAAACTATCTTCTTTTTCTATGAAATTCTGAACGATGAAGCATTTCTAATCATTATAATGACAAATTAAATAGTAGTGCAAGGGGTTAAGAAATAAAAACTTGAATTTACTACAAAGTTTGTTTTAAATTTCAATAGTTTCTATAGTGCTCGCCCAACAACGATAACTGATTCGTGGCAAAGAGTGCAGGAACAGTGGTATTCTATTACACCAGAATATTGCGGAAATGTAGTATTAAGTATGCCTAAACGTATTCAGGCAATTATCAAGGTTAAAGGTTCATGGACGAAATATTAAGCGTACGAAAATCTGAAATGTTTACTCAAAATTAGTTGCGGTGCAAAACCGACTACACGAAACAAAATTGTATGAAGCGAAATAATAATAATATCATAAATGTTAAGTTTGTTTCGAAAAGCCAAAAGATTGCAGATAATACCGAGTATTTTGTTTCTTTCGTATTCTACATGCAAATATTGAATAAAAAATTATTTTTCTTAAAATGTCGTACGTGTGTTCAGTTTTGCTCCTTACTGTAGTTGACTCGCAACGTACGGTTTCGTAACTCACACGGCGGACACGTGGCTCGGCGGGCGCGTCCCTGTTCTCGGCTTGTCTGCAACATTAACAGCGAACTTATTTGCATGACAAACGCGAAATGTGTGCGCGGACAATGACAATTTGTCGTCCGATATGAAATCGAGTCCCAGACGATCGGTCGATCTCTTACTTTTGAATTACGACGAAGAACCGTAACCGCCTCGATCAAACTGAAACGGGCTACCGTCGTCGCGGCTCCAAGTTTTATAAGTTTCCCGCTACTTATGTGTTTCTACCGCCTTCCTTCCGGGGAAAATAAAATTGCGCGATCATTTTCCTTATACGATATCCTGTGCTTCGAGTCGGTCTTCAACCACTTTGAAATGCTTATCCGATGACGTCTATTTGGTTCCATTGCCGTATTTACTATATACATAATCAATGACGCAATTGCTGTTAATTTATACCGTTTACTTCTAGCGACAGTAGTTTATGAATCACAGTAAAATTCGGACACTTTTAGAAGGACGGTAACGTTTTTTTTCATATTGGACCGTACGACTTGTATTTTTTTAGAACAATTAGTTTACTTCATGACGCGAAAAAGAAATTTTGAAAAAATTTTAATCGGTCGGAATTACGGAGAAAATATTAAAAGTTGCTTTTTGCAATTTTTTTTATATGGAGCTATATTGAAAATTTAAAGAATGCGTTTCGCAGATCTCTGTCGATTATACGTATTCTGAAAATTTAAGTCGGCAAACGTTCCCATGAACTACAATCGAGTAAATTGCGACAATCTTAAATGAAACAGAAATTACCTTATTTTTTTCCACAGTATGTTTGACAGAAAATGGTATAACAGTATTTTCAGATTCTTCTAATATGTCTACTGTTTTAAATTACATTTACTCGTTTTGTGTGAAATTTCGCATAAAAGTCTATAATAATCATGAAACGACAAACCAACGCTAATACGGTCTTTATAAATGAATAATGTTTCTCGATTTTGAATATCTCGTTTCGTTGATTCCATCTACATTCTTTGCGAAGAGATTTGGAAGCGAAGACTCGATACTGGATGTCGGTTGTATTTTATCAATTTGTATGAAAAATTGATGTGCCACTACATCAAAGGTAAATACTATCTCGATTCTTCCCAGAGATTATAAGTAAATTATTAAATGTGCACGAGTGCTAAGTGATGGCGATACAGGTTCTGGAACGAAAAACCGGAAACCACGTTCGACCGCGAAGGGATAAGTAAGATGCTTCGGTTTCGCGGGATTTTTATGGCTGCCGGATCGCCACGGCGAACGCGTTAAAATGTGTACACAGAAAGAAGTATTTACGATTTCACGAAACCGGCTAACGGCACTCACGATATGCGTGCTAATTTTTTGTAGACCCGACCTCATACCCACCTACCCGCCCCGTAAGGGATCACCAGTACGTAAGGACAAAGTCGGTAAAAGAGGATTATGAATCCTCTACTCTCCTGGCAGCCTACTAATCCTGCCGGGAGAGAGAAAAAAAGTAACTCGCGACGGAGTAATCCGAAAAATACACAAGCAGCGTGCCTCTCGCCAAACGGTTGTTTCTTTACGCCCTCCGCGTGCTTCATCCCCGTGTAGGTGCAAAGAATCCGACGCAGATGATTACAAGAAACGGCAGACAGCGGCCGATGTTTCGTTAACCCTCCGTACCCTATGCCGGAGTCATTCGAGACCCGTTGCGCAAGCGGTGGGGATAAGCTCGAGCGACCGTCAATATTTTTATTCCGATACAAGACGACACACGTTTATTTCGAAATAAGAACATTGCTATCCCCTCTTATTCTTTTGAAGGTGTTCGCTCGACTCCGCTCAGAGTTGTGCAGAATTGCAATTTGATTACTCCAGGAATTACAATTACAAAGTAATCGAATTACATCGTAATTCAATCGTATTGTAATTTATAATTGAGATCTTCGTTAAAATTAAAGTACATAATAACAACAAAATAAGATTTGTTTAGATTTCGTATTAGTTTTGTTTAAATATCTACTTCGATAGAGAAGTTTATTAAGAAATTTTCTCATGGAAACATATTTGTAATTTCAATATCTCTAAAAGAAAAAATTGGGAGGAATTCATTTCAAGCCATCCGGTAGTTCTAGTGTTAAGAAATCAAATAATTTTTACTTGTTTCCAATAGGTTTCAACGGAATAGATATTGTAAGCCATAAAAACAATGGTTTTAAAGAATGGGTCTCATTCGAGGCTACTTTACCTTACGAGTACTATTGGTTCCGACGCCTATTGGTAAACGCATTCAAGTATCTAATTCCTAATACGAAATAACAGTGAAAGAAACTTAAAAAGTGTCGGAATATTTAATGGGAGTCACTACGGACGTCGAGAAACGGACTCGAGGGCGAGATGAAACGAAATAGATAAGCGCGGAGGGTCAAAGAGGAGATAAAGCGGAAATCGGGTACGCTCTCTGTTCAACACCTGGAAGTGACTGCTGGTAAGGATCGCCCTGAAGGTTGAATTACGAGGTAGCGAAGGAGTAGGGGGCACCTGTGCGGCAGGTGACCGCTATCCTGCGAAGCATAGCGGAGCTTGAATATTCACGGACAGACGCGTCTCGTCCTGGCTCGTGTGCGATCGCTATCGCCTACGCCTACCAAGCGTCCGCCGCGTTTCTAATTACCACGCAACCATACGCGGCGTTTCGTCCACGCGGTTTCGTTTCGTTTCGTTTCGTTCCCTTTCGATCAACGTCGAGTTCCACCAACACCCGAGAAGCTCCCTCTCGCGATTAAGATGTTAAAGGTGCAAAACGAAACCATCCCTTGTCAACCGAACTCAAAAATCGAGTTGACAACACGTTCGGGACACGAACTTGCCCGTTCGCTATCGCTCGTAAACATCTGGGGCCACTAAACGCGTTTGCAGAAGCCTGTGATCCATCAACCACGCGACGAAATGATTACGGTTCCCGTGAATTTAATGGTTTCATCGTTTTTTCCGTAATTGTTGCGTCCGCCGTTTTCGCTTGCAGATTTTCAAGGTATTTTTCGTTTTGTTTTGTTCGAAAGAATCGAGAGCCACTGTCATGGTGTTTACGAGTAGAACAACGTTCGCTTAATTTCATTTTACACGAGTCGAACACAGTCCCGAAAAATAGGAATCAATTCTGTTTTCGCATGACGTGAGTCTAATAAAACCCGCCCATCGTGCTTACAGATTTTTAGCATGCAAACCATTCTAAAAGAAACCATTCCTTCTTAAAAGGAATAAAACAAACTGGCCTACTATCTTTTAATAGAATAATGCAGACATCGAAACAAATTTTTGTTTTTGTAATATTCTGTTGAACAGAATCCGTTCGAACTTGTATGTTTTTATTTAATGCGGATTTCAATGGCGTGTGCTTCTGAAATTTTTCTTTAGTTTCAGTTTCGTTAAGAAAGATATTTCTGTTACAATTATGAAGAATTATTATAGAATCATTATTATTATACATAATGAATTATTATAGAGTTTGTATATCCTAAAATCTTTTTATCTTTTCTTATCTTTTTCTCATTTGAAAATGTACTGTACTTCAAGAACATTTTTCACAGAATTAAAAAAATTAGTTTTTCTATCGTTAACTTTCTCTAAAATAAACGATTCTCAAGTTAGTTATCAAAAATAGAAACCGCGAATGCATTCGGATTAAACAAACGAATTAATTTAAATATTCAGAATATTCACAATTATCGTTTCATTAAATTGTCGATTAACCTAAGGGGTCATTGACGTTCGAAGAGAGCTTTCGTAAATAAACGTAGTAGTTTATTATCCTCGACATTTTCTGCAACCATAAATTACAAGAGAATAGAAAACTATCGTCGGTGCTAAATACGGTTGTGTAAACCAAAAATATGATCTGTCATCGTCTCGATAAGAAAGGAAACCAATATCGAAATACAACTACCTAATTTCAAAAATATTTTTTAACGAGTAGCGATATTAATTAAATAAATTTGATGATAATAGCGCGACGAAATGGAAAGAAAGCCTGCCGGTGCGATGCAAGAGATATTTTTAAGGGGCAGTTTTATTTTTCGACGATTGAGCACCTTCGAAAGCGAAAAAAGATCCGCTGGTAATAAAGTTCGTGATCCATTCGTGAGCCTCGAAGAACCGTTTTCATCCTGCCGGAAATTAATCAACATTGCTACTGATTAGAGGCAATCTGCGGCCCGTGTCAGTTACTTGTAGAAAAAACGATCGTTTCAATTACCGGTCGACTTATGACCACTTAAGTTCTTCGAGGCTCGTAATTGGTGTCATAAAATCTGAGCTACCGTACGTACACTCTGTTATTCACAAAAGTGATTCATTCATTTACTCCCTTGAAAATACACTGGAACTGCACAGGTAAAACGGCGTCTGTATATCAAACGCTTTAACGAGTTATTCGCTTTTTTTTTAATGATCCGAGGAGTCAACTAAAACTGAAATCGTACACCAAACGTTTTCTTCACCAATCGTGGTACTTGATGTTTAATAAGCTAAGTTTCAAGCCGTAGGTCACAAACGTTCCACAAAAATGAAATTATTCATTTATCGTGTCCTAATTAAATTCAGTGTAGGGTAAGGGTCCAAATACTGTGAGAAAAGCAATTTCTGTGCCTATATTAATTATACTTATTTTTAAAGCATAATGGATATTTAAAAAAAAGAGATATATATAACCTATATATTAACTGATTTTAATGAAAAAAAAATTCAATATCTATTTTTTAATATTCAATATGCTATATATAATTCATACAGGCACAGTAATTGGTACCCCTACAGTAATTGAATCTCTTACCCTACTCGGTACATCAGCAAATAACTCATTTTTCAATCTGCGAGGAAATATATTTTTTAATTCATGTTCTCAGTATCAACAATGTATTAGTATTTATATAAAGCCAAAATTTTCTACGTCAAGTGCAATAAACAGGAATCAAAAATTTGTATCTGGCTCTAATCATTCTCTGAATCCGAAAACACTGCACCGACACTTTTAAAAGTTTTTACCGCTCGACTGCTTTAAATTTCTTCTGTTCAATTTCGATTATATAAATACATATAAAATCCACAGTCGTGGTAATCACGTGTATGAATCCAGTACAAGAACAAAACGATTTTAATGGTTTTATTTTCTAATTCATTGTAAATGAAATACAATACTAAGAAGAATTTAGAACCATTGTTGTTCCAACCACCATTATTTTCGATTTATTTAAATTATTGGAAAACCAGACACATTGTCGTCTAATTTCGGTTTCCTTCGATTGAGAATTTGTATGTTGCCTGAAGATTCTCAGGGTAAGGCAAAGGCACCAGTAGTTGACCATTTTATAGAAAAACATAAAAAATAAGGTTTTTATAAGCGCACTTATAAGTGCACTTTTGATGAAAGCGAACCTCGGATGCCATGCCGTCTGTTTAAATTTCAAAACAATAAGATAAATTTCAAACTTTATTTTTTGTTTTTCTATAAAATGTTCAACTACTGGTACATGGTGGTCAACTACTGGTGCCTTTACCTTAATTATGAAATAGCAAAGGTTTTTCTTGTGGAGGCAAATTTGCAAAGAATTCGATGAAATTGTTTACCGGACGCGCGGGATAAGACGAGGCCGGTGTTGGAAGCGCAGAAGAGGTTTTTCTGTTCTGTGTGGACGGTGGACAAAAGGCAACAAGGGGGGGGGACGCACATGTTTTTTCCACCTTGATTTTTGCGGTGTCCCGGTCGAACACGGTGTGCGTTCCCTCTGTCACGTAAACTGCACGACAATGTGTAACACGCCGCGGCGTGCGAACCGAAGGATGCTGGCAGTGGATTCAACAGACACCACTAATTAGAAGAGGCGCGCGACCGACGACCGTTCGATTCTTACGAATTCTGCGTGAACTCGCTCGTAATTTGCCGACGGCACGATTCCAAAGAAAGAGGACGGCCCTCCTCCTCGCGAAAAAGTACAGGAGAGAAACTGCCGCAAAAAGGGTTTCTCTGTTCGCGTTCGTTAGGGAGCCGTGATTGGCCCTGCGACGGGACAGGTGCGTATCATCGAACGAATGCACGAACGCGCGAGTTTGCCTCGCTGCTGCTGCTGCTGCTGCTGCTGCTGCTGCTGCTGCAACTCCGTTGCTTCTGGTTCTCTCGTTTGCTTCGCTTTTTTACTCGCTGGCAACCCTTGTGTATCGGTGTTGTAATCTGGCTGCACAGCGAAACATTGAACCAGGAACTCTGCCGAGTTCGATACGACTGTGCAGCGGGTGCTTAAATTATTAGGGCGGCACGCAGGATGTCGAATATGTACAATGGTGGAAAAAATTATCGGCACGATATACGAAATTTCTCTTACAAACGCTTCACAGTCGACAGAAATAATATTCGGACATCAGTAAAAATATGATGACTTTTTTAACACGTTGACTGCCATGTCACCCACATATGGGTGACAGAATTATTTGTTCAGTCTTTAAAATTAATTTTTACGTTAACCCTCTATGGGCCGAATTTTGTTCCGGTGGTTTCTATTTGTAGACAACTTGCAAAGCATTTACTTTGATATTTCGAGTTGACGGTGCTGCTAACCGTCATCAATGTTGTTATTGGTTATCTCAGAGACATTATATAATTCAGACGTATACGTCATCTTGTGAAAAAACTGAAATTATTTGGCAAAATGTCGATATATTAGCATGTGACCTGAAAGTTACACGGGCCCATAGAGGGTTAATATATTCATTGTACCAAATTTGATTAGGATCTGTAAAATGCAAGAAAGTCGGAGGACTACTCAATAGCATACATATAATTTTTTTCTATTTTTATTTCATTAAATAACTTACTTTGATTTGATGGAATTTTTTAGGTTTCTAGTTTGGCAGTCAAAGTGTTAATATCGGACCACACGACTCGCATTTTCTTTTGTGAAGTTAGAACAATTAGTTTGCACAAACTTTATTTATCGGCAAGATAATGCAAGTGTTCGTACAGCCAAGATTCTAAACGAATATTTTACACGGGAAAATATGAAAATTTTTGAATGGCCAGCCAGGTCTCTAGATTTAAATATTATAACAAAATTGTTGGGCCCATTAGCCAGATCAGTACATATATGCCGGTGGAAGACAATTTCGAACCCTTGACGAATTACAGTCTCGTTGTGGAAAGTATTGGTACAGTGACAAATTGAAAGTAAAACTTTTAAAATTAAATAAAATAAATAAAACTTTTAAAAAACATTTTATGCGGAAAAATGATTAATAAATATTCTTAGATGTTTGTAGAATAAATTTTGTGTAAACAAGTTTTATCTTCAATTTGTCACTGTACGAATACTTTCCACACCGACTGTACAAACCTGCATTGAACGAAACAGGGCAGCGTTAAGCAGGAAATTTGTTAAGAAAACTATATAAATCTATGCCAAAACGTTTAGTGGCAGTTATACAAACAAATGGCAGAGTTACGAAATATTAAAACATTATTTTTTGTTTTGTACATATTCGTATATTTTAGGTATTTTAAGAAATTTGTGCTATCATTTTGACGCACCGATTTTTCGTTTAACGTTACACACATTCTCCGATATAAAATTGTTTCGTCAGGTAATAAACGCGTTAAAACATATCGAAGTAATTGGTTATTCTTATTACGCGGTATACAGGTCACGAACAATATAATATACCACTTGAAAAGCTAAATACCGTTTATTTGTATAATGTGGCATCTTTTTGTCGGGGAGTGTAATTAATACGCACACAGGTTGGTGGTAACCGAATCGAAAAAGGTTGCTGCATTTCTACCTTTTATGGCTGCTGGCTGGTATCGGCTCTTTAGCCTTTAGCCGATGCGATGGATGGGCACGCACGAGTGCGGGTGCGCGCATCAACATGTCGGCGAGAGCATCGTGTGCGTACTGTGCGCGCACGCCGGTGCACACAGCGCAGCAGAAGGTGCACGCACACGGTGTGCCAGAACTCTGTGTGCAGCACGAGGTCCGCAACCGGACACCGAGCAGAGGCTGGCACGCGCCGAAAGCCGACTCGTCGGTTTTCTCGGCCGGTTACCCGTCAATTTGCCGCTTCGATACTTTTGCAACGGAGAAAGGTGTTTCGAGGACGATCCTCGAGCGCGGTTGCGCGTGCCTGACACGACAAATGCGGAAGACGCAAAATCCCGGAAATTATGCGAACGAAATACGTACACTTTTATTCCCCTCGCGTGCATGTGAGATATCGAGACGGGGCACGCGAAACATCCGCTTTTTTTTTTCTTTTTTTCCTTTTTGAACGATAGCCCCGCCAGACGGGTCGAACTGACCTGTTTTTGGATTTTTTCATATGCAATTGAACGTCGTTCGTGTCAACAGTTCGGGTGACACCACTTTTCGTAAGTAAACGCCCCGCTGTTCGAATAGACAAGTAGGGGATATTTTACTACACTATACATCCATATTTTCTATATACATAAATACAGGGTTATCCAAAATAGACTATAGGCGTTGGCATAAAAATGTTCCGAATGTTTCCGATCATTCTGTATATTTTGAAAAATGGAACATGTTCGTTTTATTATAACATTCACCTGCTATTATTGGAAATATTTTTCACATGGAAAATATGAAGAATTACAATGATAGATGATCCATTGGTCTAATCGAATAATTTTTGCCAGGGGTAGTAGTAGTGTGCCGCGAAGAGAAGAACAACGGATGAAGTTATGATATACTTAATGCTGTGCGCCAGTAAACGGTTTCAAAATCGCGTAAAACCAACATTTCAACTGTTTCGGACAAAAAACGTCGGGCGACGAGCACGCTTTTAAGCTCGTAACCGATCAATTTACGTAATTAACTGGCCGCTGTATCGACAAGTTGCGAAAATAAAGAAGTAGCCGCGATACTTGGCCGAACTGATGCTTTCCACCTGCCCCGCGCGAAAAGGGAAGTGATTCAAAGAAATCCCGTTACGTCGTGACAAATTATTAGCTCGGCTGTAACACGCGCCGGCCGCTCTATAAATTATTTTATCTGCAATAAACAGGAGCAGTGAATCATGATTATCGGTCATTTCCAGCCATCGAATCGCATATTCGTTTCTTCACGGGCCTTTTTTTCACCGTCGTAAAGCCTTTTACTCGCGTGTAGTTCACCTGCCCGAAATTTATCACAAACGTTCAACTGATTTCCGGTTCCACCGATCTTACTTTCCACCGAAACGGCAAAATTACGGAAACGCGCGAGCGAAGCCTCGGCCGAAACACGATTCGATAGAAACACGGCAGATCTTCGTAAAGTAAACGACCCCTTCAGCGATCATTCAAAAATTATTATTTTCTTATTTTCTAATAAATAAATTACGGATAATAAAAATTTTCTTCACGAATTGCAACAAGTATCGATGAGAGAATAATTTCTTTCTTTCTTTAGTAATTATTGCAACTTGAAAATAATGTAGAGATACACCTAAATTCTTCTGATTTGTCGACTATAATATTCCAATTTCACCTACTTATTTCTGTGAAAATGCATAAAATCCACAGTCTTAACATTTTTTAACATGAATTTACAAGAAAACTTGCATTTGGTTCCATGATCGACCTATTTATGCTGACCGCACAATTGTTAAGTTAGATGAACAAAATCGGTAACTATTCTCTATTTAGTTGACAATTTAATCATGTTTAGTAAGTAAGATCAATCTCATTAATTAACTATCTAAATTGTTGATCTCTACGTCCACTTAACGCACTGGCAGACAACAAACGTTATTATATGTATGTACGTGTTTAAATAAAAATAATATATCGATGCAAATTCTGGAGTACGATATTTGGTCACTAATTACTTTGTTAACAAAACACAAAGCGTGCAACATAATTCCCTCATTTTCAATATTATTGAACTAATGTTACTTAAGAGGGTATGTACGTAAAAATGACTGTGTTGAATCCTTCCAACGTGATTGCGCCAAATTTTACAACAAGATAACCAAATAAGACAACCACGTTCCAAATTGGTAAGTATTACATTACAGTTAATACCCGTCGCTTAAACTCTTCCGAAATTGCTAACTTTCCGTTTATCACTGTTGCACGTTAACACACAGAGAGACCGCGCGTGACGTGAAAAATGATACTCCGTTTTCGGTGTTCCGCACAAAGTTGCTTAATTGTAATAACTCGTAGATTTATCGTTCGAATGCGCACAGTGTATCGCGAAGAAAGCGTAATAAAATAACGAACCTTTCGCTCTTGTCCGATACGACCTCTTTTCCCCCTCCACGTGTCTTATTTATACCCGAGCAAGATTCATAACGCCCAAATAAATTGTTGACAATTAATCTCGGAGCTGGTGAATGTTCCGCGTCATGCAGAACGTTTCGAGGTTTTCGCCGGATTACGAACGCGAAGAGAGATCTCAACGCGTGGAAAACGCGTCGCTTGAAAACTATACTCGTATACAGTAAGACGATACAAATACGAGTCAATTTATAGAAAGTGCAATCGAAAAGCACGAAGTCTTGTCAACGGACTGTGGAATTCGTGCAAAATAAAAATTGGCACACGAACTGGATAGTTATTTATTTTCTTAATGATTTTAACGAGGTAAAACTAGCACAACAGTATTTTTAAATCCTTTAAATAGTGTTACTGTTTTGCATTTGATCTATTTGATTTTTGTCATAAATATGTAAAATCCGCAGTAGGTACTTATCAAAAAAAAAAAAAAAATGAAAATCTCATTGAACATCTTTAGTTCTTTTATGAAAAGTTTTAACAAAACTTTATTAAGTTTATCCAAAACACTGTAACGCATAAAATCCACAATTTCTTGTTTGGCGACCAAATTGTGAAAATGTACTTTTGAAATGGAATGATTCAATGAAATTTTATTCCCACTTGCTAGAGCCCACTTTGCTAGCTCACTCACTACAAACTAGCTAGCCCACTGTTTCGTAGATGCACGTGCGGTGAACGTTGACGTTTACGAGGAGCGACAGTTTTCCAAGATTTCACTGGTCGAGTGGCGGTGCTAAGAGGAGGAGGAGGAGGAGGAGGGGGTGGGGGATGCGAGCTCTGTCGAAGGTGTGTGCGCAGGTAAACGGGTAACGGCAACATTACACGGCTGCTTCGGAGAGATCAAATGTCAGGTAAGGAACCGTGGCATCGGTCAGTCTCGGAGAACCTCAGGGATGTTGTACGACAATTAATCGAACGAGGCGGCAGCTGCTCCGTCACGGCTGATTTCCGTAATTACGATACGTCTTCCCCTTTGGTTGCCCCGCGCTGAAAACGCTGACCGGTGCCGCACACGAGCATCGCGAAATTCATCGGCTCATCTTTCGAGCCGCTATGTCACGCGTCAGCTTAATTTGTAATACACGGACCAGGCCGCGAATACAATTAACTTCTGCCAGTTTCCGCGTGCTCGCTCTCTTTGAATAACTAAATTAATTTGTCAGCGATCTTCTACCGAGGAAGCAGGTCCTGTTATCTCCGGTAGCCTTACAGGTTGTTTTCGCATTTTTCTCCTCGCTATTCCCTTTTGAAGATTTCGAACGGTCCATACACATAATACACATATACATATAAGTACCACACACAGAACGTTTTATCTTTAAATATATATGATGCATGCCTCGCAGATCTTTTGTTGCCATTAAATTGCATTAAGAATCTTAAGAATTTTTGAAATCTCCAAACTGTTACAACGATTAGGTTTTCACTAATAATTTCTTAGAAGGATTGATATGTATTGCATGTCTACATTTATGTAAATACGTTAAGTGTCGTATCACCCATATATGGGTGACGGAATTATATGTCCATATTTGAGAATGAAATTTTACGCTAATGTATTCATTGTACCCAATTTGGTTCAGATTTGTACCAACTGTACATTTTAATGTTTCAATTTTTACTTCATTAAATAAATCACTTTGATTTTATAGAATTTTTTATGTTGCTGGTTTGGCACTCAAAGTTTTAATACTTGAATATTAATATCAAAGGAACAGAATTTTATTTCGAACCAAAACAAACTAGTAACTTTTATATTTCTTTGAACGGATACAGTGATTACAACTTTCTTGCCTTTAATAGTTCCTCGGAAGTGAAAGGCAATTGATATTTGCAGAAAATAGTAAGTTTAATATATACAAGATTTTATTTGTTTTAAACCGTAATTGATACCTTGCTTTTAATAGTTAATGGTGAAATGAAACGGTCATTCATTGTTAATTCCATAAATATTGTATTACAATATTACGTAATTAAGTTAATATACGTTAAGTTATATACGTTTGATGTTTCGTCACTTATGTTTTATCCATCTGTCGTGCGTAGTACACATTACTATACGTACCGCTAAACTGAGAATAAAGGTGCCGATTACAGCGACCGTTTCATGGAAGGCCCTTTGCAGAAGGGCGTGGGATCTATCCCCAAACATTTCATTATAATACATTGTGCACACATGCATGCATATACATAAGAAACAGCTAATTTTCTTAAGACACGCGTGACAGATGTTTCATCCGAAAGTGACAAAGGACTTACCGATCAGGACGCCACTGTCTTTCCACTAAAAATTAAGGTGGCCATTCAAATCGGATTAGGCTGTCCTAACTCACCGAGAAGAGTATTAAACCGGAAGTAAACGACCGCAGATTAGTTACCGTGTGAATTATAATATTAAAGTTGTATTTGCATAGCATTATTCTTCTTTCGATTAAACGACGAATTAAGAAGATAGAATATTTCATAGAAATTCGAAATGCTTGTAAACTGAACAATGCTTTTGAGACATAACGCAAATGAAATTGTATTTACCAATTGTTTTCTTATTTAAACACTTTCACTTTTCTTCGACACTTAATTTTTCCACATTAAGGCTTCCTTCCTGTAGAACATGTTTTTTTTTTGCTACTATCCCTCAATAGTTTTCTATAACATTTAGGCTGGTGGATCTTATGGGCCAAGATGAATTCTTTGCTTTCGAAAGTTTTACTAAGAACTTCATGCATATTTACGTACATATTTTACCAAATACTCAAGTGAGATCAATAGTCACTTTTAGTGTTAATAAGTGTTAATAAAGGTTATCCGATCGTATAGTCGGGGAGCGTAAATTAAGAAAGAATCGATAAATTATTACTATTGTAAAGCGTTGCAGCTCAAAGCACATAATTAGTTTCCCCGAAAAGTTCCGTTCGACAAATAAGGAACCGTACTCTTCGCGTGAGCGAAATACATACGTGCGGAAGCTTCCATTTTTCTGCATTTGAATTTAACACACGTAACCGGAGAGAAACGATCGACCAACAATAACATGCTCATGACCTGCATTATCCTCTGTCCTCGTTACTAAACCGCGCGTGTTGCACAATATTTTTAACTTTGTCCATTCAGATCCTACTTTTATTGAGGGTTTCCGTTTTTCCAAGGGAAGACTAACAAAACAAAAAAAAAAAGAAAAAAAAAGAAGGAAGAAACGGGGCTCGGGTACACAGTCCGGTTTTGTGGGAAAATAGCGACGCGGATAATTCACGAAAGAAACCAGATGGAAACGAGAAGACAATGAGACCCGAAGGGCGGATGAAAGAAGAAAAAGAGAGACAGTAATTATCGTAGGAATTATACACGTAATGCTATTGTGAGAATTGCTACCGAAACAGCAGCTGTGCGTACGGTGGGATACATACATTCTGCACGGCAGTACTTGCGCTGGCTTATGCGAACGTTCGTGTACGTAAATGTCGTTATGCGTACCATGCGAGCATCCTTTAGAGACATAAATGCGCTCACGAACGAAAACGAGACGCACCGGATTGCACACGTTTCGCGTCAATAATTGGCCGGTCAGCTGTGTTCAAATATCAAAATGACAAAATAGCGATACACCGGTCACATTACGGCTGTTGAAATTGTTTACATTATGCCGCGGCAGTCGTGCGTGGAGGACACACAAACATTTATGACACTTAACAATTAATAGACATTGAATCGCTTTGCACATATTCTGAATCAAATTAAGTATATAATCTTCTTAGTTTTCAACTGCATTGTTTAAAGACGTCTTTAAGACGGTACAGTTTTTTCACAAAGACGTTCCAGAGACCTTCAGAAGACGTTCGAAAGACGTTCGTAGGACATTCAAGACGTCTTTAAGACGTGCTATCTGGGTAACGAACAATGGATAACTAGAGTGACGAATTTATCGCTCAGTCTTATTCAAATAAATTATTTGAATAGTGGCCAACACTGGTGCCTGGCGTGGCGATCGATAAAACTCGCGTTCGAGAAAATTCCGGCGTGGTTCCTGTCAGCTCTCGCGATTATGAAACACCGTTTCCGGGTCGTGGCCGACGATAACGATCGTCGGAAATAACATTTTTTAAACTTGCCGGCATACTCCCCTCGTGACACGACACGAATACGATACGAGAATTAATTCAAAAATCAATTTCCGTAATTGTTCGAGGTATCGGCCCGATTGGAATCGGACCCGCGTATTCGACCCAGTTATTTAACCGTGTTACCACCGTACCAGCTAACTTCCAAACCCTTTTTCGTTTCTCGCGCGACCAATTAACCATTTAAACGTCGCCCGTATCCTTTTTATTCTTTTTTTCTTTCCCTCCTCTTTTGTCTTTTTTCTCTCGGATCTCCCACCGCGATGCTGCTTTATCTTCGCCGAACAATCAGGCCTACTTCTGTCTTCTTTTAACTGGCAAACGCGAGATCGTTTTCTAGAAGGAAGAATCGGAGGAACCGTTTAATTGAATGTCGATTTTAATTTTCGATCGATTTATTTATGGGAGGAAACTTGTAATACCGTTGTACAAAGTAAACCAAGAAATTAATTACAAAGTAAACATCGGGTCGTTACAGAAATTCTGTGGTTGCCTTTAATGCCGTCTTCTTGTTTATTAACAAAGTAGACGGTTACACAAACGATCTATTATCAAATCGTTCACTGTAAGTACTTTTTATCTAATTACAGTTATATCTGCATTTGCAATAATGATAATACTAATAATAGTTATGTAATAATAATAGCAATCATATATTTATGTAATAATAATAATATTTATTAAGTACAATAATAATACCAATTGCAATTTTAATCAAACATTTTTCTCACGTTATGTAACGCTCCAATTGTTTTAATTTCTCAAAAAAATTCAAGTAGTATAGTCCAACATTGACAAAGTTATACGATTTTTAAAAGCGTCCGAATATTATTGTGAGACACTGTAAATAGTAACGCGTGGTAGTGGCACAGAACCGAGAAGAATAATGGCGTGTGTTGCATTACATTTCGATATCTGATGTATCGGTGACATTCCAAGTCGGACGGGGCAGTGGTTCGCCGGGGAAGAAGACCATAAGCTTCCAAGAATCAGCACCGCGTCGGGTTGCGGTGGTTCCGGTTTTGGCCGACTCGGTGGTAAAGTCTGTCCAAAAACGACTTGAGCCGGTCCAATTGAGAAACTGAAATATCTGATCGGGATAATTCTTTCGCGGGCTCTGTTTCTTTTTCTCGATGCGCAGCTTGCACTTGCTGTCGCATATTCGCAGCTGTACGCCATTTAAGGGCTTACCGTACAACGACGCGACCCGTCGTTTTTCTCCTTTTTTACAGCCCCGCGTTTACTTTTGCCAAACAACACCGGCTATACGATTCCTACATGTGGAACGTTCACTTTGTAACAAGTTCACGCTGCCATGACCGGCACTCGTTCTATCCGTTAACCGTGATATAACTCGGTGCCCTTTACGAATACGCACGTATGTATGCGTAGCGAGTCAATTACCGATCATTTTATGTATCGTTTAATGTTCCTAAAAAATCTATTTTTTCCGTCGTCGTAGTTATCTCATAAAATTTTAATTCACGATTGCTTTCATTAGTCCATCATCCTTTGTTGCTCCATGATTGTTTTCAAATAATAATTTCTGATTAGCTTATTCTACATTGTCGTGATAGTTTTTACAAATAATTGTAATTTATGATTAGACTGCGGATCTTTATGCAAAATAAAAATTGTCTGCATCGATTACAAGAAATAGAAACCAAGCAGAATATTGTTTCTTCACTTGCTAATTTTAACAGATGAGGAGTAGTATATTGACATTTGAAATTTTTAAAATTTTCCTACAATTCCTAATTTCATCTACTCAATTTTGTCATAAATGCATAAACATCCGCAGTCTATTTATGATCATTTAAACCGATTACTAATTTTTTGTGCACGCATTTATTTATTCACATGTCGACTGTTACCTCAGGAGTGTTAATAAAATTTAGTTTACTCGCAGAGGAGATAAATTTGTTGTTAACTTTAATTAAGACGAAGAATTTTATCGTTATACACGACCAACGTGCAAAGTACGAAACCGCCGTAATACGATAAAAAAGAGTATTAAACTGCTACCAGCTTAAAAATGCAATAAGCGCCATAGAATGATACAGTACATTTGCTATGCTGCATGAATCGAGGGATGAGAGTGTATATACATTTGTTGCTTTACCGAAGGTTAAGTGCTTGTTTTTAATACCTACTGTTCATTATGCATTGAAAGATTGGTTATCGGTTGATTGTATCTCGCACAGGTAGCTCTTCACCACCGCTCACGTTCGTAATCAACATCGCGCTCATACTGATGGCCAATTTAGTTTTCGGTGCAGCTACCTGTGCTTGTGCTTGCACGCAAGTTTGTTGCTGCGAGAGGCCGCCGTTTTCTCCTCGATTGCACGATCGCTCGTTGTTTTCAACAATTTCGATACATTATTCCCATAAAGTTAAATATTCACCGAGCCAGTGAAAACGCGAACGCTACCGTAAGGCAGTTCCGGTTTCTCTTCTCGATTTAAAGAGAAGTTGCAGCTGATAAAAGATATGCCCGCAATGTTGTTCAAATGGCTTTGATAATGGACTCGAGAAGCATTTCTTTAATATATCTATATAAGTGGCACGCTATCATACGATTTTTTTTATATCTGCCTGACAGGACCACCTGCATTATATTCACCCACACGTGCCTTTATTTTTTCGTGTGGCAATTATTATAATCTTTTTCTATTTACACTACTATTCGAAAGTGTGTGGACACTTTTTTAATTGCGATCACCTAAAATGTGTGATTTTTCGATTTTTATTCCAACACACAGTCGATCCAAAAAGTACTTGAACACTAGATTTCCGAATCTCGAGAAATTGTTCATCATAATTTTTGTTAAAAATAATAGTACAGTAAAGTCTTGATCCAAGCCGAACGGAGCTACACGATCTTAGTCAGGTCTCGCCCATCCCCTCCACTGGAGGCATAACCCGCGAGGGGCCGAGCACTGTAAAATGTAAACAATCCAATTACGAAATCGAACTCGATTTTTTCAAGAAAACATAGCCTCGTGCGAACAAATTGAATTTTACATTTTCGACTTATTTTCTTTTTTATGTAGAATCACTCCACCACTAGATCATCCTGTATAAAGTAAAATATTTTTTCTTAGAATCGAAGACCGATATAGGATTCAACTTGCCGAAAAAAATATGTATTTCCAACAATTGAAAACTTCCTCGTGCGCAAGTTTGTTACGGAATTCGAAGGCTTAGATTCCTACGACGACGCGGAGAAGAAATTGTTGGCAAAATTCCAATTCATTATAATTTCTATTCTTTTTACAAAACATCTGGCAATGAAATTGATGTGGTTTTTGATAGAACAGCAATATGAGGTATTAACGATGTGTAAAAGAATGGAGGTAGACACTTAGCGGACATATAGCTTCAGCCACAACCCCGTCGACATTTATCCGCAATTTTCAGATGCAGGGAGTTCCACTCGGAACAGCTGCTTGCTTCGCTTTGTGAAAGTGTCGACGTTTTTCATGCCGTCCAGAAGAGAAATCGAAATCGGGATTGGTTACACCTTTCTATTTTATAACATTCGGATGAACGCGAAGCTGATTAATTAAGTTCGATTAGCATTTGATCACCTTGCGTAGCTAACTAAAGTTGGCTAAAGGCTGACTAAAAGTCGAGCATCGACGGCCTCTGCGAAGCTAGTCCCGTTTTGAGACAGCACCCAAGGAAATATAATACATGCATCTAGGTAAATAAAAACAGAATCGATTTTTTCCAAATATTTTCATTCATATTGTCATAGTGAGTTTCAAATATTTCATATTTTTACAGTGATTTGCTCTTACGCTATTTTGTAAAAATTACAATACTAAATTCATTTAGATTTCCCCGAAATTTGTATAACAATGTGTGCTCGAATGAACAAACACTTTTGTTATCTCAATAATTATAAAATAAAAAATGTGGAACCGGTCATCAGCATCATGTCAAAGTATAGTACATTCTTGTATAACACGATCAGAAAAACTATTTAGACAGACTGTGTTTATGTATTTACTTTATATTTCTATTTAAAATTAATTATTTAAAAAGACGTGCACTTACTGCCACAGAAGTTATGTATTGGGTTGGAACATAAACACGTTTGATTAAAAAATGATTATTTACGAGTGCAAATCGTACTTGAAATTTTTATTTGACTGTTAATGTGGAGCGAGATAAGTGAAATTTTTAATTTTTATTTTTTATACAATTATTCGGTACTCGTCACGTTTCTTTTTTCTTTCATCTGTCATAGCCTATTGTTGTGAAATGAAACATCAGTGATTTTTGGGGACCACAATCCCATTTTGTAATTTAACTAACAGCTAAGGATCACAATTGACATATTCGAAGTTATCCATGCCTAGTTTCATTCGTTCTCTTCAAAAGATTGGTAAAAATATTTTTAACACAGCGAGCGTGGATTTTGAAAACCTGTGTCGGTCAAATTGCTACGATGCTCGGGTTTTGTACGCGATAATAATTCTCCAGTACGATAGTACTTTCATGATTTCCAGGAATGGGTAATCCTTAAGTAGCATTATTGTTCGTTAGCAGTAATGACGAAATGAGGATTTTCCGCTGTGTTATGATCTGGTCTTCTAAAAAAGAGACCTAATTGTAAGATGTACTCACGTGCTGGCTGAATTCTTCGTTCATAAAACTCACTGTAGTAGAAAGTACTATCTGTGCTGCGAATGAAAATATCATAATAGTTTAAAAATAATGGAAGAAGAAAAAAGAAGAATGGAGGAATGTCTTATCTAAGAAGAATCTCTGTAGGAATAGAGAATTTTCGACACTTTTAACACTAGAGCTAACAAGCATTAAATACTATTGTTATACAGTGGATTTAAAAAGCAACCTAGCAACATACAATTATTTTATGTTAAACGATGGTATAAAATTAAGTAGGTCCTGAAATGATGTGTGCAGACCAACAATCGTCGAATTAGTAATAGTCGAATGCTATAATAGAACTAATACAAAATACTTTTTTGTAATCGATGTTAAATTGCAAAAATAATAATCACTCTGAATATAAAGAATTGAAATTTATATAAGCTCATGGCGTAATTCATAATAAAATAATTAGAACAGACATTCTATTAAATTCAACGCTATATTAAAAAAAAAGAAATCTGACATCTTATTGATTATGGCGAAGCAAAATTTATAACACGATTTTTTCCACGCAATCGAAGAGGGAAATTTCGGAAAGTAATTTTTGAAATCTCCACAGGCAGTGGTTACCGAGATGATTTTTCGTGTCGTAATGGGCTCGGCGGTCTGCAATCAGATGCAGTTTCTACTGCACTTATTGTCAGGTAGGTACGAATGCATTTTCGCGAGCATTATGTGGTCAGCTAGTTATATTTTTTTCATAGCGGAGGCCGATAACCGTGTGTATAGTTAGTCGGTTTTTTGTTGCACAATCGATGAAATATCGCGAAGAAAATTATCCCTCGAACATCCATCGTAAGCTTATTATGATTTAATCAAACCCACCCCTCTTTGCACAACACTCCATCATACACGGTGACCGAGATGTGATTACCGTAATGATTATCCTGATCTTTTATTTACTTGCGATGATTTACTAACCAAATATTGTTTTCAAATATTATTATCATTTGCGAATTGATATTCGATAGCTTTAAAAATCAATATGTTGTCTCTGTACGGAAACGTAATTTACCTACTTGTTGAAAATTCATTTCAACATTTACTCCAATAAATTAAAAGGAAAATATAGGTCCATGATATTTAGCGTCGGTATAACTTATTATATATTTGTAACAATTTAGAAATTACCACTTGTTATAAAAGAGATAACGAGTGTTATAATAATAATAACTTTTTATAATTCGTTGAAGGAAGAAGTAATGCGTCTTGTAAAAATAATCTGCTATAACTTGTTAAATGAAGAACTGACCTGCGCATTATTCATAACCAATTTATTGGTTTTACTTATTTATAGACTGCGGATTTTATGCATTTATACCTGATACGAATAGATCATATGCAGAATGCTAAAAGCATTTAAAATATTTAAAAATACCGGCGCTTATTTTCAACTGCTTAAAATTATTACGAATAGAAATAAACGTCTCGATGGCTTTCGTATCTTCAAACGAATGCAGAGAATTTTCAGTTCGTATAAAAATCCACAGTGTTGGCCATATGTGGCCTGAATTTTTGTCAGTGATTGAAAATTTCAGAAATGAAGCCTTTTAGGTCGTGAGACGCCACGAACCCGTCGAATGTCTGTCATTGACATCTGGATCGGAAGATGTCCTCGGACGAGACACGTACGATGCATCTCGAATCGCACTCCAGCTTGGATTTTGACCGCAAGACTGGCCATTCGTATCGTTGATTACCGATCGGTGATTGCCACTCACGTGACGAGCATGATTCTCGGCACCGAGACTTGAAAAGTACTCGAGAAATTATCCATGGTATTTTCTGGTTCACGGTAATCAAGTACAGTTACAGCCGGATGAACAGTGACATGTTTCGACTTTAATTTAACGAAATCGTTGCACACACGTGTATGCAGTGACGGGCAGTGTCACATGCGTTTGTAATTGAAATACGTATAAAATACCGAATACAGTGTTTACTCTATGTATGTCCTCTATATATGTACTTCCCAAAAGACACAAGTGTTCATATATCTTCATTTCTGCTGGATATTTTTTGGTGAAAAAAAAATAGGAGACATGCCTTAAACATGTGTTCAAGGAAGACATAGAGGAGGACTAATTTTAAGGAAGTATTCATCAACTGATTCATATATTCGATTGAAGTACTTTGTAATTGACGTAGCAATCGAATACAATGTCTAAATACAATTCACAATCGAAAAAAGGAAATGAATTACAAGTTGATAATGCGTTTGTCGTTTGAAGATTTTTCGAGATGCTGTTTGCCCATCGCTGTTCGAGAGATCTCGTAGCTATCGCTGGCATAAGTTCTCCGAAAGCGGAAGCCTTGGAGATGTGGGTCACTCGTGGCCCGATAATGGAGCGAATTAAGCCGGTAATCACCGCGTTCGGGTCCTCTCCACCCACAGCGAAGAGGAACTGCACGTTCGCCGCTGCTGCTGGCTGATTTTCACTCTCTAGCCAATTTTCGAAGCCGCCAATTACCGACCCGGAATTGCCAGGACTAACAGGGCTGCGTTTCGTGTCCCGGTCTTGTCGTCATGGATTTTACGCCCGCTTTATTTAAATGCAGATTCAGGTTTGCGAACCGATCGAGATTGACCGCTACCCTGCGAGAGGTAGATCCCTTTCCTATAGATCTCGATCCCCTGCATCTCAATCGAGTCCGATACGAGCGCTGAGCGCGTGAATTAAGATAAAATGCATCTCAAATTAATAAATTGTACAAGCTGTGTAGTCAAAGTGCTCGGACACATCGCGTGTGAAATGTGACAGATGATACTTGAGGAACTACGGTGTGGAGAGGGGATTATTTAACCTTCTGCTTTCGGAGCCATTTTGATTATTTATTTTTATTTTTTATTTTTTATTTTCTCGTTATATATGATCGTTTTCATCATGGCCATGTAACGCTACGAGTGTACTTACTCGTACCGTACTTTAGCAATTAACCTTAGCTAATAAACACCATAATATGACTGGTTCCTACATTTTTCATTCAAGATTCGTATAAAAATGTTTATGTTCGAATGAATTTCATCAGGAAAGCATTGGGTAAAGGACCTAGTTACTGTGGGCGGTGCCAATTACCGTGCCTATATTAATTATACCTATTTTTAACACGTCGACTGCCATGTCAACCATACATGGGTGACGGAATTATTTGTTCAGGCTTTAAAATGAATTTCTACGTTAATACATTCATTCTACCGATTAGGATCTGTAAAGTCAAAAATAAAGTTGGAGAACCATACAATATCACACATATAATTATTTTCAATTTTGTATTCATGGAATTTTTCAGGGTTCTGGTTTGGCACTCAGTGTTAATTTCTTTCAGCTGAACATAAAATTCTATTTTTTTTTCCTTTGGTCGATATATCTATTCTTTTGTTGTCGAAAGTTTTCTGTAAGAAATGTTTCTGTATGGTTCTTGTACACTGTCTTACAGTGTTATCGCGGAGCGTATTCAAAAATAAACATGTATGTATTCGAATAATGGCGAACGCTGGCCTGCGCGTACTCGCGCCGAAATGGAACGAAAGAGTGAGTAATTGTAACGAACACGATTGCTCTCTCGCGAGAGAGCCATCTAATTGGCTGCACGCGCTTGCAATTCCGAGGTTTTCGCGGTGAGGGACAGAGGGACGTATTTCAACGTCACGCTCCAATAAACTCCGATGCGCCTACCCGCTCGATTCCGACTGTCGTCAATTCCGCCGGCGGAATAATTGGGCCACGATAAGCAACATTACAGGCTTCGATTTTTTTTCATTGCATCACAATTAACGCGAGCGTGTAATTATGCAGAGACCGACGCACGTCGGATTATTTCGGAGCTTCTGTACTTACATTTTACGTTTGCACGCGCTATTAGTTTTACTACCAAAATTTTACGATGGTAATTTGCGACTATATTAACTTTTCTTGTATTAATCAATTAGCGTACAGCACTTAACGAAGGTTATTGGAATAGCGTGTTTTTGGAGGGATGGGGGATGTTCATTGCTCGTTTTCGTGATTAATAAGAACTGTTTGATCGAAGTTGTAGAACGATGAGATGCTTTGGAGAAAATTGATTTAATTAATATATTAAACTGTAATTTTTTAACCCTTAGCACTCGAATGGCGACTGTAAGGCGCCACTAAAAATTGCTGCATCGTTATCCAAAATATTTTTTACATTATTAAATTTGTTTGTATGTAATAAATTACTAAACACTTCACTGTTGAACGAATAAATTGCATCATTTTTATATGTATAACGTAAAAAATATATATACAAGGGAAATATTCTAGGTCATAAGAAATGTTTCGTTTTGTTGTTAAAATAGCTTCGAGTGGAAAGGATAATTCGTTTTATGGTTAAAAGAAATATTAGTTCTGGATATAATTTCTGCAATCAATTTCTTCGATAAGAAAATATATAGAAATTTAAATTCAATCAAATTAAAATCTACTTTAAATATATTGTGTACGAGTAATCATATTAAATATAGATGGATAAATGTTTGTACGCGTATTTGTTTTACATCTCTAAATAATTGGTATATAATTTTTACCGAAAAGTTACATAATAATTACACAATGAATATTTGTAGTGGTATATAAGTATTGTACACAGTGTTCGAGTATGATTTTTTATTCGAGTTTCTAAAGATTTATAAAGTTTCCTGAATAATTATAATTGTACGAAGTGTCAAGTTACGTTTTCTGTACCAGTTTCTGTACTTTAAGTAGAATGACAATATGTTACGTATAAAACGGCAAGTACATACATATCGCTTGTAGAAAGTTGCAAGATCAGTTAAAAAGTGGTCGAATGCGTTGCACGTATATATCTTCAACATAATTAAAAAAGTAAAGTTATATCGCGGCTTTAAATTCATTCAGAAAGCAATAAAAATTTATCTTGTAGCAGGTGGTCTAAGACATTTGCACAATACCGGTGATATGTATAGATATAGGTGTATTCCGAAGCCGTTTGTCTCAATCCTTGCAGGCACGCTTTCACCGATATCGAATCTCTTATCTTTCATTCGCTGCTCCATCGAAAAATTAATCGACCTTATAATCTCTCGCATGTTGACTTCCGAAATTATCCCTTTAAAGCAGTTCATCAAGATCTTCTGGGTGACCATCGCATTTGGAAAATATCTTGATGCAAAAACAGGAAATAAAATTGGCGTCGAACATAAAGGTAAAGAAATATTGTAATATTTCATTGTATATCTAATATTTTTTTAATTGAAATAATCTAATATTTAGATTAACAAAAATCTATTCTATTCTATTTTTTTTTTTTTTTTTTGTTCTATTCTATCTATTCTTCTATTTTGGTAATATAATATTTTGAAAAAGTTTAATTGCAAGTCAATTTGCAGACTGATACCAAAAAATCTAATCGATATTCATCTCAAAATATTTAAAAAACGAACATGGCGAGTTTTGGGATTATACTTCTCACGTTATACCAGTTGCGCACCAATACTCCAACATTTCTCGAACTCGATAAATTCCGTGAGAAAATATCCAGGGGATACCGATAAAATGAAAATGTCGCTAAGAATTGTAAATTAATCAAGCATAACGGATGTTCCAGAAAAAGAGCGTGTCTGTTAATATTAGAAAACTGCAGGTGTATAGCAGAATGAATTGGGGTGGCCTCCTAACGTTGTTGGTCGCACGTGCGTGAGAAAAGCCATCCCTGAAGAAGCAGTCTTGAAGAAGACCGCATGCAATAGATATAGAGGGTAAGAGAAGTCCAAGTCAATAACACTTGTTGACTGCTCAGAACATGCGGGAATGGTTAACGTACTTTTTACCTAACTCTCGTTACTATGCGACACGTGCGTTAGAATCCAACGGTTATCATAGATCATTGCCCTGGTACATTTTGAATACGTCTTCCTCAAAGGGAACTTGCAACAAACCGTAATAGTCTTTTTTATCGGCCACAATTGACGGAGAACCTTTAACAACTTTAGTAGAAATTTGGAACTAATAAACTGCAGATTTTATGTATTTATGGCAAAAGTTGAAATGAATTGAATACATGAAACTGCTTAGTGAAATTAATTTTACTTGGACAGTCCATGAGATGTAGCTTTGCCAAATTGTCCTAATATGAATAAATCATATATTAAAAATCATTACATTTCTGCTTTTCTCTTGCGTTTTATAGGGATGATAGAGTAGGGACCCAATTACCGTGGGGGTACCGATTACTGTGCCAATATTAATTACACTTATTTTTAAAACACAATGAATATTACAGAAAGATATATGCAGTATATTAACTGATTTTAATGAAAAAATTTTCCAGTAATTGGTACCCCCACAGTAACATTGGGTCCCTTACCCTATTCAAGTGGAATAGGCTAAAAGTAATTAAATTGAATTACTTTTTTCTCCATTGTCTAGGGACTATCAGATTGATGAACTGGACAATATCAGTCCACACACACATTTGTCTACACTTTGATTAGTTTTTTGAAATGCAACCTGTGTTCAGTTGTAGAATAAGAAAACGTGAGATATATGCACCGGAAACGGCATCCATTATAGCTTCCACCATCTTCCGCGCCATTGGACAATTTGAATACGGACGACGTTAGGGCGAGAGACAACAATGTCCAACCGTAAAAAGTACACCCCGACAATGATCTACTTAATTATATGCAAGTGTATGTATGTCCTTGCAGGTGTACTTCTGAGTGCGGCTTTTTATTTTCATCCCCCAATTCTTTTGCGTGCTATCGAACTGATCGACCGTGTGAACCAATTCTCAGCTAATGCGGGAAGAAAAATTATTCTGCCCGCATATCAAAATGTCGTCGTGGGAACAATACGATGACGTGTAATATTTTCATTTACGACGCGTTGAACGTTCACGTTTTCCGATGAAAATTAATTCGATTATATCTCCCTTGTTATTATGTCCTTCGAACACAAATATCATCATAATTCTTATCTCTTAAAATAACAGATTGCCAGTGTTCATAAGATTAATTATTATATTTAGAATCTATTACATTATATATTATAGTATTTTATATTACAAATTTGGGATTAAAACAACTTTGGAAAAAGTAAGAGAAATTGCTTTCCTTCTGATTACACATGCGTAAAATAAATAGAATGCATAAAATCTGCAGTCTATTGATAAAAATCAAACGGGAAAAAAAAACTGAAAACTAATTGCAAGACGGGAGAAAGGAAAGGGTGCACGTAGGCGAATCTGTCTGAAAGGAAGCGAAACGTTGGAGAGGGACAGAGAGAGAGAGAGCGAGAGAGAGAGAGAGAGAGAGAGTGGAAAGGAGGAGATAAAAAAGGAGAGGCAGGTAGGACGAACGGGCGAGAGAGAAGACGAAGAAGAAGAAGAAGGAGTAGAGCACGAGCCATGCGGCTCCTGCACCATCTGTTGCATCGTTTCGCTGCATGCCGAAGACTTCGTGGGGACACCATATGCTCTCTCTCTGCTGCATCGGTACCTACAGCCGTTCCGATGCAGGCATACTTCGCATACGTAATGTCCTACCGGTTTTCTCAATCACACCGTTTCATCATGATTTCCGTGAGCCATGTGCCGTGTGCCATGTACCGTGCGCCGTATACCGTACACCGTGCACCGTCCGCCTTAATTTTATTGTGCTTTTTGCCAGTTCGCCGAGAAACCTTTCTGCAGAATTTCTAACGAGCCGTTATAATTCGACAAATCGCTTCTTGCCAGACACAACTAAACCGTCCCCCAGCTTTTTATAGCAAGCACGATAGCTTATCCTCGACACACGACCAAGCAAATTCTCTTGAATTCTGATTCTCTCCCGCTCTGAACCTCTGCAACTGCGAATCTCTTTCTTTCGATGAAAAATGTCGATCTTACAATTTTCTTGGAATACAACGGTGCAACTAGTTTTATACTGTTCATAAACTTGTATTATTGAGTCGTGAAGTTACGTGACTTTTTTGTTCTCTAGAATTCTTTTTCATTTACATTTTGTTAAAATATTACATAAACGTGTAACTAATTTGGAACTGTGTACACACAGTATACAGGGTATATCTAACTGGACCGAATTAAAGCTCGTTTGTTAATGATAATATAAAACAGAAATAGTTATATATTATTATGTTTAAAATCGCGTTTAAATCGCGTGTTAATCGAGTTTAAAATCGCATGAGCTGAAATTGGTTTCCCCAGATAATTCACTCGGTGGTTTAATGTTCGCTATTAAATGCGATTCTGAAAATTGCCTAGCAATTATTCTTGCACCGTTATGTAGGAAACATCTTTATTTATTCGTATATTTATTTTATGAAAATAATAGTTCTCGGCGCAAATAATTTTAATTGTAGTTATTTCAGCGAGCGTGATTCATTCATATATGAAAAACATAATGGTGTAAGCACGTGAATATTTATAATTAATTAGCACTATCATAAGAAGGATTGAATTGGAATGACTAGAATCTTGATTATTTCAGAATTTGTATTAGAATTTAAAAAAGTTATACTGTTTTAAAGGGCGTTCGAACACTTTCGTGAGTCAGTGTAATTATTTCGTTTCAAGAGTGATGTCTTATAGTATTGTCGCAGACTGTGTTCGTCAACTGATTTATATATCAATAGAATTTTGCCATGTCATAGGAATCCGATACAATGCCTAAGTACATTTCGCATTAAAAAAAATTCCAGGTTGATAATATATTTGTCAGTCGTATATTCTTTGGCATGTTTTGTTTTTTTGTTGCCCATCGGCGATTGCGAGTATCGGAGCTCGTTTCGCATTGTCACGACGGTATCACAGTCCTGCGTTACAACGTCACCGAGTGGTTCCACGCGACAGACGGAACATCGGCAGCCCAGGGGCCCCTCCAACTGTCCCCCGAGGCTAGCACGCGTCGCCACGTGGCCAGGTAACGAAAAAATAAAAGAAGAACAGGAAAGGTAAAAGCCATCCTCGAGGAACAAACTTATTTCTGTACAAGCGGTGGCGGCGGCCTCGTTTCATGCCCCCTCCATTCCCCCAGCTTTCAGATAAATACCAGTCGATGCTTTTTCAATGCTTTTTGATCTGCCTCTCAATCGTGTCCGACGCGAAACATTTGATTCTCGATTGGCACTCTCGTCGGGATTATGACCCTACCATTCGTCATCATCGGACCCTGCGCACCGAAATGAAACTCGGCTCATCTTGTCTGTGATTAATTGCGCCCGACCGTGCATTTTATTCGATTCTCAAATCGGTTTTACCTGCGCTTTGCGGCACGATTTTCATTCCGAGGACACCTTCCTTCGTATTTCATTTGTTGACCCCTCTCCCCCCGTACAATACTTGGATTTGAAAGTTCATCTATTTTCTGTTTCATAGAACAGTAAAATGATTTTTGTAAAACAATCCAACAACGCCATTTATTAATTAACACGTTGACCGCCATGTCACCCAGATGTGGCTGACGGAATTATCTGTCCAGGTTTTAAAATTAATTTTTACGTTAATATATTCATTGTACCGAATTTGATTGGGATCTGTAAAATGCAAGAAAGTTGGAGGACTACTCAATGTCACACATATAATTATTTTCAATTTTTATTTCATTAAATAACTTACTTTTGTTTCATGGAATTTTTGAAGGTTCTGGTTTGGCACTCACAAGTGTTAATAGCCTGCTTAAAATCAGAATAAAATGAACTTATATGCCTACATAGAAAAATAAAAATGCAAGATATATTAATTTCTGTAATTGTAAAGTAAACGCGCTAACGTTGACAAACATCGACAACCGAAGAAAGTGAAAACAATTTTTTAAATGTTTAGAGAAATATTCTTCGTAAATAACAATTATATTTCTACATAATATACATACAGGTTATCACCGAGCACTCAGTTCATAAAACGAATTTCAAAAATCGTAATTCACTCGATACATACTGCGATGTTGGACGTTTTACGAGAAAAGAATACGACAGCCGTAAAAAAACGACGTAAAGCGCAATTGCTGATGACGGTGTATCTGTCCCGTATATTCGCTTCAAAGCCATATATTTAACCCCATATAGTGTGTCACGTGATCCCCGAGCGTTTTATATTGCCACTCTGTTTGCTGTGGGTCATATGCATGGGAACTTTGGAAAAAACATATACTCACGGCTTTGCTTGCCTCGATCAAAATTCAATCGTCGTTTTTGTACAAATCGTCAAAATGTATTCCCATGATAAAAGATATTCACGATAAAGAATACTTATGTAAATTAGTCAATATTTTCATAAATATCGCTACAAAGTTAAAATACGAACCTCGCACACCGAGTGTCCAGCCTCTGTGAACTGTAAACAAATGTTTATAATGCTAACTGCAGCTATTTGCTCTGATCTAACTTTAACTATTATATTATGTAATTTAAATCTACTGCCACCGGTGAAATTCGTCGGTTTTATATGTTTTATTTCATAATTATTGAAATCATAAATGTCTTCCTATGGGAAATGATTCGATCAATATTTTTTTATTCAAGCACGCGTTGGAATAAACATTACGCTAAATCAAAATAAATTCAGTCTTGTTATTTTTATAAAACTACGCATATCAGTCACTTGTAGTTTAAATATGTACCTTCCATTGTAATTGAGGTAAAAGCTGTATCACGTATGAAAAAAAAATAACGTTCTATAGCAACAATATTATTGTGTGATAAATCGGGGATACCTCGTTACTAATGGAAAATTGCATTTAGAATGGCATAAAAACAAGATGTTGAAGTATTTCAACTCTGTCGACACTGAAACTACCTACCTGAGCTTAAAATTGAAAATTCCCAACTATATAACAAAGGAAATATGTAGGTAGAATAAATGTGCATGTATATACATATCGCAATCTTTTTGGGAAGGCTAAAGGACGGACGGACGTTGCCTTTTGTATTTAACAAAATATAATTCCGCCGTTGTGTACACAACTGGCGAGCAACGAGGGAACGACTCAGCAGCTTCATCTTTGTAGTTTCATCCAATTAGGATCTCGGAAAATCAGGCGTGTCCGATCGAAGTGTGAAATTGTGTTTGCCACATGGCACGCGTCTGCGGACAGATTGTTAGCGAGAAATTAGCAAACATTTTTTTTTCCTTTCACGAAAGAATTTGATTATACGGTGTATGTACGTTATCCATCCTCTCTTCCCTTGTAATTAATTCAGCTTGTGCAACGTACGTATCGTTCTGGGCCTCGTGCATCTCCAACGTATATCCTACAAATAATATCTCCTAATTATTTCGTTATTACTATTATTTCTCTAGAGAAATTCTCTGAAGATTTTGTATTTGTACAGAACTTCTGAGAACGAAAGAAAATATTTTTTAAATATCGGCACAACCAACATGCAAAATTATTTGAAATTACTAATTATTATTTTCGTTCAATAAACGTAACCGATAACTTGATTTTTCGTTTATTTTATGGAAACGCTTCCCAATAAACATTCAAAGAGAACTCGTTTCCATGGAGTTTTTATTGTATTTGTGGTCGATGTTCGACGAGGATACTTTTTCTGTTTTTTGGAAGTTTCTGTTTTTTGAAATTTTGTTTCAACTAAAAACGGAAGCCAATTGTTCGATTCGAGTCTTGATATTTCACGTTCTCTGTTGTACAATTTTGGCAGATACTGTATATTATACGCGGAAATGAGTAGAAAGTTAGGGTACAGTCGAGCGTACACGAGCGTATTTAATTTTAATGATTGATGATGATTATCGATCGACGATAATAGAACGTGCTGTTCGAAATGAAGTTTCGGGATTCAAAAATCGCAGGGGCCAACTGACGTTTCCACGGTAGCGTGGCAGAGCGATCAGGCTGGATTACCGATATACAATTAACTCCGACCCTCCAGGAGTCCCGATATCTGGCCGTGTGCTCAAGTCTACCCGCTCGTATCCCTCTGGCCATCAGCTCTCCGCCGATTTCCGCTCGTCGGAAACGTCATGTGGCACATTAATTGGACCGGTACGAGATAAAGGAAGATTCACTTTCAACGCGTTGTTGCTCGAAAGTCTGCGAGTAACACCCCCCTACCATTATACAACATAAATCCATACGCTCTGTCGCTGTATTGTTCGCTGAAACGCGAACGTCACGATTTAACGTTTCCACCTTTTAGCGCTAAAGCGCTGTACAATCGTAGAAATAGTATCATTGAAAATGTATAGAAAATATTGTTGATTATAACGAAGATTAAAGAATAGGATACTACGCTTGAAGAACGAGAGACAAAGATTCAGAAATGTAACCGATCGGTACGTGACTTTAAAGTTACATGACATCTCGTACAGGGTTAAGAAACATGAAAGCGCGAGACTGTTTCTGATACAAGCAATTACGATACAAAATTCTCCAATGTAGAAAAATGAATTTTTTTCCGGTCGCAGATAATTGGCGAGCAAGGCAAGAAACCGGCGAAACGCAGAACCGCTTTCCTTACGGGCATAGTGCGCGTTCCTCGGTGCTACACGAAAAAGGAAGAGAATTCGCGTGGTCTGCGCTCGGTCTGTACGGATTTCATGGTGTGCCAAGGGAAAAGACAGAGAAAGTCTTACTCCCGACGTCGATGGCGAGAACCTGGTGACAAATTAAAATGAGTGAGAGAGGCAGGTGGTACTATCTCGGTGCTTCGTTTAAAGTTATGTATGCCGAGCCAGTTTTCGGTGCCATATGCCGCAACGAGAGACATTACAATTCGCGTCGCCGCAAAACATGTCCCTCGGAACGATCCTCCTTTTTATTCATGAGCCCCGAGAGACGCCACAATACGATTCACTCTACTCAACGGGCGCGTAATCTATATCTTCACCGAGAATTCAATCAACGCGGCCATTAGGTTGTCGACAAACTAACCAAGAATTTAGTTAGTTCTTTTGTACAGAGGTCAAAAATGTACATCAACTCTTTGCCGGTAAGAACTTCTTGAAATACTGAGAATGACATTACATAATAAACAGTTTACAAATATTCAGAGCACTTAATAATAGGTAATATTATTCTTAGGCCTGATTCATGCAAAAACCGATTTCTACCATCTTTTATTGTCGAGTGACCAGATGCGATATTGGAGGATATCGTAAAAGCCGACTTTGTTCAGCTTTAACGGCAATGTCGCGTGATGATCCCGAAATGGATTTACATGGATATCAAGGGACAGCAATGCCCCGCTATCGTGAAAGCAAAAATCTTCCCCAGGGACTCTATTCCCCTTCACTTTTGTCATTAAATGCGCATTATCGCGCTGCTCGCACAGGAAAGCCGATCGACATTCGTCCACGTGACTTATAATCGAATCGATCGACACCACCCGTGTTACACGCGTGTTTCTATTTATTTTGTACGTACAATTATTCCAGGTGATTGTGTAGCACACGAAATCGCTATAGGATGAATTTTTAAATTATAGTTTTTCTTTGGCACACGGCACAGAGATAAAAGAATGTACATTCGATACTGTTCTGATCAACTTCTTGCCTTACGACTAAACTGCAGATTTTACTCATTTATAACAAAAATGAATAGAAGGAATTTAAAACAGTGAAAAATTTAACAAATACCTATATGTACGACTAAAGGAAAAACGATTTTTTATTACTTTACATAAAAGTACGCAATCTACTTGTGATTTCTTTCACAACTGTCATAATAATCCGATGACATTTTCGGAATGTGTATATAATTAACACAATCCACAAAATGTATTTTTTAAATTTTCAATCTAGGCACACATAAAACAGTTGTGAAAAACAATTTTTAGTGCTTTCTCGGAAATTCCAACCGACTGTTTTCAAAATTTCTCTTTCATAAATAATATTTTCATGAATAATATGTTTTGTGAAACATGTTTTCTGAAATCTGAAAATGCTGTCGCACCGAACAAAGGGATTGGTGAAAAGACGTTGATTTAACAGACGAATCATTTCGAACTGAATATTCGCCAGGGAATACTACATAAAAACAGGGACACTTGTGTTTATTTCGAAACTGAAGCAGCTGTAAAAATATAAATCGTCGAATATAAGCCCATCGGAATAATTGGAAACAGCAATTTTCTCTTCCTTCCCGAGATAATTGAGGCTGTCGATATTGATGATACAACACTAAATGCATATACCCAATGTCACTGCGTCGCCGTACATCATTGCCGCTTTCATTCGATGCGGATATGAATTTTGATGATGAATAATTTTCAGTTCCATGGAAATCAAAATTAAATGTATTTATAACTTTCACGCAGGGTGTTTCTTTCGAAGTAAATGCATCTTGTCGTACTCTATGATGTACCTGATGTAAAACAACAATAACTATACTAATAATATATTTTATATTATATATTTTACACTTTTACAAACTTTCATCTTGAAGAACTACCTCTCTCGGGTGGACTTTTCAAGTACATTCTTTTTGTTAATATATGGTCATGTAACAAAATGACACATTTTTTATTTCACTGAATTTCTCAGTTCAATTTACCAAAATTGTGTAACCGTTCGTGCAAAAACTTTGAAGGTAATTTTATACCGTGTCCGAATAGCAATAAGAGTCATTGTACGTTCATGTCATTGAACGTATCCTGAAATAGGGTACAGAAACGAATTTCGGTTGCTATCTTTTTGTCCCGGTGCGCAGCTCTGGCAGGTCTCGCCTGTGCAGGACCGTAAAACGGAAAAGCATACACGAAAAGGAACAAACGGTACAGGTGGCGGTGGAAAACGGTCAGCTGCACGTTCCAGGCTCCACGAACGGGCTCGTACAGGAAAGTAACTCTGTCGTAGGCACACTCGTGCTACCCGCATATCCTGACGTGTCTCCTTGATCCTGGCTCGCGTCGACGATTTCCGATTGTTAATTCCTTTTGATATTTGTCGTGCCCGTGTCCAGTGTACACGAACTTCGGTAAAAATATTCCATCCGATTATCCGATAAGTAAAATATGTCAGCAAAAAGTGTTCACATCCTGATTCTTGTCCGTGAAATCGCCTGTAAGAATTCATTAACGAGATTCTCGATTCTTAAAATCTTCCGAAGAATTTTGTAAGTTGGTAACAAACACCTCCTATGAGAAACACAAAGAAATCAAAATTTATTTCTTCTCTTAATAATCTTGATTTGTTCAAGATAACTAGTAGTAAAAATACATGGAACTTGAAAAAAACTGATTGGCAACAATAAACTGGTAAAAATATGAAAATACAGTTTTACAAAGTAGATTAAAAGTTCTATAAACGTTGGCAACAATAAACTGGTAAAAATATGAAAATACAGTTTTATAAGGTAGATTAAAAGTTCTACAAACGTTGTGTCTAGAATGCTACCCAGAACCAGTATAATGTAATCTGTAACTGTTGACATGTAAATTAGGACAGAAACTGTAGACCTTATGTAAAATAGATTAGATTAGCCTGTCAAAAGCGGTCTTTCAATGCAGCCGAGTTCAAAATGAATTCATTTGCGAGCGTAAAAGGTACAAGCCACAAATGATTAATTAATTTCAAGCAGCACGGACCATTTGCATAATTCAGGGTTCATTGTGCCTCGTTGATCCCTGGCAGAAGGAGCTGGGGAGAGATGTCGGCAGGTAGTTCGAAAAGAAAAAATAAAACAGGTGCAACGCTCGGTCCCGGCAGCTAGACTCGTTTTATCTTCACTGATTTATCGGCGCCGAACAAATTGTACGCTATACTTCACCTGTTGCCGCCATAGCTGAATTCCACCCCGTGGCAAAACGTAACAAATTTAAAAACAGCGAAAGCGTATATTTTCTTTTAAACAAATGCAACGTTCTTTCAACTTTTCGATGCACTCGAAAACAATAAAACCTGTTTTATTAGCAAAAAAGTATTCGGTCTTTTTCAATCGTTCATGCATAATCTTTTCTAACGATTATAATCTGCCGCTGTTTCGTGCAATTGTTTGTTTTCCGGCGATGTGTCTAAATAACCAATTTAGGTATCGACTGGCCATACACTTACAGTTTATTGCAATAAATAATTTTTCATAAATATTTCACATTTATTAATCGATACAATATATGAAATAAATGAAAGCATCGATCACATACAAAGATAAAAAAGAGTTTTTATTTAATTCTATTTTCTTCTAAATACACAGATAAAAATTATTGTAGACTTGGATTAAAAATCTTGAAAAAGAACATAGTTTACAATATGACGGTATCTTAACTGTAACTGTTATTATAAATAAAATAAAACTATACAATCGAATAAGGAGAGTTGAATTAGTAACTATCAAATACATATCAATCCCTCAACGATAAGAACAGATTGTTGAGATACAGAGGATTACAACGAAGTGTCGTGACGAATACGTCAATGCCGTTTTACTTGTTTTGATTCATATTTAATACAGATAGCATGTTAACATATTTTGCCTGTATTCGTGTTTTTCGGTGAGCAAGTATCTGTGCCACTTTTGAGAAGAAAGGTTCCCTAGACACACAAGTTGCTGGTATACACAAATATTCCAATGCAACTTTCATAAGTTTTGGGAACTGTGCTTTGCCCTCCGTGTTCCACCATGATATTGGATTGGATTTCCTGTTAATTAGCTTTAAACGTAGGTACCTGCAAAGATTAAAAAAAAATTGTATTAATAAATGTTCTTCCTGTTTACACTTTTTGGAAGACAGTACCGTAGGCTAATAATCACAACTATTCTTCTAAGCTTATATCTGATAAAAATTTATCCAACAATAATTTTGCTCCTAAAATGATTGTAAAAATATCTACTTTCCATCCTTTTATGAATGTTAGTCACACATTTTTTAAAGGGAACATCTATGAAGCCAGAACACTTATAGCAAGACAGAGCAAATAAACTTCTATCTGTGTCCTGCAATTGATACAAACATTTTTTACTTTGCATAAAGCTCCGCAATCTATGCGATAATTGTTACAACGGGGTAAGCGAATAGAAAGTGGTGCAGATTATTTTGGAATGCATTTTAATTAATAATCGATACATCCACGAAGAAAGGGCTACGAATTAATTTGTTACTGCTGGCGCTGATCAAGAATCATTTTCACACTCACCTTTCCAACTCATCTTTCAACGAGTTCGACGAAGATTCCGTTTCAGCTGCTGCCTCCTGAACTTTTTTATCAAATTCTGCCCACAGAGTGTCGTTAGCTTCGGTAATCTCGTCGTTCGCTTGTTGCATTCTTGAATCATTGTTACCAGTTTCGGCGTGTCTGCATCGGGACATTAGTTGACTCTTGACGAGCAGAACACACTCGTACGAATGAAACGCGATATTTTTGTATCGAGGGTCCAGGAACGTCGCGAACGAATAAACAGGATGAGTCTCGATGTTTTCGAAGCGCACGGCGAGCTCGTTCAACAAATTCACGCGCAGCAACGTCACATCTGCCGGCAGCTCTCCCTGGTTTGCCAGAGCAGCCCGTATACAATGAACGATCGGTATAATTTTCGATATGGCGACGTTGCCGTCGCCGGACACCTCTTCCGTGGCCTCGTATATCGGCTTCAGAACTTGGACCACACCGGAAACGATTTCCCATTCGTTCTGATCGATGCGCGGCACACCTTTATGCGATAAATCCGTCTGCACCACCGACAATATAGATCGCAAATCCAAAAGATTGCACAGCATCAAATACGTGGACTTCCAATGTCCGGGAACGTCCCGTCTCAAGGTCAGAGCTTTCGGATAATTCTGCCGGATTTTCTCGTATCTCAACGCCTCGACCACCACGTGATTCGACTTGGAGATATCGACAATGTCACGGCACCTATGGAAAACGTTCAGAATTGTTGTGGCGTTTGCGAGCGCATTGCGCACGACCATGCTCAGCGTGCTCGCGAAACAGAAGATTTGTCGCCACGGTAGATGCGCGCTCGCACCTGGGATATTGATCGCGCGATCGTGGACAACGGTTTTCACCTTGGACGTAATTTTCCAAGCGTCCGCGGTTCGACTCACGATCTCGTTCAAACATTCGGTATGGTACCGCGCTGGTATATACGACACCTGCAACGTGTTGTCCCGCAGCGTCTCCTGACCGCAAAAATACGCGGTGATCGACAGAAAGGACATTTTACGATTAACGTCTGTCCACGAATCGATCGCCAGATGAACGCACTCGACGCTCGACAGCTTGTCCATGATTTCTTTGCATCTGGACAGGTACAATGCGGGCAAATATTTGGACGTTAAGGCGGTTCGGTTCGGCAACGTGTATCTCTCGTTCAACGTTCTCACAAAGTCGATGAATTCTTTGCCGTTCACCATGGAAAACGGATAAACGTCCGCAGCTATCATTAGCAGCAAAGAGTTTGTTATTTCTTGAGCTCGTTTCGAATTCGGGGGATACTGTTGCACCGTGTCGCATGCGCTCGATGATAGATCGCACTCCGTCGCGACATTTTTCGATGGAACTGTGCTACTACACCGGTTAGGGGAATTTTGCCGTTCCGCTTCCAATAGATTCGACGGTCCCAATGTGCCATTTAAAATGCTCTTGTGATGTATGCGAACGTGCGACCACAAGTTCGTTGTATTCCTGCAGTACGGTAGCGCGATGTTGCACGTGTTGCACTTGACCATCGTGCTCCTGTCGTGTTCACTGTATTCCGAAAAGTGCGACCAGATTGCACTTCTTTTTGCTCGAACTTTCGGCATTTCGACGGAACAATTTTAACGAAACGATTGGTGACGGTTTCTGTTGACCACGAACGATGAAGCACCCACTGAAACGTTAATTCAGTAACGTAGATTGTTACGCGGTACACGTTGTTTCATTGCACCTTTGCTTTTCTAATGGTTCTTCGGGTTTCTGTTCGAAATTTTCGGATTTTTCGATTACAGCTCACTCGCGAGCGTCTACGTTTCGCTCTACTGAAAATTGATGACGCATGCACTCAACATATTCGAAACGATACTTGCCTTATCGATAAGGTATCGATAATATATCGAACGATGTTAAGATATGATCATTAGACGCGACCATCGATCGAAATAAATGATCGTATTTCTTTTTTTTTCCTTAAGTGTTCCACTATAATATTTTGTACACTGGTTGTGTCTTTGTACGAGATGAACGAGTTATATCGAACAGCATATTTCCATGTATAAACTGATATGTAACAGAGTTTTCGTAGTTTTACTATACAGTGAAAGTTACAATACAAAAAATCACAAGATTTGTAAAAGTATGTATATTCCATTATGATAATAACAGGATTGAATTTATTCAGATTTCATGGGATTTTTATGGTAACATCGTAACATGGACCATGGTCCATTGTCCATGGTTCAATGGATAAAGAAGTATACAAAATTTCTCAAAAAAATATTTCTGTAACTTCGATAACTGTGAAAGAAGAAATCTGAAATGTGTTATTTCGACAAGCTTGCTGGTTTTAGCGTTGATACGTTTAATATTAAATATTATTATTAATATTAATAGTAAAATAATGCAACAGTATTTATAGATTTTTCTAATGTTTTTACTGTTTTAGATTACGCCTGCGCGTTTGTATATCATAAATGCATAAAATCCGCTGATAAATAATAAACAATTATCCTACGCCAAAATCATCTGATTGCATATTGCTTGGATTTTAATGGGTTGGTCCAACGAAAATTGCCACGCGTTCTACCAGCGTTGAATACAGGTGGCCACGATATTTCAAAAGTCTTGAAAAAGTGTTTGGTTCCTTTCCAATTATTAATACAAGCTGCTGGAAACTCGAACTCGTACGCGGTACACGGCGTCCACGCATACGAGCGAGGATGTAAAAATTAGTGATGCATCCCCGTTGCACCGGGAACGGCACGCGCGTGTCTTAAACGGGGCCAAGTGCACGATAACAAATAATTCGTGAGTCTGACCCGATCCGGTTTAATACACGGTGCACCGTCGCGTCGCGTCGTTCTTTTATAAATACGTGCAGCACGTACCGTACGTCCGATAGCCCGAACGTGTACGTACGATCGGTCGATTTAGCGGATCGGACCGAAATTTCCGAATATTGCGTGACACTTTAAACCGGGCAAATTGCAACGGCCGCGAATGGCCCCGTCGTCTCAAGTGCTAAACGAAAATCGCCCGAGTGTCAGGGAACATTAAAGAACGTCGAACGTCGGGAGGATTTAATGGGCACGCTTACGGATCGATTTTTAATCACACTATTACATCGATTTTCTTCTTGCAATCATCTTACCCGCCGAATTCGGGGAACCGACCACTTTCCCGGCGCGCACCGCGACGAATTGCCGCATCATCCGATCCGAACAAAATTCAAGATGAGCAATCTTACCGTTGAATGTCCGACTTTTAACAGTGACGTTAAAGAACCGTAATTTTGTTTCTAAATAAACTTATCGATCAAAGAATTTCTTCGCTATTCTTGTTTCTTTTCACCGGTGACATAACGTTCATGTATACAACGCCTGTACACATCCGCTTCAACATGATTATTCTTGCTCACGGTCATTTCAAGGTCAACAAGGTGGTATCCACTAAATTCGGTTTTTTTATTGTCTATCGTGCTATCGTAAAAAAAATATACTATTCGGATATTCAGAATATGTATAATTGATACAGATGTACAAAACGTACTTTTGAAATTGTTAGTGTAAGCCCGCATTAAAAAGTTGTGAAATACAACTTTTAGTACTTTCTCTGTAATTTCGACCAATTGCAATTTTAATCAAACATTTTTCTCGCGTTATGTAACGCTCCGATTGTTCTAACTTCTCAAAAAAATTCAAGTAGTATAGTCCAACATTGACAAAGCTATGCGATTTTTAAGAGTGTACGAATATTAGTTGGAGTCGGAATATTAGTTGGTTCCTGATTTTCTGTAGATCGAGATGTTTGAATGATCGTGTATAGAGGCGCGTAAGCGGTTACGTTCCTCTGTGTATGAGCACGCGAGCCTCTTCAGCTGTCCCTCATTATTTACGCGTCTCACGAGGAGCGGATAGAAGGAGCAGCAGACATTGCTCGGTGGAGACGCAGGAGCAAACGAGCGACCGGGCCTCCGACGAAGAAGGAAAACGTCTCTTCGTCAGGAAAAGGGAGAGTGGCGAGTCCGTTCCGCGTGACATTTATTTTTATGCCCGCTTATAGTGCCGAGCACGTGCTACCCGGATCGATTGAAAGGGGTCCGCTCCGCCTCCATAACCCACAACAAACGTCGCTCCACGTCTTGCCAAGAAATCGTCTCGACGCGACGCATCGTTCACGTGTCGTTTCCATCTTCCGAAGCCGATCGCGATACACCGAAACGATAAAAACAGAAAGGCCCCGGCCAATCGGTTCCTCGGAGCGCTCCTTTCGCTCGGTAGGTACCGGTTAAACGAAATTAGTATTGTTATCCATCCAGGGGCCCGATGCCACCGAACGAAATACGAAAACGAAAGCGATCAGATGCAAACGGGCCCAAAGTACCGGTCCTCGATTCGTGCGAAACGATCGACACCGTTCTCCGAGATGGCCAAGAGGATCCTACAGCTGATGGTCAGACCGATTCAACGATACACTAATTAATACTAATGTACTCCGGTTCTAAAGTATCAGTCGGGTATCGAAATATAGCACGTCATTATTCATTCGTTTATTTATTAACACTTTAAACCAGATGGTTCATTTAGTGAATACAATATCGTTACAGATAGCAGAAACTGTCTTCGAAAAAATTAGAATATAGGCGTAACGTTCGTAATTGTCTATCTCAATGAAGAAAATTTATGTTGAAAAATCCAGATGTCGCTCTTCTTTTTTTTTTCAAAAGAACAATGTACAGTAAAACTTTGCAAAAACAAAAAACATGTTGACCACAAAACCTCTGTCATGGCAACGAAGGCAGAGACTACTTACTCAGAGATTAAAGAAGAACACTAAAATATTCTTGAAAAATGGCTGAATTAAGAGCTAGAGAAGAAGCAGTACTAAACGACCGAATTAATAACGTGTAAAGAATTCAAGAATTGGAACATGTAAGAACTTAACTTCTACTTAAATGTTTGAAAAAGCCTGCAGACGTATCATTTCACTGTCGTTAATCTGTAAATTGATAGAAAGTTTCAATTTGTCTGAAACATACCGGATACACAGAAATAACGGCTAAAAAGGAATACAATTTCTATCGATAAAACAGATAAAGACAAGAAGAGATATCTGTTGAAGAAAATAAGCAAATAGAAAAGAAAGGGATAACAAGTAGAAGGTCTCTCGTGGGAGAACAATAAAATAGAGGACAAAAGTAAAGCGGAAGACAAGGGAAACAGATCATTGACACGAGATTGGTGGTCTGGAGCGAATGAAGTGGTCGAAGAGTGGAAGAGAAAGGGAGGGGGCGGGGGGGTAAATATCGACGGAGACACTTAGAAACGATGCTGCGAGAGGGATAGAAAGGGAGAGATTTATTCCGGGTCCCGGACAGGTTCCGGAAAGCTGCAACCGGTTCGAGTTTCTGTAATCGGAGTTAAACGCGCCTCGAGGCGACACGTTTAAATCCAAAAACCGCGGTAACACCGGCGATACCTTTTAAACCACTTTAATAACGCTTCGACGCATCGCGAATTTAAAATTACACTGACGACTTACTCGAGCGGTGCCGATAAAGATCGTGGCCGATGCAAAAACCAGTCCAAGTCAGTGGCGCAAACTGATAAACCGCGATAAAACGGAGCACGTGCATCGACGGTATCGACGTATCTCTACGCGGCCGTGTGCACGCGTACACCTTTCCGCACCGCAGAGATTGCAACACTTTCGTGAGCAACAAGATACACGGAACAATCAACAAAGTTGCGTCATTCTGCACAACAAGTCGGCTATGCTATTAGGTAGGTACCGTGACACCAGTGATTCGTACACTCTTAAAAATCGCATAACTTTGTCAATATTGGACTATACTACTTGAATTTTTTTGAGAAGTTAGAACAATTGGAGCGTTACATAACGTGAGAAAAATATTTGATTAAAATTGCAATTGGTCGAAATTACAGAGAAAGTACCAAAAGTTGTATTTTACAACTTTTTAATGCGGGCTTACACTAAAAATTTAAAAAATACGTTTTGTACATCTGTATGAATTATACATATTCTGAATATTTCATCTAAATCGGTCAACGTTCCACTGAGCTACAAACGTGTAACGATGAAAACTTAAGGGCGAATGTCGCACAATTTTGGCCTTGACAGGGAATTTCGCCCTTATGTAATCATTTTCTAACATCTGCAGCTCATTAATTTCAAATATAATTTAAAGAAATGTTTATTAATAAAACGGCACCTGAGTCGCAGCCAATCGAAAGCAATGAACATTCGTGATCGCAATTTACGCAAGCTGTAAAAATACCGGCGTGCGATACGATAAAACGATTAAGCGGTTCGTTGTGAGTTTGGATGGCAGGTGCCAATAAAAATCGGTTAAGCCTTATTACGGGTGACCTAGATTTGGATACAACTACAAGCAAACCTTGTAATCTTAATAAGGTGATCCACCGAATGAACGGCCAGGCCAGGCCCGGCTCGGCCCGTGCCACTTGTCCTGTGATGATTGAATAATCTCGCGGGAGAAAATGAGACCTGATGTTCGCGGAAATAAAATATCCATACACGCAACGGTTTTTTTCTGCCTCAAACCGTGAAATCTGCTCCTGGAACAATTTCACAAAAATTATTTACTATTCGTCTTTCAATGTTTACCCTTTTGCGAATTTCACATGCATACACATACATAACTGCTAGCTTCCGAAATGATTTTGAATAATACATAAAATTATGCGAATAATTTAAAGTGAAAAATAGTACTCTACTTCTTTAAATTTCAATTTCGTATACTGAGAAGAAGCGCACACGTGTCGTGTATAATTTAATTTATAATATTTAATTATTGACTTCTTTGATTTTGCAAAGCATGTTTATCAATCAGTTAGGTGCTCCTACATATTTAATCAATCTAAAACAGTTTCTGACCTAATTAACATTAAAATTTATTTATCATTATTAAATCTTCGTTCTCTAAATAATATTCAAATTATATTCCAAGTTGTAAAGCAATATTAATATTGCTTATGTTAAAATTATCTTGTTGTAACGCGACTTATGTAAATAAATAAATAAATTAAAAAAAAGACCAAAAGAGGTAATGGACTTTACAGAAATCATTGTAAATTCGCTATCTGCAGTTGATAAGAAGAATTACAGTTGCAACAAATTTGACAAGTTATAGAGTGTGTTATATCTTAAACATTAATAACTAAATACGCACATTCAACAATAACAATATAATAATTTTTATAAAATTTGTCTATTAACTTACTTATATGGACGGTTACAGATTAATTATAAATCACGAAATTTTTTGGTGAGTGGTAGACATTTATGAAATTAATGAATTGAGAAAACTGTGGGAAACGAAAAATGAAATGGATAATTAATTAGTACTCGTCGATGATTAAATCCTTGGCGCCTACACTGTGCAAATAAAGTAGATTTCTCTTTAGGTAAAGTTGCCACGTTAATGCAGCAGGTATCTCCATCTAGCAGGCGTGAACGGAAAGCAAAGGTAGATTGACACAATTGGCACAACGCGAGCGTAGCCCTGGGGATTTGGTTCGGAATCGAGCAAATCGGTATTTGGTGCATCGTGCATCAGAAAAGATCTCAAAATGAAAGTGCTGTCGTGATATATTCTATTTAAACCTCGCGTGTTGCATTTTGAACGTGGTTTGGTTACCGAGCACGACAACGTTCGGCATGTGACATCATGCTGTAGCTGCAACCGTATCGAGAAAAACGAAGCTGAAAACGCATATCGGATCTTTGTTTATTACTCGCCAGCTGAATAACTACCTAAATTGCGTCGAAATCTCATCAACTTTGTCAAACGTGCATCGAAAATCGCCACAACCATCGTACAGTGAGTGTCAATGATGTTTTTATCACACTTTCTCGCATCTATGGATCGTCGAATTTTTTGAAAACACTTTACACGTCGAGTGCAAATACGATAGTGTACGTATCAGAAATGTTTGATAGAGCTTCTGTCATTTATTCAGCATGTCAGAGTGTGTTTATCTGTAAAAACATTTCCCCTTCTTGCTGTCTTTCTCGCTTTGTTGTTGTAAGATACATTTGTACCAAAGATCTCATTTCAAAAGATTTACATGCTTCAGCTTCTACACTGCAAACGCTTCTATTTTATAAGACTACAATTTTAAATAGAGCAATCAAGAGTACTCCATCGCTAAAATCTTATTTTATGTTGACACAGTTCACGTAACATTAAAGTTCGAAGATTAATTTTGCCTATGTAACATTGTAATTTTTAAATAGCATTCTACATTTTTTAAAAAGCATATATGCATGTGCAACACAATAATTATTATCTTATTCTAAAAAAGTATAGAGTACATCACCTGTTTAGTTTCACCATCATTGTACTTCTATGATATAGATTTCGTTCACGTATATGTTTTAGCAGCTACTGTATCCTTTTTATATGTCATAAGTAGAATGTAAATATTTAAACTAATACATAAAAAATTAAGACATTAATATAAACCCTTTTATTGTAAGGAAAGACACTTTTTAACAATTATTTTCAATCACTTACATTGAAATAATATGCTATGTGTATCATTTGGGACTTGTCTTAAATATGGACATATATTGCTTTGGATAAGCCCATTATGTATCGACTCATTCCAGCGTAGGCGGTTGATACCTACTTGCCCATTTTATATACGAATCTATACGGTGGATAGTATTATTGCAAGTTGAAAAGATTTCACTTGGAAGGAATGCAAGAAAGGCACATCCCAAGTCACACGTATTCTGAGATCTAGCAAAATATTGGTAGAAACGGTCATTCAAATTACATAGCATTTGTCATCAAAGCCTAAACATTGGGACTAGAGGAGTACCAACGGTGGAGACAGGCATGTCAAGCAAGAGACTCCCTGGTCCTTGTACCATTACAAGCGACATCTTTTCAACTTGCAATAATACTTGGAACCCTACAAAAATGAAATCATTCTACAGTTCAGGAATTGGAAAATTGAGTAAGACATGTATATTTGAATTGTAGGAATTGGAGAAGATTAGGGGTCCTAGTGCCAGCACGTTCCAGAGCTGTGGTGGTTGGTGAATGGTGTTGCAGATAGACTCGGTGTGGGGTTGGGCGTCACCCCCACTGCGCCTCCAGCTAGGGGGGTCGAGGGGCGCCTCGGGGAGAGCGACCGCGGGCGCCCCATCCTCGCAGAGGATGGGTGAAATGGTTGTGGAACGTGCGCCTTCTCCAGCCCGTCTCAGCCATACCTCTGAGAAGCATCCTCGTGCTACGCTCACGGAACTGAACGTTCTCCGTCGCCATCGGGAGCTCTGCGATGTCGTGCTCAATGTCGGCTCTAGGAAGATATTCGCGCACCGCGTCATCCTTTCAGCGTGTAGTCCGTACTTCAGGTAAAACATTTCATTCGTAACCAACGATCCTCCAACCTAACTTGACTCGTAACCAACATTCTATGTATGTCTTTTTTAGAGCAATGTTTACTGGGGAGTTGGCGGAATCTCGACAAACTGAAGTCACGATCCGCGACATAGACGAAATGGCAATGGAATTACTAATAGACTTCTGTTACACTTCACACATCATCGTCGAAGAAGCAAATGTTCAAACTCTCCTTCCAGCAGCGTGCCTTCTCCAACTAGCAGAAATTCAAGACATATGTTGCGAGTTTCTCAAACGCCAACTCGACCCCTCTAATTGTCTAGGTATACGAGCGTTTGCGGACACTCATTCTTGTCGAGAACTTTTACGAATCGCGGATAAGTTCACGCAACATAATTTTCAAGAAGTATGTTTCTAGATACTCCCTGGATTATCTTTCTAATGTATTGTTTTTAGAGGTGTGCGAGAACCAGAAATGTCGGGTACCCGCAATGATCGGACGGGTCGAGAATCCTAATATGCTCGGGAATAATCCTGAAAATTTTTGAGAATCCCGATACATTCTAGAACCCGACCTGATGCCGGATAAAATTCTCGCTCGACGTGACATTTCCGGGTTCTCGTACAGCCCTAATTGTTTCACGTTGATTAATGCTGCGTCTATTTTCATTTTTAAATAGGTAATGGAAAGCGAAGAATTTCTGTTATTACCTGTTGGCCAATTAGTAGATATTATTTCCTCGGATGAGCTGAACGTACGAACAGAAGAACAAGTATTTAGTGCGGTTATGAATTGGGTTAAGTACAATGTTACCGAGAGGAGACAGCATTTGGCGCAAGTTCTTCAGCACGTTCGGCTACCACTCCTTAGCCCAAAATTTTTAGTTGGCACCGTTGGGTCCGATCTTTTAGTACGATCCGATGATGCGTGTAGAGACTTGGTCGACGAAGCAAAAAATTATTTGCTACTTCCCCAAGAAAGGCCTTTAATGCAAGGTCCTAGAACACGCCCTAGGAAACCAACTAGACGCGGTGAGGTATTATTCGCCGTTGGAGGATGGTGTTCCGGCGACGCGATTGCGAGCGTTGAAAGATTCGACCCGAACACCGCAGACTGGAAAATGGTCGCACCAATGAGTAAAAGACGATGCGGTGTAGGAGTAGCAGTACTGAATGACTTATTGTACGCTGTAGGCGGTCATGATGGACAAAGCTATTTAAATAGTATCGAACGATACGATCCGCAAACGAATCAGTGGTCCTGCGATGTGGCGCCAACTACGTCTTGTAGAACGAGTGTAGGTGTTGCAGTATTGGATGGTTTTCTTTACGCCGTGGGTGGTCAGGATGGTGTACAATGTTTAAATCACGTCGAAAGGTATGCTATCTTGTGAATAAATACACAGTGTCTCCGGTTTCAGTGAGAACAGTTAAATATCTCGAAATAAATTATTCACACGAAAGTTGTAGCATATCATAGAACACATATCATGCTGGTATTCTCATGACCTTGGAATGACCTTAAACTGATTTGTAAACATCAGACTTAAATTATTAAACGGGACTCCATATTTTTTATTTTATGTTCTTATAGCTGGCATCGAAACGTTTTCAAAGCACTACTTACACGTGTCTTTGGTTCAAGATATTTTATCTCACGTTCTCGCACACGTCTAATACTAACACATTGATTTTGCAAACATTAATGTCTAGTACTTTTTGCTTGCGGGATTCAATTAAGTATAGAATATTATGTGTAAAACGTAATTAAAAAAATGTAATATAGATAATCAATTTTATCTAGGTATGACCCTAAAGAAAATAAATGGTCTAAAGTATCACCAATGACTACCAGAAGACTTGGTGTTGCTGTTGCTGTGTTAGGCGGTTATTTATATGCCATCGGCGGGTCTGATGGACAATCGCCTTTAAATACAGTAGAAAGATATGATCCAAGGCAAAATAAATGGTTTCAAATATCTCCTATGTCTACGAGACGTAAGCATTTAGGCTGTGCTGTATTTAATAATCTAATTTATGCCGTCGGGGGACGAGATGACTGTATGGAACTCTCGAGTGCAGAACGGTATAACCCTCACACGAACTCATGGAGTCCGATAGTTGCTATGACATCAAGAAGAAGCGGGGTAAGCGTCCGTTTTTTATAGTACGATAGAGCAACGGTAGCTCTTATTATTATAGAATGCATTAGATTCAACATACATAATCCAATCCAATTTACGTTTTTCATGTGTGTTGATGCAAGTCCTCCTTAATATAAGTTTACATTTACATGTGATGACCTGTTTAACATTGTTCTCTTTGAATTTCTCCTAGGATAGTGTCCAATTATTTGTATCACATTGCAGGTGGGTTTAGCGGTAGTGAATGGTTTGCTATACGCTGTAGGCGGATTCGACGGAACTGCCTATTTAAAAACAATAGAAGTGTACGATTCAGAACAAAATCAATGGAAATTGTGTGGTTGTATGAATTATAGAAGATTAGGCGGTGGAGTGGGAGTAATGCGGGCCCCGCAAACCGAAAACTACATCTGGTAGCTCAGGCCCCCCTCTTCAGTCCAAGTGGCTGAAACTCCATCAACTCCTCTCACACCGGTAACTCCTGTTACGCCTGTAACTCCCCCCGCTCCTGTATCGGTTCCTGTTGTTATAACTAATACTAGAAAACGCTTCCGCCGATCGATGAGCATCATATAATATATGCATTTTACAAGACTTTGCCTTTCTAAAGATAAAGTCGTTTTTATTGTAAAATCGCGTTGCATTAATTTTTAGCTTATCACGATGTGAGATAATTACTTTGTACTAAATATGGATGTATATTTTCCTCTGTTTAACCCTTTTAGTGCCGGAGGCCGATATATCGGCTCTTGCTACACTGGCGAAAAGTGCCGGAGCCGATATATCGGCCCGCGCCTTATAGCGCTTTACTATTCGCATTGCGGGAGAACTCTATCTCAAAATAAATTTATAATACGTTATAAATGGTCTAATTTCATTACAAGAGAATTAAAAAAAAATAGTTTTTCGATTTAACTCTTTGTGGACGACGAATTTTTCCTATTGCTTGGGCCAACGAAATCTAACATAAACACCGATGGTCGCCGCTCAGGCGACATCCGACCTGCGGCGTGAATCGCCGTGGCGTTGGGCCCTTATCGGCAAATGTCGAGAGCGTTTTATAAACAACTGTTTGAAGACTCTCACGAGACGTAGGATCAGTTAGTTTTTCTTCGATCGTTGTCGTGAGCAGTATATTTCGTTTTGTCCCAGTGAGAGTCTGAAAGCGTCATTTTTGTTATCACCGTTGTTTTCCGCTTGTGTCAAACATTTTTGTTTTTGACAAACCAACAATTACAAGACAGGATTTCTAAAATTTTGCCACCTATAACAATTACGTATTTCGGAAGAGATAATCCATCCGGCACTTACCATGTACCTTCGAATTATTTTTTATGTTTGTTATGTAATATTATTTATCTTGTTACAAAATATATCGGAAATGCAAAGTATATACTTTGTAATAAATGGTTTATATAAAATTATGATGAAAAGATGACTTTTCGTATGTGCAAATACGTTTTGTAAGAGAGCACTGGACTTTTACTTTCTTTATGATCTTTTATACCTTTGTTATTTATATAATTTCCAATGAATATTGAAAAACTAGCGACACTGTTTTGTTCTCTATTTCGTCCTTAATATACTGCTTTTTGAATCATGTAAATATTGTTTCTCGTTTGGTTTTTATGAGCATTTTCTCAAACCCTTGTAAAACCATGAAATTCGGCCGGTCTTTTTCGCATAGGCACCGCTTTTTCGCCCGGCACTAAAAGGGTTAACATAGAAAATATGTCCTACGAATGTTTATACTGCCGCGAGTCCAGCATTTTTTTCTGTAATATCTTATTTTTTAAGGTATTTCCTTTATATTATTTATACACCCTCTTAGTAACTGAGAGACACGAATTACGATCATTTTAAACATAAGTATTATATTAATGTAATTTTGTTGATGAAACAGTTGTGTATATCGTGAACGTTTAAGCAATATATGTATGTGTGAAAGAAAGCAAATAGAAAGGCAAAATCTCTTCTAAACTATTCTGGAACACAATACTCATTTCGATAGGATGCTCGCACCTTCCATTTTACAATGACTCGGAGACATAAATTTTTACAATTCGTATCAAACAACAGAACTTCGTTGTGGAGGGCTGCTCGCACACCCACCAATACAATAATAATAAAGAAAAAAAAACAACCAAACAAATTATTTCTGTCTCTACAGTATGCTTTTTACATGCATCGTATTTATCAACAAGACTGAACCAAAACCAAAAATTACTTAAACCTGATGAATGAAACTACTGCTTCTGGCTCTAAGCACGAATTTGTTTACAAACAGTGAAAAACGCATATTGTAACACGAGCTCATCTCTTACTATATGTTGGAACACATAAATGCCTTATTTTTTGTTCACATCACAAAAGAAGATCACATTTAATAAGTTCAAGTTTCATTTAAAGTGACAAAATAGTCTTATTGTACAAAATGGTGATAGGGATCATTGTCCAACAATTTCATAATGTAACGTTTGTGATAATAAAATAATAAGAAACAGCAAATTCGGCTGGGAGTGTAAGCAATATTTTACTATCAAATATGCTTTTGTAATTATTTAAATAGAACGTTATAAGAAAACTATAAAGATTTTTGTCGATTAATTACAAATTGAAAGTTTACAAATCACTCTAGGTTTGTTACATCTATGAGATTGTTGAAGGAACCAGAACATGTGTCTAGTATAAGTATATACTGACGATATGATGTAATTGTCTCTAATAGCTTGTTAAAATATTACTATTAGAAATTGTGTATGTTTTCGATATCATATTTATAATTTTCGTCCGAATTCAGACAAAACGATTTTTTTCGATCAATAGTAATATATGAGGAGATCTCTATTTGTTCATAACTACAATATATTTCTAAAACCCTTATAGCAAATGTGAAATATTTATGTTGAGTTCAAGTAATCCGACTAGAGATTTATAATGGTACAAATTATTGTAATCGCTAAACAAAGTTCAAAAGAGTGTTCAACGTAAAACTTGGTTTACCAGTAGACAACCTGTAGTTTAAACATAAACTACCATCTTTTTCTAAGATTCTCAACCTCCATTTAGTGTCTTAATTATTAATCAATTTTTTTTTAATTCATGTTACAAACATCTTTCAAGGAAGAAGGTGTACCGTTTATATTATTACTTTTCATTTGGTTGTAATCATGCTCTCCATTAACAGAAAATTTTATTATATTCAATGCAATAAACCAATCGTCTTTAACTTTATTCGATAGTATATTTATTAGCACAAATTTTTTACTTTATAACGAATTACGCAATTATAGAGCGGATAATCAAAATGAACGATTTGTATACACAAGATAGAAAATAATTTTTGGTGCGATAATCAAGTAATTTAACATTAACAAATTCAAGAGTATCTAGCACATTTATTTTTGAAATAATTTATTGTACAAAGACAATAAAATCCAATTTATTGAATAGGAATATTGTTTTCTAATTGGTATATTTAAAAAGCGAACTAAAATAATATTAAATAAGAATATGTTTCAACAAAATTTTCCAATCATACCATGAATTACAATCCATCTTGTGTAGCAAATTATAGTTCCAAATTTTTCCATTTCTATATTTCATTACCATGCGTAGACATAATTCATATTAAAATTTTCGCAGTTTTGTTTACTTTTTACTTTACTTTTAGAATCATTACATATACAATGAAATAACAAATTGCTGCATTTCTCGTATGTATAATGTTTCTTTAAAACACGAGAGCGATAATCTTATTGTCATAGAATGTTCAAATTGTAATAATTAATTTACTATTTATATAAAAAGAATTAATTCGAATGATTTGTAATTACCCAGTAAGCCAAATGCCTTGAATTTGCCGGCAGATTCGACAGCAAAACCCTATCCATCTGTTTCCGCTATTCGCTCGGAATACCGCTGGTAGTTCTGCCGGCAGAAGTACCGTGCGAAATCCGACCGAATCGGGTCCGAGATCTGCCCCCGATCTGCCTTGTTATAGAGGGCAGGTCCGTCGCACTAAGAACGGATAAAAAAAAAAAATTGAATATTGGGAAAATCGGAATAAACGACGAGAGGGAAAATTGAATTAATTTAGAAATATATTTATTTAAATCTTAATGCAATCGGCCCGGTTCTATGCCATGCTAAGGCTGAGCAGATGTCAGCACCATATCGGGAACGCCGAAAATCCTCTCTGACATAAGCTTGTTCTAATAGCAGAGAAGATAGGTTATGTCCGTTCTTAGTGCGACGGACCTGCCCTCTATAACAAGGCAGATCGGAGGCAGACATCGGGCCCAATTCGGTCGGATTTCGCACGGTAGATCGGCCTCCGACTCTGCCTTCCATTTGGTGTCCATCTGTTTCCGCATTCATCTAGGAATTTGCCGGCAGATCGGGCTGACCAAATCAAGGCAGATTGGGAGCAGTCTCAGCTTCGAGCGCTATCTGGTGCCAAATACCTAGGTCTTTCGCTCGGATAGTTCGATGCAGACGTTCCGCTAAATCTGCCTGAGGCAGGTTTGGCTGACTGGGTAATTCTTATCTGAGTATTTATAACGCATTTAAAAACTATTTTATTATTCAAGCATACAAGATATTAAACATAAAATATACTTTTCTTTTTCGTTTTATTTTTAAGTATTTTGTTATAAAATTGAAATCTCGTGAATGAGACATTTTCCATGCAATTTTCCTTGCATTTTCGTTGCAAGTGTAAATAATAATCCGTTTTGACTACTAATAAAATAAAAATTATTATGATGGTAACTAAAAATTTTGGTTTTATTAAAATAGCTGCAATTCATGCTTTTATTCCTTTCCGAAATATTCATTACATATTTTACAAAATACGTGATAATACTTTCTTACGTCAATCATTTGTTCAATATTGGTTTAATGTTTACTAACTTTGAATATTACACTTAATAATTTTTAAGTGTACCGGTATAAAAATATTATCAGGTGTGAGTAATATAGGCTTCATTATTGCTTCGTTTTGCAGCAATTTAAGTTGAGATAATGCCAATTTTTAAATCAATGCGTTACAAATTCGTTTCTTCATTCTTATTGGATATTTTGAACGTACCGCCAATATTATCGAATAGAATAAAGCCACAAGGTCCATACAAATCACATTTGTTTATACGGTATTACAACAAATTCATTTACGGTTTGTACTCTGTAATACTTTATAACAAAAGCATAAAAATTAATTAATTGCTTTTTCTGTTGTTTATGTTTCTCGTATGACGGGATATAATAATTAAATAGTTCCGTAGAGTAATTATTAGAATACTTGTTCAGCAATGTGGTTGTTGATACGAACTTTTTTAACTTGTCTGTTACTTGCACACTTTGCAATCGCTGGTCCAGAAGAAGAGCAAGGTGTTAAATATGCAAATAAATGCGAAGGTAACTTCATTCATGTCATACACCGCGTAAATATAATCGTATAACCTTATATCTTGCACAGTGGTGAATCCTATCGTTTTACTTTACAGTTTGCAAAGTCGTTGCCACAGAATTGGAGGCCAGACTTGACGAAACTGGAAAAACGCACGATGTACTTGAAATTGGCTACTCTGTCGATGACGTTTCGCCTAAGAAAAAGAAAGAGTACAAAAAATCGTAAGTCACTGCACACATTATTTGGAACTTATAAATTATAATAATTTATACATGACAATATACAATACGCATTTTCAATTGCAGAGAATTACGTTTAGTAGAAAGTATGGAGGGCCTTTGCGAACGAATACTGGATTATAACATTCATAAAGAACGTTCAGACAGTACCAGATTTGCTAAAGGGATGAGTCAAACATTTAAAACGCTTCATGATCTCGTGTAAGATATTTTTTTTGTCAAAAGTACAGAAGATCCCCTATAATTAAATGTTCTCTCACCCAGACTGCAGCGTGAATAGTTTGTATGCATAACGATTTGAATATAGGGGACTTCATTGAATTTATTTCTTACATTTTTGAAAGTCATTAGAATTATTTCATATTTATAGAGACAGAGGTGTTAAAGTTGAATTAGGGATTCCATACGAACTATGGGATAAACCATCTGTAGAAATTACAACATTAAAAACACAATGCGAAGACTTATTAGAAAATCATGAATCCGACATAGAGGAGTGGTACCATAAACATCAGGGACAAATTCCTTTGATTAGGTATTATTAATGTTTTCTAAAGTTTTAATTACTTAGACTTAAATAAACTGTATAACATTTATGTCTTTAGATATTTGTGCATAGAGAGAGCATTAAAGAATGGAGATGGTTCTTGTCTAAAAGAAAAAGGTGACACTGCTGAAAATAAAAAGGAAAAGAAGAAGAAACAGAAAAAGGGACATGAAGATGAAAACAGTAAAGAAAAAGAAAAGACCATGAAGACCGAATTATAAATCATTGACAAATTTTTATGCATTTTTTTGGAATTATAATGGCTACTTCATTATACATATACCTCTGCAATAACTTTTAACTGTATATTTACATCTAGTCTGTAAATAGTCGAAAATTCTTCCAATTGTTTGCCATTTATGTACTTTTAACTATTTTTTTATTAAATAATTTTACATATAATAAAAATTACAAACTTGTGATATATAGTGAAAACAACTTGAAGATAGTCAAATAATATTAAAATTGTGAATATTATTTCAGTAAACTAAATATGTCAGTGTATATTTTGCTCTTTTTGTTGGTGATAAATTTCAATGAATATCAAACTATATTGCTTAGAGGAAAGAGGGCACATGAAGGTCAGTTTCCTTGGTTGTTACAATTTCAAACAATATCGCCATGTGGTGGAGTACTTCTTTCATCAGACTGGGTTTTAACCGCTGCACAATGTGTACAAGACAAAAGAAATGTATGATGGTCTCTACTCCTAATATTCTTGAAAATTTAATATAAATGCGTTTTATTTCCAATACAGTCTATTAGTTTGTTTGCTGCTGGATTAAATGGAACTGGCTCTAAACAATGGGTATCCATAAAAGCTACTTATATATATCCTGATTATGATGCCTATTCTATTTTGCCTGATCATGATCATAACATAGCCCTCTTGAAACTTATTGAACCGTTTGATGTGTGTGATAGTAGAATTACTTTACCTAATATCAAAGCTATTGATTCTAGTAATGATTATACGTCGTGTTTCATATTTGGATGGCAAAGTTATCTTTCAACTTCTTCAAGAGTATTTGCTAAACCAATACAGTATAACGAAGTAATACTTAATTCATGGAAATTATGCACGTACATGATAAAAGTAAATACAAATTACACAAATCACACGAACGTGTTTTGTACAATGGTTGAATTTAAAGATGGAATGAAAGCTTGTGCTGGTAATCCTGGTTCTCCAGTTGTATGTGAAAATCAGTACCGTGAAATAGCTATACTGGGAATTGCATCATGGTCAAACTTTTCTTTAGAATGTGGAGACCTACCAACATACCTTGACCTTGGCAGATTCAGGTATTACTTTATAATAGTTATAGACCTAGAAATGAATCCATATTTATCTTAGGAAATTCTTTTATGTCACAAAAACTCATTAAGTTTCTTATTTAAGGGTGTGGATATATGATTTACTGCTTGATAATACAACAGAAAATTTACAGGATAATAGTGACAAATTGAATAACTTTAAAAGTAACAAATCTACTATTTCATGGAAGGACAAAACTCATGTGGAAACAAATTATACCTCAGAGAATACAAAGACACACTTAAAGAATTTATCTGTAGTAGCAAGTGTGTATCAAGAAATATCAACAGAAAGCATAAACATGACACAGTTTTGGAATAAATTATATACTCCTTTGAATATTCAAAGAGATACAAGTGCTTCTGTTTCTCATAATTATCATTACTATCATCATGCAAATTATACAAATATATTAAAAGAATCAAATAATAATATTTACAAATACAAAGAAATTGATACAGGTAGAAGTTTTCAAGATCAAATCACAGAAAGGACACAAAAAGATGAACTGACAAATCTAAATAAATCTTTATTGAGCAGTAAAAGATTTAACACAATCATAGTTGAACCTAACAATCAATCAACAGAATTCAATAGTTTTGAATTTTTAGTACCATTTAATATTGAAAATGTAGTAACATCTTGCTCCAACATTGCTACTACATGTAAGAATATTTATTTTTTAATCTATATTTTGGTTTCATTTAGACGGAATACATTATGCATTGTATACATATTATATATTACACGAAATACATGAAGCAGCGTAAGACATATTATTTCCTACATCTTGGAGGAACCCATTTCTTTTTCCCACGTAATTCTCTCATACGTTCATACTCTTCTTTGAAATCTTGATGCTCATCTCTATATAGACCATAAAGCCTAAGTTGCTTCATTAATAAATCAATTTCCTGATGTCGTGGATAATAGTCAACAATTTCTGGACGTTTTTGGATAGGCTTTTCGCTGAACAATTTTACAACCTTCATAGATTTTGAATTGGTGTCTCTAGTTACTTCACCGAATATTTTATTGCTTAGGCGATTCATATGTCTAGCATAAGAAGTACCCACTTTTGCGAGATCCACATACTTATTAGCCATTTTTATACATTTACAAGTACGTAGTTAATCTGTCGTTTATCCTACATATATAGAAAGAAAAGATTGAGGTTATAAAGGTCATAATGCAAGATGTTATGTTTTACAAACATAACATCAAACTGCAATTATTAATTGGTCAATAATAGTTTTTAATTCATAAATATTCACTATTTTCTGTATAAATGTTAGCTAGTAAAAGTTAATTTGAAAAAAAATTTTAATAGTTATATCATTTCATACCTGGACCATAAACAATATACAAGAGTAGATGTAGTGATGTAGACCTAACATTCAATGTATTTTAACAGAGAGACTGAGAAAAGAAAGACTGAGAAAGACAGAAAGACTGAGAAAGACCCCCTTACCATTTCTGTGTCACATCCTACCGTATCGGCCGAAACTAATATTGTAGAACTAATATCACAGACGAGATGTAGGAGTACGTCAGCACCGACGAGTATATCTCGTCACAACTGTTATCACCGACGAGGTATAGGAGTAGACCAATCACCCAATGTATTTTTCTGTCTCACGCTCGGGGTACGTTCTAATCCTGGTTAAAAAAATAATGAGCGTTCGGTTTCAAGACCGTCAAGAGACGGCTCTGGTTTTTGCTAAAAGACGGCCGGGGTTCTGATCCAGAAAAGACGGCCCAGGTTCTGTGTCATGCTAAAAGACGGCCGGGGTTCTGATCCAGAAAAGACGGCCCAGGTTCTGTGCAATGCTAAAAACGGCGGGCGACCAAAAGTGAGATCACGAAAACCCGGCCATGAGCACTCTCCTTTCCTCTCTGCCTATAGCAGCCTATAGTTTTTTCTCATGTTGATGTACCAGTTGTGATAATTGCTAAGTACTCTTCGTGTTTATAGTAAAAGTTTTAAAGAGAATCGTTATCTATCATTTCTTCGCCCTTTTCAGCCGAGAGGAAACTTTTTCAGGTCGAAACCTCCAGTGTTGAATTATCGGGTAAAGTAAACTGTTAAAAAAATATCATAATATTTAGTATCCGCTAACGTAGATTTTTATGGATAGGTTTCATGCATCGTCAGGTTTAGTAATCCGTTTGCACTGTTAAAGTAAAAAACAATAGGAAAGTTCGTCGGCAATGTATGTGTACTTCCTGGTTGATCAAATCTCTTGGAGCTTAGCTTGCATTACTCGAATGCTGTTGGGTTTAATTGTTTACCGATTTCCGTACACTCTGACTGCGCTGCCGTTCACGAAACTCTGTTCCCTACCGGAGATAAATCTCTATATTCTCGAAACAGGAAGACACTCTACTTGCGGGCAAAGTTAATGATTTGAAGCACTTGAACGAGAGTGTTGCATTATATCATGCAGTTTATTATATCCTGTTATATCGGGGGAAATATCTTGTGTGCGCTGTTTAACATTGTTTTATATTACTTTATGTTCAATGCAGAAGTAAGTCAATATTTATATGTTTGGTTTAACCAAACATGAATGTAGAAACATTTAGGTATTATTTATTATAATCACGTTGAAACATGCCTACATGCATGCAACATCGTTCTGTGCGCATTGTTAATTGTATTATAGTTCAGAAAAGAAAGTAACGTTTTTAACATCTCTTCTGCTTATTTTTACTTCAATTTCATGTGGAAATGATTGAAAGGAATTCCATGTAGCTATGGAAGCTTGGACGTATTCGAAACTAGGTTACAACAACGTTACAAAATTTTTCACAGTAGCATACATAGAACGTTGTAAAGAAAATTTTAAGACATGAAATGTGGAAGATCTTCATTATTATTCCTTTTAAGAGAAAGTTATATGCCGTTGATGTTTCAGTAAGAAATGTATATAGCTTTTTGATAACAAGATACAATAGTCAACGAATTGTACGAGTAGCAAGTTTGCGAAAGCTGGAAGAAATTTTCACCATAGGCTCATTTAAAATTGATTAAGCCGAACAATGCCTCAAAAGAAAAAATGGTCGAACTCTAGGGGGTTACTTCAGCTCGGGTTGATGGTAACGCGATATTTGATTTTTAAATTGATACAATTATTCAAATGAACTGTAAAGGTAAACAAAAGAGAAGTAAAATAATGCAAAAAGGTAGAAAAGCTTCGCGAATAAAGTTAAATCTACCTGTACACGTCTATTAGGGGCGATAAGCAATCATCCGCAAGGCAAACGATTTACGTGTTTGTACGTGTGTGTATCCTGGCGTAGTCGCGGAACGTCGAGAACTGGGTGAATTTCAAGGAACGCATTGAAAGTGATTCGCGGTTTCAAACTCAAAAGCCGTCCTCTATCCGCCTAAAACGGATACTTTAATGCGGCTTAACGATCTGACGTACAAAGTCGCCGGATCGAAATACCGAAGCTTACGTCGAAACCATGCTCGATCGGCCGTTTATCCAGGACGATGAGCCACGAATATCAGTTATATAGGCCCTTGAGGGATATTAAACGATCAGAGGATAGAAAATCCATGCTAACGGAGATAACGATGCTTTGGGAGCTCGTGGCAAAGGATGATTATACAGCCGTACTTCCGGACGACACGTATAAAGAGACTTGGACCACCGGATTACTACCATTGCGGTATAACAGCCAGGAGGAACATTGTCAAACAGTATTTAATACTTGCATACCGGCACCAAATAGGGAAAGGTTCGTTTAGTCGTACCCCATAAGATAAAATGACCATAAATTCGAAGGAATACAACTTGCGTCAGAAGTTTTTCTATCAACTGAAACATTATTGAATATACTGTGCATCTCTAACATCAAAAACAAAAGATATTAATGGAAATAGTAATTATTAGCACATCAGGATATCGATATCTAAGTCGTACCATATACACATTAAGTCGTACCGAAAAATGAAATAAGTGAACATTTCTTAAGTAATTTATTCAAATGCAAATATTTTTATCATATCGTCGTCACATATTCAATTAGTACAATACAAACATCACAAATATATTTCTTTGTTTTTTTTGTTAACTCCATCCCAAAGATCATGTACCCATGCTTTACATTTTAGGCACTGAATCATGTTTTCTTCGATGTCTTCTGTCAATACAATTTGGGTCTCATGTGGGTATGGCTTAAGGTACAGCAAAAGTTATATTTCAAATATTTCTAATACGGTTTTGTTTGTACTAAACGACTATTTAAATACTACAGAGTCACTACGTAATAAGAAATGTGACTTTGTCAATAATTTACTTAGTGTATGAACTACTAAAAATATACAGAAAATTATAAGAAAACAGCAGTAACCTCGCTTCTCGAGAGAATTGGTTGCTATAACAATCAGTTCGTTCAGCCAAAAATAGAAAAGAGCAGTCGGAAAAATGATTTTGCTATGTTTTATTTATATTCATATTTTAATTTACCGAGAGATTGTCAATTCGTGCAGAATATATCAATATATATTTCTTGAACTTCAATTGTTTTCTTAGCTTGACTTCTGAAAAGATATAAAACCTTGTCACTAAGATCAGCTTGCTCCAGCTAGATATAGAAAAGATCAGTCAGGAAAGTGATTTTGCGTTTGGTTTCGCGTGAAAGGTTCTTGTTTCAACTTTCTGTTGGAGGTTCGTGGAATAAAATACTCTGTTTAGACCGAGCTGGCGATAATCGTAATGTTTATTATAATCCTGCGCCCGACCAGTTAACTGAGTTTCGTCGGTTAACCGTGCAGTACGTATTTCCGGGTAACCGTAACTGTATTACCCGCATATCCGACTACACTACGCGGATGACCAAATATGTCAGGAGCTTTAGTTCACTTACACATAATGGTACTACCCAGACCTGTTTCGATGGTGTCAATACTCCTCGTTTTGTGTTCAATCTTGTAATACCTACGTTCGCATTGTTCACAGTTTCTGATTAGCACGAAACTTGTTAACATTATTTATTTACAGAGATCGCACATTAACATCGAGATCATGAACGATCATATTAATTTACAACGAAAGAAATCAATTATAAGCCACTGATTGCATCGGTATGCAAAAACTAACAACTTGTGGTACAAATCTGTGTTTTTTTAGAAAAGCGAATCATTAGAACTATTGTAAATTAATGATTACGGTTCTGATAATAAAAGTTTACTGAAAATTGTACAACTAGAGCAGACAAAATTATTATTAAAAATATACTTTCATTCAGCCTGTGGTAATAGTAGAACGTTTGCGAGCGACAGAAGGTAAGGTTTTCAGTGTTAAAGTCTTTTCTTACATTAAATTTTCTACAATTTGTATGAAATAGTTCAAAACGAACGTAGTTAACGTTAAGAAGCATAATTATTGGACATAATTTACATCTTTTTTCTCTTTTACTAATATCGATCTCTAGTATTGTGGGTATCGACTATGAAAAAGATTACAGGAAGCGATCATAGAGGACATGAATGTATTCTTTCACTTCCAGATATTGATGGAATCGTTGCTGTTGGGAATTTACTACATTCTTTGTTCGAATAGCAAATGTATTTTGACAAATAACATTTCGAGCACACATTAGAACAATGAATCATGCAATTGAGCTGTCCATTTTGTTAATACAATCGATTTTTAGCCAGCTCTTGCGCAATTATTTGCTTGTGTGATTTTCAACTTAGCGTCACTTCAAGATCATATTATAATAAGCGATTGATTATGCTTCAACAATATTTACAATTACAGTGAATAAGAAAAGCACAGACTACTAAATCCATTAGGACTTTGTACATCATTAAGTAATTTATCTTTTACCTAACGAGTCGACTCTTCATTTGTGTTCCCTGTCAACAATTTTTGAAATGTTTCCAAAAATGTTTATGTCAATTTTCTTCGTCTTATGTCACGTCTACCTTTACGATTGAAAAGCCCCACTCGGTTAAACACTCAAAATGATGCCAAGTTATTGGTATAAAACACATTCTAACCGAAGCAATATAAATAACTTTATGCATTTATGAAAAAAATGAATAGATTATATAGAAACAAATAAAATTATTTAAAGAATCGCCAAATGCTACTGTATTTCCAACCAGTTCCAATTGATTAAAATTATTGAGAAAAATGAAATGTAGCTTTTATATCGAGCAACGAAGACAAACAATTTTTACGTTGTATAAAAATCCGCAGTCTATAAAGGACCATATTAATCAATGTTTTGCCGGGTCGGTTGATCGATACGATCATCGTTCCGAGCTTATGGTGGTCCGGACAAGCAAGAACTACCCCCATCACTGTCTCCCTGACGTATCGATAAGACCTATCCACTGTATGATGGCGGCGCCACAGTAAATGTTAACAAATCAGTCTTACTAAACTAACGATAATTTACTTCGATACCGGTTTGAATCATGACGCGATTCCTGGGAATTGATACGTATCAGTATTAATGGATACGTCACTGGATTGGTCTTATCACTATTCGCATGCATTGTACCGGTGACGCCATTGATGGCGCACCGGCATCATGGATCGTCAATGCATTTTTACATTTGATTTGCTTTGCTACGCGGAATTCGTGCGACAGAATTTCTATAAAAATTTATGATTTTGAACAGCAAACGGATCTTTTATTCCTGGCAATTTCGCGACAGAAAAAAAGAAAATATACACACGCGAATGTTCTCGGCAGGAATCGTCGAACTATTTCCGTTGGTGCGCAATAAATGTGACAGAACGTTTTTCATCATACTTGCAGAATTGAATGTACCGGAGGACGCGTCGCAATAATAATTTGTGAAAATGGCGAGCGAACGAATTAAACAAATTATTATCGCGCCCCGGTTCGCCGTTTATTTAATTCTACGAGTGCGACTCTACGACCTTTCGAGAATCGCGTCGAATATTGTCTATAAAATTTATTAATTTGTCAACAAGTAGAGAAACAAATCTTTTCGATGTAATCGTTAATTTATTGCCATCACTTTTTACCCGTTCTCGTTCTCCCTATGTAATTTGCAAAATTATAATAGCTGCTGTGTCCTCGGTCGTGTTATTTCAGGATAACATTCGTTATTTCTACATAGAAAGGATTTTTGAAAAATAGATTTAAACGATTTCAATTCAATTAAGTAAACTATTGGGACTTAAACATTAAGAGAACCGTCTTCGCTAAAATCAAGAACTTTGTGCCAAAATCAAGTAGATAAGATTTTTAATTTGTGTAAAATATGTAAAACTTGAGCAACTAGAATGTGATTAAAAAAAAAATGGACCTACTTGGATTTTGCACCGAGGACCTAAATTTCACTAGGAGAAATTAATATAATAAAACATTTCGCAGGCATTAAGCTTGCGTAACATATTTTTAGTTCATTTGTGAAAGCGCGAACTATGCACACATAAATTTTTTATTTTCGCATGCTTGCATTTTCTTGCTGTTTGTTCAGCCAGTTGCTCGGTTGATTTGTATTTTTACTTGCTTTGGTAAAAACAAAATGTGATTTCCCGTGTCGAACGCTGTAAAACACGTTGATTCTTTTTCGCTGTTTTCGTCATTTCTCTTTCGAATGACGGCTTGTCAATGCGTAAAAAGCCGAAAACCAGCAGTGTTAGTCAATCGACAGTGCAGAGAATAAGCAAAAAAAAAAAAAAATACTGTAAAAGTATATTATTAAATGTTGGAGGAAGACCAAAAATATACCGAAAGAAATTTCTATTTTGTTGTAGTCGATATACAGCCTTTGTAAAAAACACAAGCATATAGTAAATATAAACTTTCTTTTTTTCTATGCAATTCTGAACGATGCAGAACTTCTTATCATTGTAACCGCAAAATAAATAGTAGTGCAAAGGGTTGAACATTTTTTACGTCAACCCCTTCTACAGATTAGGAAGGGAAAGGTTTGGAAGGAACCATACGTCGTGAAGAAATACATAACTGTTGAGGTGTAAGCTGATAAAAAAAAAATTACAAAATTTGACTATATGGACTTACACCTATAAGTCTTATGCACTTGCATAAGAGTGGTTCGCGCAAGCTCTAACAAGCCATAGCTTCTTTTTGTTTGGAAATTAGAAAAAAGAGTTGGATGAAAAATTGATTCAAAGTGCAAAACCGAGTCAGTCTATTTTGGTTGCCATTGCTAAACGAGGAGACATTAATTATTGAAAAAAAATTCTCAAGTTACTTCTAACTATGATAAAACGAATTACAATGTTGATTTTTTGTTATTCTTCTATATTCCTAGCAATAAATAATGATTTATACAAAGCTTGTGGTTATTGGTTCAGTTTTGCTGCTTACTGTAGGTCCGCGATACGGGGTCCGGAGTTAGGTGAATCTGGAATTCACACACAGGAACGAGGCCCGTGGCACGCGCGGTTACCATGCGTGCACGCGACAGAGCCAGGTGGGTTTCTAGGAAAGGTAAACGAGTGTGGATAAGGGCGTAGGTAGAGGAAGACAGAGGGTAGATTCAGCCCCTGGAGCTAATGGTACGCGAACTCGTATACGAGGCCCGGCTCTGTGGTGCGTGCCGTATCTCTGTACGTGTGCGTGCGTGTACGTGTATGCGTATATATATGTGTGTGTGTGTGTGTGTGTGTGCAAGAGGGTGGCGGGAATCAGAGAGGGTCAGAGAGGATCAGGGGCAAAGTGGCGGAGGAGCTGTATCGATGTCCGGGCGCGTTCACCATCGTCGGCACACACGCCGTCAGTATCCTGCAAACGAGTAGCACACTGTATGGCTGTTTCGCTCCCTCTCTTAGCCCGGTCCCAAGCTACCGATATCTCGCTTTCGCAAGCGCAACATCGCCGCCGGTACACCTACCGCCATCAGAGTAACAGAGAAGACGAAGCACAGCTATCACCATCGCCTGGTACTGCCACCGCCTTTCTTTCACCTGTAGAAGTATCCTTTGCTCCTCTTTCCACTCCGGACGCGCGTCGATGCTTCTCTACAGCCTCATCGGATACCGCTCAACTCGCCATTCTTGCTGTTCGCGCGTCTACAAATTATCAGCCGTAAATTTTTTCCTCGTACCTACCCCTCTTCCTCGTTTCTCGTTTCTCGTTTCTCTTTTCTCTCTCTCTCTCTCTCTTTCTCTCTCTGTCTGTATTTTTTTTCCTCTCATTTTCCGTGTTTCTCTTTTACTCCGAGTACTTTCTTCTCGCACACCAGCACAGGAGTCTTCCTCCTTTTTTTTTTCTCCTCGGATCCTTTTTCTATCGCTTCCACAGGATACTGTATCGTGCCCATCTATATCCTGCGGAAAGCAACAAGCGCTGATAGGCGGATCGTTCCGCATCACGCGTTCGGCAACCGACCGATTCGAAAATTCTGCTGGTTATTTGGGGGAGGGGGGGGGGCTGCTGCACTCTCCGGTGATCTCGCGCGGGTTTTCCCGTGACAAACGTTAACACGGTGGATGCTGTGTTATTCGTACACAGGTGACACATTCCGGCTGAACTTTACAATTTCCAACCCCTTTCCTCTCACCCCCACCCCAGCCTTCTTTGGTACCTATAGTGAGGGACAAAAGGATGGGACGCAACGTTTCGTTGCGTTTTCATACGATATCGGAAGATAATGTGCTAATTTTAGTAAATCAATTATAACTAGGCTACCACCGGATCTTTATGCATTTAAGGCTTATGAAAATTTTCGAAAAATGCTATAATATAAGATTCGATAGGATTCATCAATGATGAAGGTCATTCATGTTTCTTTTAAATGGAATCATATATTTTTTATTGCATCAGCTGATGCTCCCTCATATTCTTTACAAAAAAGTATTAATCTATTTGTGTAAATAAATCATTCGTGTACCATTCAACTTCATCTAAAACATTGTTTGCTAAATCTAGATGTCAAAATGTGGTGACCCACCCTGTATTTGCGAGAATTAACAAAATTAGATAATCGAAATTAGATCTTTTTGTCGTGGAGTGTGTAGAGTAAACACACTGTATGCGTGGGGAAGCAACAAGCGCTAGTTTCGTTGCGAAACAGCTCGCGCGTCGGCGAAGGAACGATTAAAAAATTCTTTTTGTTTGCCAGAGGGGAGCTCGAGACACGACCTTGACCGCAGGAACAAGTTTTATCGACACGCCGATGTCGACGTTCCATCCCCCCCCCTCCCCACGCTGTCTCTCCCTTTTCCACCCTGAACTCTCCTTCCTCGAACTCCCTTGGCAACCTTCTTTTTCCGGTCTCACGCTCCTCTTCGTACCTCGTCTTCTCGTGGCCCTTTCCGCGTTATTCCCTCGTTGAACGCCTTGTCCGTCGAGATCGATTTGAAGTTTCGCTGATGCAATCGTGATATCTATTGTTCGTGCCGAAGCGCCGCGGCGCGCGGCGGTCTTATCTTGTTTTCACTCGAACGTGTGCGGATAGTTAAGGAAAAGAAATTGCTTATTGTTGCGCAGACCCGGCGCGGCGCGGCCCGGCCCGGCCCGGACAACGTGTTTTTCGAGAGGGACGGCAGGTGGGAGGCGGGTACGCAAATATCATGGGACATCCGCTGACAAAATATTGCCTCTGCGGGACTGGCGCGTCAATATTTTCCGTTTTCAAGCGCTTTTATTATTTGACCGTGGACCGGCTGGGTGGGAGACGTGGGGAGGGGCGCACGTTTCCATCGCGGAGTCTCGAAATGCAGTCGGTTTACACTTTTTATGTAATTGCTTCGCACCGTTACTAGATTGACTAACCCGAAACCTTTTGTTGATTATTTCGCACGGTTTCCGCAACGATGGCACATCGCTTGTGCTGTTTTCGAGACACCGATGCAGAAAACTCGCTAATTAATTATACTTTTCGCGAGAAGAGTCCTGCAAGTCAGAATACTTGCAGCGCATCCAGAAAGGATTAGGTTGTTGCATATGAAATGTCCGACTTAGAATGCAAATGTTATGAAAAGTTTTGAGGGGGAAAAAAAACGATGAAACAAAACAATTTTGATGTACGATTTTTGTTAGAGTTTAAACGATAGATTTACAGCGAACTTTCCAGCTGCTTAAGGTGCACCATGACGGCTTTTACATCGATGAACTTGGTCCTTGTTTTTGTTCCATGAAACAGTGACAAGAAATCGTACATTAATTTTGAATCTCATCGATTGGGAAGGCGCTTATGTTTATCACAACAATGTGTATGTTTGCATGTATAAAATGATAGAAAATTGTCGTACACGCACTGTTAATTACAACTCCGAATAAATACAAAATTTTTCGACCTTTTCCGCTGTTTGGTGCGTCAGGATGATTGAAAGGAATTCGATGAAGCTGTAAAAGATTGACCGCATTGAAAACTAGGTTACAACCGCGATACAGAATTTTTCCACTTTGGTAGAGCGTCGTAGAAAAAAAGTTAGACACAAGATATAATAGATCTTTCTACCGTTAACTTTAAGAAAAAATGCAATAGTTCAAGTATTCTTACATCAATTATTAATCAAATGTAAAATCAATATATATATATATATATATATATATATATATATATATATATATATATTTCTGACACAAAATCTCAGTTAATGTGTTGCCTAACAATTGTTAATTTTTATGATTCTAAGTACTATACGAATGATACCACCTGAATTTAAAGAGCGGCAGAGCAGAATAAATAATAAATATTCTAACGAAATTAGGTACAGAGATTTTTTATTATAAATGGATCGAAATGTTGGAAAATCCAGAAATTACCGTCTACAATACTACCACGCTGGCACATTCTCGCTTGAATCGTAATCGCTACTGAACAGAAATAATTAAAAAATCATTAGCCATAACCGTAAACGAAACTTTTATTTCCTTGTTTCGTTCTAATTCAGCAATAACATTTTATGCGAAACAGGTAATTAGGAAAAATTTTTTCTCTCTCTTGCTCTCTTTACTTGTTCATAAATTATCCTTAATGCGTCTGTAAATCAACGTCACATTTGCAAAACATTTTTCGAAAAGAACATTAAAATCGTGAAAACAGTGTTTCTTTCATTTCAATTTTACATTTAATAAATCAATGTGTTTCAGCTATTTGGTGGAACAACCTTTTCTTTTGAAAAATAACAAAAAAAAAATCAATTTCTTCATACGATTTGACAATGAGAAATTCTATAGCTCTTATAATAGACAACGATCATCAAAATTGCAAACACGTTTTTGTAATACTAAAATTACACAAAATCATCTACATTTATTTGATTTTTCAAAGAATCGTTCTACAAATTTCTATGATTTTGTTATGCCGAAAGCTTTGTTTTTAGTACATTGTTTTAAATCTATAACTTTTCTTTTGTTGTGCAAGTAGTTTTCATGGTTTCGTGGCATCGTGTTTATAATTTTCCAACGTACTTTCAACGTTTTGTTTACAATAAACACTGTTTAAAACCCAAAGTGTTGGCTTCGTCCGCCATCGCAAGGGTAGCCCTTTGAGTTTTCTTAGGCGACGTATCACGTGCAAACGCCATCAAAGCTAGAACGATCGAAAGATCAACAGCCCGACGTTGCACTATGTTTGATGCAGCTTTTCTTGACTTTCAAGGCTCTCAAATATTGCTGCCTCATAAATTACAATTATTTTATTAGCGTTCTGCACAACAGAATTTTCAGGTGTCACATAAATTGCAATTAGCTTCCCTTTATGGAAAGAAATGTCGAACATACATTACCACTTTGTCTTTTGAACTCTTACAAAATCAATTCTAAGACACAAGAATTTTTATGGGTATAGTCTTTACTCGATATATGTTCGAAATATCTTCGAGTTTCGCTGTTCTTTTCTATGTATGACCTTGAATGAAAATGAAATGAATTTGTGACTACTATAAGACAAAGCTTGTTGAAATAATATTTTTTTATTTAGAAAATCTGAGTAGAAATTTACGTAGTATACATATGTAAGTGTATTTGAATTGTTTTTTTTTTTTTAGAAATAAATAAAATGGAACACCCTGTATTTCCGATAAATAATTAAACAATTTGGTAAGAAAGCACTATTCCGGTGACGTAGGGCGTTGTTTATTTTTGTCGAGTTGATATTTTTGTAAGTTCGAGCGTGGAACTGTGAATCGTAACGGAAACGAAATGTTTTTACAACATTCGAATGTAAATCGATATGACGGAAGCTGGGTATCGACGCGAAACAAACGGAACTCGATTCTTCGGCTATAAACTAAAAGATAAACAACGGCCACGAATTTTGTGCGGAACTCGCCTCGTGAACTAGTACGCCATAGTTATTAGAAATAGCAATGGACTTGATTGGTTGGGCGCAGATTTAATCGAACGTTCTAATCACTGTCAATATCATTATCGGTGAAATATACCGTTCGTGCACACAAATCAACGGCCCCTGTGTGTGCGACGGATCCTTGTTACCGTGTGCGTAATCGCCAGTGTGTATGTAAAGAGCTCTCTACAACGAGCTCCTCTCCCGTGGTTATACAAGTATCCCGCGCTTTCGATGTTGCATTATAACCGGCGTTTATGGTTATTGTTCAACTTGATACTATGCACTCGTGAAATATTGGTCTTCCTATCACAGATTAAAGCTTCCGAACTTTTCCGAACTTCGTGGACACGCGTGTTAATTAATCGTGACGATACAGTTTTTATATTTGTTCCATTTTTATTTTAACATTTAGCATCGTATGGTAATTTTAACATCGTGTATGCGAACAATAATTGGAGTGAAATATAAATTTCATTGCTAATGGATTCAGTAAACGAAAAATGTATCTTCGCGTACATTGTCGACAATTTCTATACTCGTGCATACACCGATATTTGTTAATAATTCTTATATCGTTATTTCAACGTTGTGTTTGGAAACGAGCCAATGAGTGGAGTGAAATGTAAATTTATTTTGCTAATGTTTTCAATAAATGAAAAATATAAGCTCATATTCTTCGTTGACTGTTTTTATATTCGTGCGAATTTAGACATTTGTTAATCATTTTTAAATTGTTATTTCAACTTCGTGTTCGAAAACGAAACGATGATTGGAATGAAATATGTTTCTTTTTGCTAATGGATTCAGTGAATGAAGTATAGATACAACTTCTCGCATGCTTTTGTAGTCCATTTTCATACTTGTGCATTTCTATTTTTTTTTTTTTTTTTCATATTCACTAACGGGTATTGCAATTTAATTTTAACTTCGCATTTGGAAAGGGAACGGCAATTGGAGGGAAACAGAAATTTTTTAATGGATGCAATAAACGAGAAATGTAACTTCATACACTTCGGTGACTATTTCTATACTAGTGCATATTTTAGACGTCGTGTTTGAAAAGGAAACAATAACTCGAGTAAAATATGTTCCTTTTTGCTAATGAATACCGTAAATGAAAAATGTAATTTTACATGCTTTGCAGACATGTTTTACACTTGTGCATATATATCTTTATTTAGTGATTTGTTAAAAATAATTGCTATATTTCTATAATTCGTGTGAGAAAAAGTGGGAGGAGAGTAAAATTTCATTTTTCGTTATCGTTCAATTCAATGAACGACAAACAAATTCCAGCTGCATTATAAATCTCAATTGTTCCTGTATTTCGTAAGTTTTTTAAAGCTTTTTCGGAACTCATAAATGCATAAAGATTCGCAATGTGTCCGCGCGCTTTTAATTGGTTTCATTTGTTATTTGTCACATTTTTAAAGGTAAAAGTGAAACGAAAATCCCAGTGAAATATTATTTGTCCATCAATAGATTCACCAAATAAAATATAATTTATACCGCCTGCACTTCACGATTTGCATATTCTAATATTTTGAGGACGTTTATACTTTATGAATGCACACAAACACGTACTTCGTATAGAAACTTTTTCATTTAACTTGTCTTTTGTTAACGTTTTTAAACGTAAAAAGGAAACAGCAGTTACAGTGAAATGTAATTGTTTCCACTTTGCACTGTGTTAAATTTCGCCTGGTCTCGTAATTGAGGTTCTGAATAATTTTTATATTGCAATTACGAGCTCTTGTTTAATTTGTTAATTTGCTTCGATAGTCGATGTAAAAGAACAGAGTCTTATGGTGAAAAAGAAGAAAGAAAATACAAAGTAGTCTACATTGCGTTTTGTAGTTTAAAATGCGTTTTCGACGTACATCTTTTATAACACGTGAAACGTTCGTTTTTTTCTGTTTTCAGTTTTTATAGCTGTGAATTTGTTAATTGAAAATACGCGGGCGTTGAAGTCGACAGATTTTTCTTATCCAGATAGAATGTTTGCAAATTTCTCAAAACGACTGACGTTCCAGATTTTATGAAATCAGACAATGCATTTTCCGAGGCTGGAAACAATTTGCCATTTCAAAAAGCTGTTACACGAATTAAAATACTCAGTTTTACACCATTCGACATACTCGTTCGATATCTCGTGTTGATTATAATTCTTTGCGACAGCTGCACAGCTTTCTAAACGACAAAACGTTTTGAACTTTGAAATCTGCAGAAAATACATTTTCTCTGTTAACATTTCTCGTTGACATTTTACTTTTTACTTCTGGAGAAATGGTAAGGTTTTCCTAAACTTTTTCATTACTTATTTTTTCCAATTTCACCGATTTTCTAATAATAACGCAATTTTTAAGTGACGCCAAAAATAGCAAAATTTTTAAAGTAGTTTTCTTTCAGCAATTTAAGTTAAAAATTAAGCAGTAGGAAATCTGCCCGAGCCATTTCTGCTGTTGAAAAAATATAGCAGCAATTTGGAATTTTAGAAACTTATTTAGGTTGCTCGTAAGTTAATCGGTGCAAGTCCCTAAGCATGAAAACTGGCATAATTAAGTCTTTTAAAACTTGATTTTAAAAAAACACCAGTGGATATGAGAGTTTGGAAGAAATATTTATTGACAGATAGCATACAAATAAACTTAAACGCGAGGAAAATAAAACTAAACAGCCATGGTTCGAAGAAATTTATTTGAGAAAATTGGACTTCGTTAATTGTTTTATTTCATGAAGGTCAAAAAATTTGGAAGCTTAGAAACTGATTCGACGTTTTTTGATACTTCTGTCTCCGAATGGTCTTCTCGAGGAAGACGGAAACGTCTGAATGAAACATTCCCAGAACAAGATCCGTCGAATTTGTTTAACTTTTCTCGTCCAGTTAAGTCGATTTCCATTTCGTTCTCTTCCAAGCAGGTTTGTTGCCAGCCGTTGCTTTGTCTTAAGAACGGTAAAACGTAGCAATGCATAATTAGACGTCCGTGGAGTTATTATGTGTTAACATAATATAACACATTTATACTTGCTAAGAGGATAAAGACAGAGGGCACTCGTCGCAACTGAGACAAGCGGTTTTAAAGCGGTTGGAAATAGAAAGGAAATTCACTTTTATGCACTTTCTCATCAGCGAAGACAGAAACTGTAATTGAACTTTTCGTTTAAGAAGAATTCTACAGTTTTGTCTGCGTTAATCGCCGTAGTTTTTAATTGCCTATAAAAGAGTATTAGGATCGTGATCTCGCGATAATATTTCCTCGAAAGTGCTGTTCATCCTGAAAACTATTCGCGTTTTTAAACGCGGTAAAGTTTGAGTGCGATACGCAATAAATGGAAAATCTAAAATTGAGGTATCTTTGAAAATAGTTGTTAAAAACACACAAATTAAATAATAAATAAATTAATTAAATAGTAGTTTAAAAAAATATATAAAATATAGAATTGAAGTAAATTAAGACCAGCAGTTTCATAATATCAAGATCATATCAGTTTCTTGTAAAATTATTGTAATTGAAGTAACATTAGAAATAGCAGTTTAAGGATATTAAGGTCATAAAGGTTACTTGTAAAGTCAAAGTAGAAAGTAAATGTAGAATCTAAAATTGAGGTAACAGAATATTCAGATCAAGAATTATCTTCAAAAATAGCAGTTCAAAAATGTCGAAAATAGTGTCGCAGATAGTGGAAAACTACGTCGATAAGTATAAATAGAAGAATTGAGTTCCATTTGAAAGAAGACGCGGTAGTCGACGAAAATAATTTATATACTTCGAACATTCAAAGTAACTAAAAGCTGGTGAATGGTTGAATTTAAAAATGGGTTTGAAAGTGCTAAAAATTGATTTCTTGAATTTAGAAATGAAAGAGCAGTTAATAAGACAATACGATTCTCCGCGAAAAATTCTGTGAACGTTTCCCAAGAGAAGTTTCGTTTGAAAAACGATCTGCATGAAATTATTCCTAACAGAAACAGATTTCGTAGCACGGGGGAAATTATAAAGACATTGCGGGAGCATCAGAATCATTCATGTAATACTTTCTTCCATGGCCTCGGGAGACATCAAAACTGTCCTGTGCTTTGAGGCAACGGATGTGCACTTCAACAGTATCAGAAAGCACTTAAATTTATAATAATTTAAGCTTGCAAGCTTATTCGAAGACGTGCAGACAACGAAACGACGCAATCTTCTATTATTCGTTTATTAAAAAACCCCTTTACACTGAATGTAATCACAAGATTAAAATATGAAATATTTTTACTTTGTAAATATTTGAACAAATTCATATTTTGAAGTTTCATTAATTTAAAATGGTTTTTTTTGTCACGTATTAACAAACTTTTAATTAATATACTTACAAAAATCCACGTACGAATAGAAAATACAGCGCCGAATAAAAATATTAATCATTGCAGATTGTAAATATTTAAACAAATTCACATTTCATAGCTTCATTGTATGTATATATAAAATGTTTTGGTTTGTAATATATTAACAAACGCTTACTTTACATTTCGAGAAACTACTCTTAAAAATGCATATTTATGTACGTTGTATATTATACAATATAAAATCCATAGTTTACACATTACAAATGGTAAACCGAAAGAATTGTTCTACAAAACTTTTGTGTAGTTTATTTTATATTCTGAACCTTCGTTGATTTAGAATCGACTGTCCTGAAAAATGAAGTTTCGCATGGAAAAAATTTCACCTCACATTTTCCATTTATTTAAAGAAAAATTCGTTCTACAGTTCTCGTTTATTTTTCCATGAAAAATCAATTCGTTTTCTATTTTCCACAATACCCGACACGCCCACGAAGTAAGCACATATTCCGGAATCTAAATTTTTCTGTTCAAATATCTGTTTTCCTTTTTGAAAAGTGACAAAAATTGTCATTTTTATCCAAAATTATCCAAAATTTGTGAAATTTTCAGCATGGATATAATTTATTCGAATGAATGAAACACATGTTTTAAATTTTGAATACAGGCTCCAATAGAAAAGCTGAAAAAACTAACTTTTACTATTTCTTTTGCGATTCCTACCAATTAAAAATTTTTTCAAAAATTTTTTCAACCTCGTCTAATAAAGTAATCCTTCTAACTTCTCAATAACATTAAAAGTCATTTGATCTAATTTAAAAAAAGTTATGTTGTGTCAAATAATGTGTAGTCAGTTTTGCTCCTTATTGTATATCATCGCCATCTTATGAAAATTATTAAACAAAGAAGTACACTCTTACCGGTCATCTGGTTTTTACAATCGACTTGGAAAATTTGTATTTCGAATAAAGATCCGCATTCTCATCGCTGAATAAGAAAGAAAAAAATCTATGAAATTGGCAGCGCTTGATTGTCCAGTTCAGGAACACGAACGAATTTATATTGCACACGCTAATATCCCCGAAGTACACTGTGACGTCTACAAGCAGTTGAAAGCAGCGAACGCAACGGTTTCCTGAGCAACCATACTCGCGGCCGGGCGGTCGGTGCACAATTGTGCGGCGAGTTCTCGCGGAATTTGAAATTCACGAATTTGAATCTTTCAGTGGCCGACGCCTGGACCGTCACGGCTGGCAAAAACCTGTGATGACTTCGTCTGGCCGGGGCCGAATGCCTTCGAAAATATACAATGAGGCGCAATAAAGAACCTTTCTCAAAAACTGCATTGTCCAGGGCAACCGCAGCGTGACCCGAACGCGTGACTTGAACAACGACGTGTCACCATGTACTGCCCATATAGCAATCCTTATATCTCTCTGTGTGTACGTGTGTATATGCGTTTGTGTGTGTGTGTGTGTGTGTGCTCCGTTTCACAATTGCGGACCCGGTTTTAGCGAAGGGCAAGAACAACGGGCAAAAGGGTTGACATAGTACTGTAACGTGGACCTTGTACGCGTACTTCGCTTGAGCTTGTCCGAAACCGCTCAAATGATTCCAGTCGTACCGACACAACCACGCCCGAGGTGTCATTAATCACGTTGCGAGACCCATCCCGTTGTACCAATCGAAAATCGAAACATGCCTATACATTTGTCTTAGTACGAGTGGGTTCTCTTGATTCGAATGTACGACAGCGATTCGTCTTCCCCTAACAATGCGACGCTTTGTTGTCACCCCCCCCCCACCCCCACCCATCCCTCATAATTGAGCAACCGCTCGGATTAATCCACCAACCATATCCGGTGAGTTGACACACTTTTCACTGGTGCTGAACGAATAATGCGCTTTTGCACATCATTTTATCAGTAAAATGTGCATTTGATGCGTTTGTAATAAAAATGTCTAGGTGCAATTTCGAATGGGGTGTTCTGATTTTGAACTCTCAAACAATTAATTCCTTTTTCCATTTTATTTATGCATTAAGTATCGAGTATCGAGTATCGAGTGAAGGTATTCAGTAATACCTATTGAGTTTGCGAAACGTCATCAGACAATATTTTTAAAACAGACTGGTGAAAAGGTGTTCTAGAAAATTCTACAATTTTCATTAATTTCATCGCATCTCTTAATTAGCGTTCCACTTTGGATAATAAAGTACGCAGCACCACGAAAGACTAAACCCTATTTTCTTGAAAAACTTGAAGTTTCTTTTTAAGTGTAAACCTCTGAGAATATTCTTCACTAGGTTCACACAGAACCTTGTAAAAATAACGAAAATCTGAGTCTTCAAGAAGGAATTCTTGTTATTAAACTTTCCTAATAAACTCCTTGGTAAAACGAGATCTCTTGGAAGTGAGTCCATTGTCGTTGTTTGTCGATTATTGGCAAACATAGACTCGAAAATATATATCTGAGAATGTAACAACAGTATACTAGTTCATAAAAATTAATCATCGGCGGAGTTACTTAAGTGGCGCATTTGTATCTCTAATTAAAATAATGGTGATGGTCTTGCTTTTACAAGACGATAGCATAATCAACACTTCGCGCGTGTGGACAGCTACGACGCATTAGAGTAAACGTAATTACTCGAGTTATGTAGAATAAAACGCATTACCATTTAATTTATACGAAAGCAGTGCGCACGTTAGGTTAGCAACATTTGCATAGGGTGATAGACAACTCCGTGAACAGGGAACCTCGCGAAACAGTATAAATATAGGGTACTGTCAAGCATGAGGAGGAAGTTCCATTTGATACCGGTTTAAGTTCAAATTGAATCGCCAGCGCGCAGATGATTCAATTCGAGCGACGTCAGTATCTTTAACCCTTCCCAATTAACTAAATTAGCTCGTGAAGGCTGCATGAGCTGGTTCTCATCATGCTGTCGAAACCTCTCAAACAGCACTTCGACAAATATACTTCTTAAGCAGTGACAAATTTAATTATCATTTATAACGTTGATAACGAAGAAATATTGTGGATGGAGATTAAATGGTTGATGCGCATACTTGTATTGTTAACTCGTTCAGGTGGACGCGTCAAGGTCTTATGTAGGTCAAATTTGATTTTTTTAATTGATATTTTCTTATACACCAATCGATGCAGCTTTTCATAATCTATAAAATGGTGTTACCTTTGTACGTTGAAAAATGATTAGTTTCGGAGTTATTTTTATTCAAATATTGCTAGTAATAACGTAAATCAAGGTAGTAAGATTTGATGAACCACCCTGTATATAGACTGTGGATTTAATGTGTTTATGATCGAATACAAACAGCAAAGACACTTGAAAAGAATTTAAAAATATTGTTGCAACCAAGTAAAGTAGTTAAAAGAAGATACAAATGTTTATGTAGCTACTTCGCATGGCAACTAAATGCAGACGATTTTCATTTTTCATGAAAATTATTTCGACCCTATTTTATCGATTAACGTTGATATTAAACGCAAGCAGTTCAATCTGAAGCAATTCAAATACAGTAATAAATCGGTGATTAGTACAGATAATAAATGCTCAACGATATTGTGGTTGAAACAAGCAAATATAATTCAAATTGTGTCGCGCTTTTGGGGTCCTTTCAACCAGAAAAATGCCACCAGTATATATATATGTATCGACAATAAATTTCTCATTTCAAAGAAAATTTGCCCGTGTTCGATATTAATGCAAAACATGCGCTCAAACGATCCTGCGGGGTAGCGTAAACGGCCGGCGCTTTGCAAATGCGAACGTGTAATACATCGTGGTCGGTGGTTTCTAATTTGTAGTGGCACAGGTGAATGTGAATAATAATATAACATATAGGCGTGTCGGTGCCGGGCAAGAGATATGCAGAAACGTCACGGGAAGTGTTCTACGCCCCCAGCCGGGGGCAGTCGATCGGCAGATACCGTCATTGTTAAGTAACAATCGCGCGGACCGGTAACGTCGGATAATATTAAGTTACGAATTCCGCTGGGTAATGCCGCACTGACAGTGAAAATCGATTTCCGCAACAACTAGTTTCTGCTTCGTATTTCCCCTTCGAGCACAGGCCCGTTCAACCTCGATTCGTACGGAGTTTCCCGAGGCCGCTGCATAACATTCGAAACGGGGAAGGAGGGAGGGGGGGAGCGGGCTTCCTCACTCCTGGACAAAATGATAGTCAATTTTTTTCGTGACTGTGCAACCACCGCTTTACATATTGCAACTTTTTCTTCGCAATGTCGTCTGAAAAAGTGATGCACGGCTTTTTTTTTAGTCGTTTTCTCGAGCTTTACACCAGTGTAAGTTACATACATCATGAGGACTTTTGTACAGGGTGTTCGACTACAGGTGGGAGAAAATTTAAGGGGTGGTACTCCATCGCAATATAAGACGAAAACGAAGAGTAAACAAATTGTGATTTCGGCTTCGTGTTTTAGATATTATCGATTCAAAATCCGCCTGAAATGCGGCAACCCGGCCAACAGAGGTGTACGTCATAGAGGCGCGCGACAGTCAGGTGTCAAGTGACGAATACTTGGCCTGCCTCGCGAGAAGTCACCTGGCAAGAATTCGCAGCGTAAACCGTCCAATTGGGTCATTCCACACGCATTTTCGGTTCTAGCCGAATTATTGGCTAAAGTGTGTGACGTCAAAGCCGAACTATTGGGTGCGAGCGAGGACCCCCTTCGATACCTGACTGTCGCGCGCCATAGTAACGTAAACAACGTGCATCTCTGTTGGTCTGGTTGCCGCATTTTAGGCGGATTTTTAATCGATGACAACTAAGAAATGACTTCACTTTGTTTTTACATTGTCTTGCAGAACGCACCTGTAGTCGAACACCCTGTACGACCGAAGTTGTGACTAATTTTTATTTCGTAAAACAGTGGGAAAAAATCGTACGTCAATTTGCGAGTAGTCGTTGAGAAGAGCAGGCCTGAATCTACGGTGGTTTCAATCGCGAGAAAAATATCTGAATGTTTTGCTGAATTTGCAGCATTTTTTTTTGTTTAGAAAAAATGGGTCTTTAGTTTAGCGCTTGCTACGTCGTGTAAAAATGAACAAATTGCTTTGCTTGTTCTCTATGTAGTCTTCGAGAAATTAAAGGTGGCACACACGTATTTTGTCCAGGAGTGTGGACGCGCAAAAGGGTTTTCGAGGGTGGCCCTGGTCCTCGTAGACGTCTCCTTGTTCCCACCTTCGGGCTCATAAAAGAGTAAAGTCTTCCTGATTCGTTAATTGCGACGACGACAAGAAGAGGACCGAGGCGCCGAACCGCAGTGCGAAATCGATCGACGTTTCCCTGATTTCCGCTGAAAGGAAACTCTCGGCGAATTTCAGTTTCATTAATTTCGAAGATCTCGCCCTCGGTCCGGCGAGAGGAACGCCACTTGAACATTGTCGTCTATCGAAGGAGAGAGCCCACTTGAAAATTCCAATCACACCCCGTTACCGAGTAGCTCGAACGAAAAAAAAAGACAGTTTTCTTCGCAACGTTTAATCGGAACTATTCGATGAATCTAAATCGGGCGGGCGCGCACTCTCCTCCCGCTGTTCGCCTAGCAGCAGGGTCGAAAAATTTTCCCGCCCTCCCGTTGGTCGCGCGGAAGACTTATCCCGACCGTGATCAAAATCTTTATCATCGGCGTCGCGAATCTGATAACGGGGAAATTCGACGGACGCCCGGCGTACAATTAACTGCTCCGGCAGGGAAACTTCTCGGTAGCGTGGGAAACTCGTTTGCATCTTTTTACGCGAAAATTAAGTACGATTTTTATACGTAATTAATTTAACACCGACTCTACCGTGCCTTTAAAGTAACCGGCACGCATGTTGCATCTGTTTACGCGAAAATTATGTACGATTTTTTCGAACCTTGAAAGAACATACCGTCTTATAGAATTATTGCAATACAGTGGGGGACAAAAGTGCTCGTACACTTGGAATATAGAAATAAAACCAACAATGTTTTCTATTAGGTTGTACCATATGAAATGTCCGTTGTGTTCGTTTAAAGTTAATCTTAAAAATCGGACGTTTCATATGTTACAACCTAATATATTATTAAGTATATTCAAATATACGTAACGGTATATTATACATTACACTTCTAACAACAAATGAGCAAAAAACAAAGACAATAACGTCACTCGGTAACTTGAAATGAATTCAAAATTCACACTACTGTAAGAAACTACAGGGACAAAAGTATTCGTACATTTCATTATTACAAGTGTTGCAATTAATCTAACGGGAATTTTCTAAATTAATACTTAGTAGGATAGCCCTTCTGACGAATTACTTCGTGTAATCTATTGGGCATTGATAATACTAAACTTTTAATGAAGTCAGGTTCTAAATTACACCATTCCACCAGTTAATAGTTTATGTACCATTTTGTTGCATACATCTGATTTGCACAGGCTTAACCATGAACTTTCGTATAAATTCATTCTTTGTATGTCAAGTCAAACGAACGATCAGTAGAAGATCTTCACAATTATATGAAATTACTTAATTTGTGAATTTCATTATTTACGCAATTCCCTGATACAAAGACACACTCTCATTCTGCAACCATAAGACGACTCGTGAACGCAACGTTGATGAAATACGCGAAAGTGTCGCAAAATATTCAGCGCAATCATGTCAACCGTTTCTAAGCTAGAAAATACACGAATTGTTTTCTTGGAGAGGGGAATTAAATCTAATGCAGAGCAATCATTTCCAAGTATGAATTGATATTATTTGCTATATAAGTCGGATTATTGCGATCGTTCTTCAGGTGCGTGGTGGCGTCCGTTTAATTAAACCGAAGTAATTATCAACAAGTATTATTCCGAACACGAAATTGGCATTTGTTGGGGGAACGGGTCGTCGGCGAAAGGGTGGGAATTTACGGGGCGAAAGAAGTAATGAAAACAGGCTATGACACAGATGCGAAGATAGTTCACGTTGCGCCGGCAAAAATATGATCGCGCCGTCGATAGATCGGCACAAAAGCGTCGATACGGATTTCCTCTTTTCCTCCGTATCAATATTCTCCTTCGGAATCGAGTTGTAAACACAGTTATTGGGATTATCGTGCGACACAAGCGCGACGTATATCTCACAGATGCCGGCCGCGATTTCGACGTTTTCCACGCTCGCTAAATAACTTGAACCAGGGTAACCATTCGAGCCACCGCCGCCGCTGCCAGTGTATGTCCGTTTCATCGATCTACAATGCCGGATAAAACAAACAGCGCACCTATATTACCGCGCATTTGATAAAGCTGTGTATAAGAAAGCTTTACATCGAGCGCGTGCGCTGCATCGCGTTACCGGAAATGCTTTAAATGCTTTTTCGAGTGGTAATCGAGAGCTTCGAGTGCGCGCCATTTTGATGGCTGACGATGATCGTGACACCGCCGATGTACAGTGGATTCAAAATGTATTTGAACACTTCATTTCCGATTCTTTGCTCTAATCATATCTAGAAACAATCTCATTTATCTTGATTGAGAATAATATATTTGTAAATAGAAATAATGAAATTATGATCGAGAAACGAAGGCAATAATTAATTTATAACGTTCACGTAACAAGTTCCCTACATTAATATAACATAGGGTCAACAGAGCATCCCTATATCAATATAATCCCTATATTATTATAACAAGTTCATTATATAAATTTCAGCTTGTTTTGATCCTCTTTCGTTTATACAGGTTTTAGTTTAGATTTGGATTTATAGTCCAGTTGAGTAAAAAAATATTAATGGCACAATTGAAGTAACAACTACCCTACATAGACATACTGTAACAAATGATATTTCACCGAATTCAACGATGTACCATACGTCCCTTCACATTAGTCATCAGCTAGTAACGCGGTCTAACCAAATAATGCGGACAAATGTTTGACACACACTAAATGTTTATATTAGGAAAGTGGTTGAATAGTTCTCCACTGTTTACGTTTCGCGACACTACACCTAGCATAGTTGTTACGTTGGTCGCGTTAATATTAGCAAACAATACCAACCTTAACAAGACTGTGATAGTTCCGCCTTGTCGCAATGTTGTTCCTGAACGAACAATTATTAAAATCTAATTATCGAAACGTAAGATGCTAGTAAAAAGTGTACTAAAATCTCGCCGTGAAAGAAGCGTACGCTCCCATTTAGAAAATGAATGGTCACCTTTAAATCCGTGAAGTGTCTCCGTCTGGCAAGAAATTGGTTTCAAAGATCTTAATCAGATTTTCGTCAGTCAAATTTTTATTAATTCGGTACTGTAATAATTCTCAAATATATCACATCGAATTAAGCCAGAATACAGTTTAAATCTTTATAAACATTCTGCTCGCTAAAATTTCGATTAAATTAAATTCGTAACCCTCGAGTATTGAGTTGAATTAAAATATAGTACACATTTTTATACATTTTCTTTTCAATAAAATCTCCGTCAAACGAATGTTACAACCTACAATATTGAATTAGATCAAAATATATTCGAAACCGAAATGATTTTTTTACACAAATAGATTAATACTTTTTTGTAAAGAATATGAAGGAGCATCAGCTGATGTAATGAAAAATATATGATTCTATTAAAAAAAACATTAATGACCTTCATATGTCCTTTACACGTTCACCTACAAAAAAAATGTACCATCAGAATGTGCCCCTCTCAAAACCATTCAACTTCGTTTAAAACATTGTTTGCTATACGTAATAATAGTGACGTAAATCTAGATGGCAAAATGTGGTGACCCACCCCTGTATAGAAGGGAAATATTCTAGAAATATATGTTTCATTTTCGAGTTAAAATAGCCTCGATTGTAAAGGGTTAACGGAAGTGTTAATAGTTTCTAAAATCCAGTCGAATGAAAATGGATTATAGAAAATTCCGAGTTTCATGGAATCGGTTTCGTTGATTTCGTTGATCGTAAGAATCAAGCCCGGTGTGGTTGACTGTTTTCGGTTCGCTCGACTCTTTCCACGGCTACATATTTGGTTTCCGAGTGGATCTGTAAACAAGACGATATGTGGGCCACTGTGGCGCGTATCGATCCATCGATATCATCGTGCATCTCGTGGACGGCACAGGAGGAGGAATTATATACGTGTCTGTGGTTTAACTACTTACACTTGAGACGCCTTACCTCGATTCCTCATGTAAATTGCGTCGTTTCCGGTTGACGGATCACAGCCAGACGCGGAACATTGCATTCCCTGTGTATACGACATACTCGGAACGACTCAACTCCTCATTCTGCTCACTTTCTGTCCCCCTTTTTCTCTCTCTCTCCCTCTCTCTCTCTCTCTGTTTCTCCTCGTCCTTTCTTCTCTCCTCCTTTTTCCATCGCTCCTTCTTTACCATTTCATCCATCTGTTAGCATTCCCGGCTACCGTTTTGTTTTCTTACGTTCGCTCCTCCTTCGAAATGTCCTTCCCGGTTTCTCTGTCCACCTCTCCATCCGACGCTTCTCTCTATTGATCTGCTTTTCCACAGATTTCTCGTCGAGACTCATTAATCCCACGGCGGAAAAATCCGATGGCAAAAAATTGTTATTCTTTGCTCTCCGGTTAGACTTTCTTAAAAATCCGCCTTGGCTTAAATCTGTTTTTCGATTTTCTTTCGCGAAGTTTTCGACTTTAGAGCAACTACATCACCGTGAATTCAAAGAATTTTCTTGGAGAACGTTGGTAAACGTTTTCATAGGTTATTTTGTAATAAGTTATATATCTCCAACCTATATCTCTAACCTATAAATTCGAAAGAAATTTATGATGTCTGTGTACATTTTTATATAAATTACTTTCTCACTTTTAATTCAAAGGAAATTTCGAAAACCTTGTATAAATACTTTATATAAATTAACGTTGTAAATACATTCGTTTTACTTCAATTTTATGAAATTCAGTAAAATTCTGTACACGTTTCGAGGATCAATTTTTTTATATAAATTTTATTTACAATTCGATGAAATCCATTAACGTAAATGGAATTAATAAAATCCTTTATGGAGTCTTTACAAAAATTAATTTCACGAACAATTTGACGGTTGTATAAACTTTGTAGAATACAGATTTTCTGCCAAATAGACTAGAGTGTGATGTTTCTAGAACAGCGGAAAACAACTTGTACAAAATACATACATTACATTTCTTTAATACTTCCGTTCACGCTGTGTGAACTGTGCAACGAGTCCGATTGTGCATCCAATTGTTCTAACTTCTCAAAAAAATTCAAGTAGTATAGTCGAACATTGACAAAGTTATGCGATTTTGTAAGAGTGTACGAATATTAGTTGGAGTCACTGTATATGAACAATTATTACGGCAGACGCAAGCATGATATCTAGAGCTTCCTGTTCGCTCAGCGACGTATGATCGAACAATATATCCCCGAGCAGAAACGTAACGTCGCGTCGTCGGGACGAGCCTGGAAAAACCATCTCTGAATAGTTTCTGACGTTCGAAATTCAGAAGTGAAATCGCAGTCGTGATCAGGTTCCCCGCTCGCGATTCAATGGACGCTGTGCAGTGACATGCGTAACGCGCCTCGTTGACGCATGCACACGTGCGCGCGCGTGTGTGTGTGTGTATGCAGCGTACATATTCTTTGTGTAACAAAGCGCCTAAGCAGAGGGAAGTCGGTGTGGAAGACGACGAAACTGACGAATCCACAGGAACGAGACGCGAGCAGAGAAGAGAAGAGAGGAGAAGAGAGGAGGAGAGAGGAGGAGAGAAGAGAAGAGAAGAGAAGAGAAGGGAAGAAAGGAAGGATGGAAGGAACGAAGAAGCGAAACGGAAGGAGAACATTGCGATGCATCGATTGCACCTGGCTGGTTCGGCGTCCTCGAATCGGCTCGACGAACGATTTCTTTGACTGGCTGAAAGCTTATGAACGAGCAAAGAGGGGAGAGAGAGGGAGAGCGAGAGAGAGAGAGAGAGAACCTACAGTCAGCGTTGCCTAATATCAAAGGCGAAACGGAACAAAAATGAACTTCGGGGGCCGGAGTGCAGTTTGGCAGAGACACTCGCGCGCGCGCGCGCGCGAGAGTATACTCGAAAGGTTAACGACGGGGCAATTTGTTTTCGTTAAATTAGCAGCCGACCAAGTGCCTCGAGGATGACTCAAAGAACCTCGGCTTCACACTGAAACTGTGTACGTGCCAACGGATCTGTGTGCGAGCACATGTACACGTGCATGCAAACGAACCGGTCCGCATCAATCCGACTTAAAGCAACATGATTTTCGGCTATGTGCTTTTTCTCGGATCTCTGATTGGATCTCGGGAAATTGGCTAGGGGATGCTGCCAAATGCGCATTGGTTGGTTAAATTGTTCCATGACAGCAGTTAGGGGAATCGGTGCTTAGATCAGGCTAGATTTACTACTCATAGCCTGTTAGCGCATCTATTATCTCATAATTTTTCGAAAGTCTTTGGTCCGTGGATAAGGATTTCTAGCAATGTTATTTTTAATTTTTTGTAAATTTTCTACAAATTCCTGAATGAATTCTTATTTTACTAGGCGTAGTTTCACGCGGTATAGCAACAACAACATTACGGAAGAAAGGCTACGAATTATTAAAAGAAATGCCAATGAGCACCGAAAAGCTTAACACTGAAAATATTACTTTTCTGGTGTAAATAGTTTCAAGCAGACCCTAACCTAACTTTATGGACAGTTACTATTCTTAGCAAGTTTGGGAAAATTTTTTTCGTATGATACACGGAGTCTAGGTTCGAGCAATTAATAAATAGATTCGTAATCACTTTATTGTCACGAAAGCTGAGCTCGACGCCGATACACGAAATCTGAAGCATTACTAAAATGAATAATAAATATCGCTTGCTGCTTTGAGTCGGCGACTAAACGATGCCGTTTCATGAAGTTTACTTTGAGAATTAAGAGCTTTAATAATGGACAATCTGCTTTTACGAGAGGTTGGGCAAGTGACCCCTTTAGTAGCCATACGAGGTTGCGATTGTTTTGTACCGAGCATTGGTTGGTGAAATGCACCAGTATACGTTATAAAGAAATGTTTGGTTTTCCCGAGAACCGATTTGTAAAATTTTTTTTCGCCCATTGTACGCGAATGTTTTTCACAAGAAGTAGAAGCAGACGCGTCAGTCGATATTCAATTGCACGAGTTCTTGGCGAATTTTCAAATTCGATTTCCTTGGGAACGAAGCAATAAATTATAAACAAAGCGTTTCCGCCGTGTGTATTCATTGTTTTTTGACAACTGCATATTACTGGGTATTTTAAATCTTTCTCTTGCGAGATGTATTTTTAATATTTCTCTTTGAAGATGTATTGTTATTCTTTGTTTGTTCAATTGTATGGAATTGAGCGTCAGATTCTTGTCTCGTTAAAATTACTTTTGCAAGAAACGCTTGAACAGAAACGTATGCTCGAATTCCCGTGTTTTTTCGATTGTATAAGAGGATCGATTTTGAAAACAGATCGCTCTGATCGTGAAAAGCTGTCCTGCGAGAGAAGCGTTTACGACAATATTGTTCCGGAGTAGAAAAGACATGCAATCGAAATGTATTGAAATTGATGTATTGAAATTGATGTATTTGATAGCACCTTACCCACCGTTTCGTTCGCGGGGCAATATATTTTACATTTTCCAGAACCTAAAAACCAGCTGCACCGAAGAACGACTACTATCCCGTTGCGATAAAATCAATTACACCTTGAAACGTTCAGCTGCATTGATTGATTGTATTTAATTACGCTTGATTGAAATAGTTTGAATCGTAATGTAATTTCGTACAAATTATATAATAATGGAGCTTGGATAATTCGATCGTTTAAATTGTTGTTTACGTAATGTTGTTTCCAATTTGAATCGTTTCAGAGGAATAAAATAATGCGAAATCAGATACACTTTCATAGTTGCACAATATCTGGGTATAATATTTTCTAAATGTAAAGAAACTAGTACGTGAATTAGCATTAATATTAAATCTATAAATAAATAATATTCCGTCGATATGATTCGAAGAATATTAACTTCAAACAGAATTGTACCATGAATACTGATACGACGAAATTTTTTTCGTCGCACAATATTTACTTCTTTGGTATGCGTTTATCTAAAATTATAAAAATATATGCGAAATTTAGTAGTTCAACTTTAGATGTATTCCATGAAAATTTGTAGTTACAGTACGTGGAATTACAAGGTCTTTTTATAGTCGTATATAAAATTTCAATAACTCTCATGCTATCATATTGTTTACATCCTGACACCTTTTATTACTACCACATATCGCATTTTATTGTTCTGCACTGCATACATTAATAATATTGTTCCACTCTAGTCAGTTGCGATTATTATCGAATTGTTATTTTGTTTTGCACGTGCGAACGTGTTTATTTCAATTTGCTATTAAATTGTTATGTCCCGACCTGAATACACACGTTGTAAAAGCCGTTGCTTAAACATAGGAGGGGAATATTAATTTTCAAGATAGTTAGATTAATTCGAAGATCCTACAAATTACGAGACGATGGAGGAACGTAGGAATGTGCTCGAAACTTATATTGGTTATAATGAAATTGAAATTTGAATTCACATTTTATGAAGATTCTACTAAAATTCATATGCAGGTTAATATAATGAAATACCATCCGAAGATTGAACAACCTTATGTGATATATTAAACTACGTATAAAATATAATTATAAAGATATGATACAGTACATTTATAGTGACAGTATAATGTAATTACTGTATAATGTATTGCAATTATGTTATGATATAATTGCAATGCATCGGATTCTCTATATCATTATATTCTATTGTAATACATTGTAATATTATATTGCAACATATTTTACACATATATTTTGCAATATATTGGCACTGAAACCGGCGATTAAAAGAAATTTCCTTAGCTCGTAATTTTCTCGACATGATTCTACGAACTCGAAATTAATCCGACCAATATAAATCGCGAGCCGTTGGAGCTTTCTCTCGTAAGACCATGGATTACCGGCTCTTTTGTCTTCTGTTCAGTTCTTATAAACGTGAATGGTCGCTGCCCCATAGTCTGTGTGTTCGAAAAAAAGACTGCTTTGTTCTACAGTTCTGGTATTTTTAGGCAGTTCTGTGAGTTTTTAATTTAAGTTTTTGTTTTAATTTACTCTTTAAATTTGTGGTCGTAGAAGCTAATGACGTTCATTAGGATTAAAAAGACAAATCACAAAGACGGGTCACAAATGATACCGCCATAGCATACGGAGGGTTAACACGTTGACTGCCATGTCACCCATATGTGTGCGAAGGAATTATTTGTCCAGGATTTAAAATGAATTTTTACGTTAATATATTCACTGTACCAAATTTTATTAGTATCTGTAAAATGCAAGAAAGTTGGAGGACTACTCAATATCATACATGTAATTCTTTTCAATTTTTATTTAATTAAATGACACCTTAATTTTATGGGATTTTTGGGGTTTCTAGTTTGGCAGTCAAAGTGTTAATCATAGGAAATATTAAATAGAAAATATTTATTTTATTTTTTTTTCTGCATGTAGATCCGCAGTCTAGCGATAGTCTTCGAATTAAATGCGATAATGATGACACGACTGATTTTCTCGAACCGCCTCGGCAAGGATGCGGCGCTTTGTTCCTCATAATATGTAATTACTATTAATCCTGAAATCGATAATCCTCGCAGCAATTAGAATACCGAACGATATTAATAACGGGCCGGCGAATTCGGCTGTTATTAATTGTGCATGACTAAGCCAAGGAAGTGACCGCGGTGGTCAGGCATCGGTGTGTTGCAATGCATTACTTCGGATATTGTCTGACCGAGTCACGTGAGTGATCAGATTTGCGAATCTTCTTCGCTCTGCTCTCATAGGTCAATAAAAATATAACTCATGTTTTAGTTTTACCAGACTGCGGTGATTTTTATACGAAAATCAAGTCGAGTGCATGAATTGCAAAAATGAAAAATTGCATCAATTACAAATGGACATTTCTTTTTACATTTAATAATTTTAAGATGCTGATGTTCTGAAAATTTTTCTAACTTATATATTGTTTTAAATTGTATCTATTTATTTCTGTCATAAATGTAGGAAATCCGCAGTCTAAAAATTACACTGTAAGAACTGAAAAAACTGAACAGACTGCGGGAACTTAATGAACATAACAATTTTCATGGACTGATCTATAAAAATTGTGTTCTATAAAAGTTACTGTGAACGTATAAAATATAGTAATAATGAACAGTCAATTAAACAGTTAAACTGTAGTATACAGAAAATCTTTTCACCTTGTCGTAATTAATTACGTCGCACTAATAAAGTTCCTACTTATTGCTACGTGTTCCTATTTGTTTATCGTAACGAGTAATTTATGTTACGTTCTACATATAATTTACGGCACGTTCCCATCGGTTTCACACGTATTAATTATTTTCATTTGAATTTAGCGTCGTTACGTCTCCGCGCGCCGGCTTTTAATTTCCTCTCTCTATTCTTACCCTTTTTGTTTCGCCAGCGCCATTTTCATTTACTCCTTTTCTGCTTTTGTATTTCCGTGGCGGACACTTGAGAGGATTGTTGTAATTGTGTGCGAAACGCAACAATATTCTGGAGCGTATCCTTTTAAGAGGACGTTGCGAAATTTCGAGAACAACAAACACAGCTTGCTTTCGTCGGAGCTTTTTCCTAGCCCACGGTCGTCGCAACGATATCGGCGAACGTTATCGTCGTCATTTATCTGTTGAACGGTGCGCTATGTTTTTAATTTGGAATAGTTCATTTTAATTAGACGTAATTGATTAAACGCGCCGGGATAAAACGCTGGGCAACCTTGTACACTAAACGGATGACAATCTTCCATTAACCTACTTCTTTTAGTTAACAGAAAAAAGCATTGCGCGGCGGAGAACGTTTTAACATATTATACACACTGTGCTTTTATAACTTATTCCGACGGTTTTATTTGAATATATTCGCGGGAAATTGAGAACACATACATTTAAATTTAAACAATGGCTATAGTTGTCTTTAAACTTTAACACCCTCAAATTTCTTTTAAAGATACTGTTGAGATAAAAAGGAAAATGTACTGTTGAGATATATTGATAGTCTTTCCAATTTACTTATGCTCATAAATCCCAAGTTCAATCGTCGTTTCCCCGATCGATATTCCGAGCTATTGCTCGACAAATTAATTTCAGGGAGCTGTTTAAATTCGATGAAGCTATTAGTTGCATACCACATTAAACTTCAATGCGTGCGACTTTTGATTTTGGTGAATTGTCTAGTCGTGTGATAGATGATTATGTAGGGTACTTTCAGAGACCTGAGCTGTAAGGTACAATTTTAATTTGGTGGTATCAAAAACTACAAAATATATATTTTTTTTTTCTCCTTGATGGTTTATTAATTAAAGCAATACAGTCTTCTTTGATTGCAATCCTTTTTAAGGGCCAAGGAAATAGCCTGAATGTCCCAACGTCGAAACAAATGAACATTTAGCACACAATCAAAGCCATGAGAAATAGCTTTGAAAATGAAATGAAGCCGCATAATGTGTACTAAAATGGCTCCCATTTGAAGTCATGGTAAACTTGAAATTGTGCAAATTCGTAATCCTGAAGTCTGATATATGGTGAAGTCAGCATCTCGTTTGTATTCAGAAAAATACAAATAGCTCAACATCTTTCAAACGGTTCAATTAACTTTTGGTGAAAAACAGACAAAAACACTGCAAATAATTCTGAGAAGGTGGTAAGAATTTGACTTTGGAAAAAAACTTACTCCTTGTTTATTTTGACCTACCTTGTTAAAAAGTTCATCCAACAGTTAGTTTATCAGTTATTTATATTAGTTCTAAGGAAATTATTCCTAATAATCTGAAGCGCGTTTGAAAACGTCTAGGAAAATTAATAAATGAGCCACTAAATGATTTTAATCGTAAATGAAAAACTTGTTGAATGTTTAAGTAACAAAATTACGGTTTTCTCGGTGAAAGATTTCAATTATTGTTGCGAGCTCTATAAAAATTATTCGCTTTGATAAGAAATGTTTTAATAGATAATTTAATGCTAGTTTAAATGAACTTTTCAATTGCATTTTAAATTTAAATGCAAATAATAGAATCTCAACTGAAAATAATGGAATGGGCAGTGCTCGGGATAAAGCAACCTCAAAATGGGATACTCCTTCATTGGTCTCGAGTGACCAGCACCGCAGACATCGCGTTAAATTGCTGAATAATTAAGTATGACACCTGTAATCATTAAAAATGTATGTAACAAGGGATTCATATTTTATAACGATTAATTACGAAGGCGAGTTGATGTTGTGTATCGACAAAGGAGTTTTTGGAAAAATTATTTCTGGAGACTGAATTTGTTTGTATGAATTGGATAAAAAAAAAAGATTATTTTGAATATTAATAAATCAGTGGAATACGTATATGACTGGAGAAGTGTGCTTTAAAAATCACAGACGACAATTATACTGACTCGCACATTAATTCCCATAATTTTCGAATAAACAGTCGGTGAATAAATAGTTATTTATGTTTGTTTCTATTGCTCTTTGCTTAATATTCTTTCGTGACACATTTATATTTATTGTAACATAAAATTTGAAATTTTATATACAATTTTAATCAATGAAGGAATGTAGTAGCTTTCAAATATAAATAAACAAGAGGGCAAAAACTATACATATGCATAGTTCATTACATAAATGTTAAATATTAACATTAACATTTAATATTAACATTTGAGTTTCTATTTTATATTATATTTTCCTAAAAGAATATAGGTCAAAGTTTGCATAAAACGGTTCCGGTATAAGGTTAAAAAATATACGAAGTGGTGGAAATGGCAATTTGGTGTATGGCTGTGCAGCATGTGACAGACTAGAGACGTATTGGTCTCATACATCACATATATTTCATATATTTGCAATGAAAGAATGTCGTGCACGACTTTTAATTTTACAAATTTTATTAACTTCATTTTGTAGTTTACATGTTTTCCTATATTAATTTAAAAACTACTAGTACTAAAACTAGTACTACAAACACCAACATTATTTTATGCTATTTTGTGTTCCAGTAACCAACGATGCTATACAAATATGTACAATAAAACCGCTTTTAGTTTCCGCGAGAAACCTTTTCCGTATACAATATTCTAAAAAATTGAACATTTATTAACCTTTCAATTTAAAATTAAATCGCTCAAAAATTCAGAGAGGTGATTTGAAACGGTGTTTGGACTACTATTCAGCGCAAAAAAAAATCGTAAAAATCACATATTGAACGGTCGTGCGCATAAAAAGCGTTTGAACGGTACCAGTCAGCAAATTATCGAGACAGAATCTGTGTGTCTGTACGATGGTATAGCGAAGACTATATGCGATTTATGGTAATACCTGTCACGATTCTCGAATAATCATTTCTTACATATTATATAAATGGGCTGTCACAATGCATTTAAACGAACGGGAGAACGAATAATCTGTACCAATCGATACTAAAAGCTGAATAACTACTATCTTTATACTTTAAGTTTTACGTATTTTTATATACAAAATGGAGCGGAAATCTAGAACCGGGCAGACGGTGATTCTACATGTAAAAATAAGTCGGGAAAAAGGAATAACATTTTTTCGTTTAACCATTCATTTTCGAGAAAATCGAATTCGGATGCTTTGGCATGTGCAAGCAGTAGAATAGGTTGGCAATGATCAGACGCGCCAGACGACTCTCGTGTCTAATAGGACGCGTGTTCGCTGCATGTTCGAACTCGATTTTCTCGAAAACGGAGCCTCGGTACGAAATAATTTTATACCAAATTATTTTCTAATTTTTTGTTTTTTATATAGAATCACCCCCTTTTTTGGTTTAGTTTCCGATGCTACCGCGTTTCGAGTCCCCGATTACAAAACTGTTTCGAATCTCTGGTTAACACTGACGGACGAAGAAGAAAAGCCTCTCATGGAAAAGGGGGGAAAAATCGAGGCAAACGGTGTAAAGCAAAGACGAATACTCTTCGAGTGTCATATTGCGGTCCGCGGGGAGCATTTCGCGAATTTCGACGACGGCGAACACTTGGAGCGTACGTTACGGTTTCTTCTAACATCCGACATGAATTTGGCTCTCGGAAGGACACGATAGTAGGGTGAAGAAACGGAAGGGGAGGAGACGTCGGAGCGGCACGGTCGGTCTGTGGAACAGGCAAGAAGAACGAAGAACGAAGAGAAAGCGAGAGAGAGAGAGAGAGAGAGAGAGAGAGAAAGGGCTGGAGAAGGTTAGGGGTGTAGAAGGGCAGCTGTGATGGCTCGACGATATCTCGGACTCTCGAAACTTACCGGATAGACGAACTCCGCGAAACTTTCCTGCCGCTTTCCTGCTCCGGCTCCATGATAGTTAAAAGTTTGCGCGGGGGTTGGTGTTGATCTACTTCACCCGCGCTCGGATTAATCGTGATTCCGTATAACGGAGTGACTTAAGGGGGCGGCGTCGGGGTGGGGGTGCGGAGGGGGGCGGGGAGGGGGCGAGCACCGAGGCGCAATGTGAAAATGATGACATAAAGTAAATTGAAATAAAGGAAAACAGAAGTGGAATAAGGGGGGCAATCGTCTGCACGCGCACCCCGCTTCATGATACTCATCCGTTTTACACGGGAATTTAAACCGAACAGCCGTTAAATCTACTTTCAGGCAAATAGGAAGTTCTGCGATGCTTGGTCCGAGGATGAGGGGCGAGATTGTTTCCTCCTAACGAGTCTGCGCTAGTATTAAATAAATATTGAATTCGGGCAAACATAATTGCGGTTTTTGTTCTTGAATTTTAGAGTCAGGTACACGCTTTGCTCTATTCGTCGATTTCAGTTGAATGTCGAACGATTGCTGTGTGATGGTTTTCTTTTTTGCAACCTCTCGAGGCGTTTTTCATTTGTAAAAGCAAAGTTGGGTTCCTCTGTGCACAAATTATTCGAATTTAAAAAATATTTCACCTTTAATGATAATAAAACTAATTTAATTTTTTCCTTTCGAATTCGTCACTGACACACACACACACACACAAAATAGTCGTTTATATCGATGGTTATTTATTAATTATTATTATTTTTTTATTAAAAGTGATATGTCTTAAAATCAATTTGCATCCTGTGGGTCATTGATAACCCAATCTTTTATGTAACTGATAATCACGATGATCAAATGCTGTTAACAAGACACACAGTAAAAACGTAAGTAAGCAATATATTTTAAGGTTTCTTGTACGTATAATTATCAGCCATGTATTTACCAAGTGTTTTAAATTTCTTCGTTAGTAGATGCTAAAAACTCACGAAGTTCCAATGAGTTTTATGTACCTAATGAGATCGTATGAACTTTCTTTTCCTCATTTTTATTTTGTTCTGTCAGCGTAACCCAATAATAAACAGGTGCGAAGAAAGACAGTGCACAAATGGTGCAATTTAAAGAAGAATGATGCTACACTGAATATCTTGTAAAATAATTGGGACATTTTTTCCTGCATAGTTCGATATCTGAATATTCCGAAACTTTTTAGTTGCACATATATTCGCACCAGCACAAGGTACGAACAGTAAAGAATGGACTGGCGTGTCAACCGAACGCTATTTAATAGCACAGATAGCTAGACGGAATTTGAACGCAATTTTTTTTTTATTATCAGGCGAGTTACCAGGAATGTTTTTGACATATTTTTTCCCGTGGATTTACCTATTTTTGGGTTTTACCGGTAGTTCGCTGACATGCTGTATAATAGTGCCTCCATTAACCGGCTTAATTAGGGGGCAGAGATGCCGGGGAAATTGAGAGTCCGTGGGTAATCTCTTTACATGATACGAGATGTCCTCATTACAAATGTAAATTTGTTTTTCAATTTGACATTAATGGGTACTGTCCGACTTTTTCCAATACGATTGCATCTTAAATCAGAGCCGTATCGTTACAGAACGATTTGATGTAGATACGACTTAATTGCGAACGTCCGATTAATAAGATTTCCTTCCCTGTCTCTTATGTTATTAACATCGAAGCTAAAAATGTTCTACTGCGCTCAATTCTTAAAAACATGCGTTAAAGCTGCTTTCTTATGTTAAAAGTTTGTAATTTTACAATTTACGCATGATTCGATCTATTTTGAAGTAAAAGAATATTTCATATAACACTCGACGAGCGTAGCAATTTAACTTTAAAAGAAAATATTGTATAATATTCTTGCAGTTATAAACAGTTTATAGTGGAAGTATTGTGTAGATATAAACATTATTTTATACCGTAATATGTAAATAAAATTTACTTTTAAGCTGAAAACATATTCGTAATCGCTTTTCTGTGATTTCGAATTTATGTAACTGCTTGGTCAAAAAATAATGAGACGATACAAAACAAAAAGAAAGAAAACATTTAACGATACTTTTGATTTCGAGAAGATCGATCGCAGTTCATGTATGTCTATCGCATCATTGAAGAAGTTGAAACAAAATTTTTCCACTGTAACGGAGATTTTCTCGTTCGTTTCTTTATTAATTTACAAAACCAAAAGTGTCAGACAAAATCAAATTATACCGAACGATAGAGCGCACATTCTTTCATCGAATTCCATCAGAAAAGTTAGAACGCAGATCTCGTTTTCGATTGAGGAAATAAAATCGTTCCGCACGAGATGAGGTATTGCCAGTAAGCCTCAACGCCAGGGATCACTTCACGTTCCTCGTGGTACTTAGCACTGTGCTTTATTGCACTATTTACTGTCAGAATCTTCGGCGATTATTAAAACAACCGGCGATACTAGCGCGGTAAACGTTAGTGTTAGTGTCTATAACATGTCTTCCTACAGACGTTTATGTTGCACTGTGGCAAACGCGAAGCGATCGCTGGTATTGAGAATCACTGGCAATAGCTCGTGACATTCAGAACTATTTTATTTTCCCAGTCGGAAAGGAAATCTGCTTTCAACTTTCCATGCAACCTCTCGAAAGGAGAATGTGCGCTCTACCGCGTGGCATAATTTGGTTTTGTCTCTACTTTCGTATTATTTCTTTGCGAATGTCAACTGTCTTGAACATGCTCGCTTCGGATAATCGATGAATAATGCGATCGGTTCTAGCGTCCGTTTTTCGTGTTATATTTTTGCAAGGAATATTTATAGTACTATGACAGTTAATATGTTGCATTGCTTGACAGCAAGCCATTACAAATATCCCTAGCTCTTTACGTACAGTCTGGGGCAAAAATACAGGGTACAACGTTTCTTTCAGTGTCCATGCGATATCGAAAGAAAATGTACATTTTGGTAAATCAATTATGTTCCACTATAATTAATATAATTGATATACATACTTAGAAATAAACAAATACGTTAATGAAGTTGGTTACTATTACTTTATACCTAATGTACATGGCAATTAGTCCAGTATCTAAATAACAATAAATTATTTTACATTTCTAAGTTGGTTACTATTACTTTATAACTAATTTATATGTCAATTGGCCCAGTAGCTAAATGACAATAAATTATTTTACATTTCTAAGGGTTAATATAGAATAAAAAGAAAATTGGCAATTTTATGTAACTTTCAAATGGCTCTCCTGCCAAAATTTCCTTTTCTTACGAATAAACGATATTTCAAACTACAAAGCTACTAGCACAAACTGAGCACAAGTATTCTTGCCTTCTTGGAATTAACAGCAACGTTACCGAGTCTTTAGAACGGAAGGTGCAAACTTTATGGAAATTTGGTTTCGATATATTCGCAAGCTTCCCAGGAAACTATAAGCCGTTTCGGTGAGACATAACTTGTGCGTAAGTAAATGGCCGCGCCAGTGTACACTGGTCCGCGCAAAGAAGTGGAACACTAACAAATAAAGATTCGAAGTGCTCGCTATGCAAAAATCAATACAGGATGGGTATTCCGCGGCGCGTTTCTGCATTTTATAGTTTCGCCGGCGATATAGATAGGCGGAGACTTGTAAGGGCCAAGGTCTGCGTGGGCAAGAAGCGCGAAAAGAAGCCGAGGGATACGGGGGCTCGGAGGATGGAAGGAAGGCGAACGCCGAGATCTGACTAGGGTATGCTTAAATCCCCACCAGGTCTTGAGAGTTTAGTACGGCATCTGCAGAGCTCTCGCACGGAAAATAAATTCTGGCCTGGTGGAAAACTAGTTGAAGAGAAAAGGACCGAGAGGCGAGCGCGCGTCTGACAAGTGCAACGAAAGAGCGTGCACACACACACGCGCGCGCGCGCGCACACACAAGTGTGTGGAGCCGAGGGAGAAAGAGGACACGCGAGTCGTCGCACACAGACAGAATCAGATTAGCCGATGTACTTCTCTTGGCGGGCCACCCAGCTTCTTTTTATCTCGACCGGAAAAAGCAACCTGTTTCGTGTACGGACACACACCAACACGAACGCGTGCCCTGACGACAGCCGAGCCAATGACTTGTATTTCCGCGCAGAAGAGGCTCCAGGGGCCCATGCAAATGAATTTAACCTAGCACACCGTCTCATGTTTGCCCTGCCCTGCCCTGCCCTGCCCTGCCCTCCCTCCTCCGTTTCTCTTCTCGCTATCTAGCATCTATCTATCTGTAATTCACTGCTATAATCTTCACGCTCCCTCTTGGCAACATTCTCTCTTCCACCAACCGGCTCGATATTCTTCTGCTACGTTTTTTCATTAACGTTCGCGGTACCATGTTTCATATGTGAGTCACGAAGATTTAGAACAGATACCTAATGTATTAGGGGGACCTATAAATAATCAATTATTTTGTAGTAAATCCAAGTTTTTATTTCTTAACACGTTCACTGCCATGTCACCCATATGTTTGCTTCATGAACCCTGGATTTCTATGAGAGGGGGATTGATAATGATGGAGATCATACAATAAATTAACACTTTGACTGCCAAACTAGAAACCTCAAAAATTCCATAAAATAAAAGCAAGTTATTTGATGAAACAAAAATTGAAAATAATTATATGTGCGATATTGAGTAGTCTTCCAACTTTCTTGCATTTTACAGATCCCAATCAAATTTGGTACAATCAATATATTAACGTAAAAATTCATTTTCTCGAATCAGCTTCGAAAAATAAGAAGAAACGAAAACAATAGAACGAGTGCACACCTTGAAAGATATTTTAACCTAATAGAAACCATTGTACCGAATATTAATGCTAAACAAACTGCACGTGTAATTTGCTCACCAGGTAATAATTTTGGATTAAATCCTCGTGTTTATACTGTAAAGAAAACTTTATGTATCTGATACTAGGAGAGCCTCCCCAGTATACATCCTTAAATAGTTATTAATTTACAGGAACATAGAGTCCGAATTCTTAAAAAGTAAATTAATGAAATTATTGAATCAAGTCCGAAACAAAGAGTGCAATTGTCAAAGTTATAATGTTTAGGTTTCAACGAGCATTTGTAACAGCATGATCTGCGACATAAAACGGCAAATCCTTTAAAAAATCCGAGGGGAAATTTAAAACCGATAAGTCAAAAATCCAGACGAAAGTTCGGACTGTTTCCGAGTTTAAAACGTTCCAAAGTACGAAACAATGAGTTCGTGATCTAGGTAGATCGAATTATTACAAAATTAGAACATTATTTACAGTCCTGCAATTGGGTCGTTCCATGACAAATCGATCGCTTTTTGATGTTCGTGTTTGCAATTTTGTTCGGAACGAGATATCGTATATCGCGTGTCAAATTAGGAGGAGTCATCATTTTCTCGATTTCCAATTTGTTTATAAAACGTGGACCGAGTTGTGTACTTCAAACGCCTGTAACTACATTAATTTGACGAATTCAAACACATCCTTTTGCACACATATTCTACAATATTTGTATTTAAAGAAAAATGTGAAAAAATTATATAAGTAAACTCGCGTTATCGTTAATCTATTTGGCCTGTCATCGGTACATATTTTCCCCAGAATTGCTTTCCATGTAAATTTTCTCGAAATCGACTACGAGTCGGGTTCGCTCGCTTGTTAGAAACAGCAATGATAAAGAATTCTAATTTCCGTCGTTACGATGCGCATTTTCTTCCGAGTCAGTCGATTCTAGAGACATAAACAAGAGGATTACCCTCTCTTTATTCACTTCCTCTCGCGCTAGTGTATACGTTCTTCGTAACATAGCGCCTAAAAATCCAACCCCCCTCCCGGCCTCCCTCCCTCCCTCCCTCCCCCGATAATTCCAAGAAACGCGTCCCGGATAATGGTCCGAACTTTGCGAGCGTAGTCACCCCTTTCCCCTTTTTCCACTTTTCTGGAACGACATTGCCGGCGCACGTTCCCAGATTTAATTTAGCATTCATTAGTATTCGTCCGATATATTACGCAGAACCTCTATAATGGCCGAGATATCGAGCGTTTCCTCGCAATACGAATCTCCCGAATTAGCAGGGACGACTCCAAGAAACGAATTAAATATTTCCATGTGGAAATACGTTGAAGGGAACGGGGTTAAGAGATACGGTCCAAAGTAATTAAACAATGTTGCCTTCGTAGACAATATTTTCCCGGCAACTTAAGATCTTAACAATGTGTCCCCGAATCCTGGTACGATCGTTTTAATCCTTCACAGTGGATGATTCAACTGTTAGAGTCGCTTAAATAAATTTACGAGTTTACATTACTTATCACTAAACTGCTATGCGTTTATTTCAAAATTAGTATACTTTTTGAAATATAGTGGATCCAATAATTCTGTAGAAAATAGTAATCGTCTTTTTCTTCTTTGTTCTTTGTGTCAAAGAACGTTTTTACCGACAACATTTTTAACACCTTCTAGGATTTATGGAATATTTCAGCGTTTCCAGTTAAATAAAGCAGATTGTTGGAATAATCCAATTGCTTTATGTATTCAATAATATTATTTTAATATTTGTATTATACACAAATTATTATCGAAAAGGAGTACTTTAACTCTTTGTGACAAGTGACGAAGACTTTAAATCCAATTCAATAAATATGAATATTATTCAGTTCACATCAATTGATAATAAGTATTGTTCCGCGTTAATAAATATTCAATATGTATAATAAATATACGTCGACAACGTATATCAGTTTTTAGTCTCTCATGACGACAACAAAGGGCTTCTTTTGTAAGGGTGATTACGAAATAAATTGCAAAGTGATTTACGAAACATACGTGATTAAACATTTTTCTGTAGGCTATTTAGTATAATAATTAAATTAAAATTGAGTTGTCAATCATAATTTTTTTCAGATCAAAAATTATTAGATTAACGTAGATCAAGCAACTTAATATCTTGCATACATATTTGAACATATTTCAAGAAAACATAGTATAACTTTTATATAATTATTTTTCGATGGTTTACACGATTTATGTTTTTGTATTCACCTTAAAAAGAAAAATCAAAGATTAATTTAATCTATACAGTATGATTATTTTTTGTACTAAAACGAAGATAAAGAAAACATGTATTGACAAGATGACGGCAAAGCAAAGCAGAAGAAATCTAATGTTTCCATTATAAAATTGGTTGCTTCTTTAAAGAAGGATACTTTGCGAAAACAAGTATCACAAATAATTTACAGTAAAGTGCCTCGGGCAAGAGTAAACGCGAAATAAATTACAAGATAAGTAGCGTAATTAAATAATCTTTGTAGCTTGTTTAGTTCAGTAGTAATTTTAATAATCTTTCATCCGGATTAATTTCGATCCTGATATTTAGCCAATGCGATTCCGGAAATATTCTATTTAAAACATGTATCGCATCGAATCGCATAATTCCAGTTGAAACTGTAGTGCCGTGGATAAGCGCGAGGTAGGTTATCAGAGGACAAAATTCCGAATTAAGTACCTAACTTCACTCAGTGTGGGTAATAGATCTCGGTCGTAATCGTGATATCACTGAATAGCTTTTCGTTTCGTCGTGTAATCGTGGAAAGTGGGATCGAAAGGATCCATACCTCGGGTGTGGGATCGCTACATATTCTGAACGATATAGGTGATCCGTTTGTTGCCGCTTCATTAAACTTGCTTCACCTTCACGTTGGTTACTCGTCGTTTATCATTGTTTCTAATTACATGGCCTTCTACTTCAGCAACATTCCATGCTACTAATTTACATTAAGACTGTATTAACTCGCTGCAGTCAAAATCCGCAGCGTTCCCTGTGAAGTATCTTTGGCTTATCATACATCAGGATATTCTGCAGTTCTACAATGAACCGTGACTGATACTGCCTTTTATTAGCGAATTATGGCTTTTCACATAAATTTTCATCCACGTAAACTGTTTTATGAAAGACAAGAAATAACCCAATTATTGGCACCAGCGTATCAGCGAGAAAATAATAAATTGTTCGTTTTTTCATTATTTTTTTATGGAGCCATTACCAACATACACAATGAGACTCTACTAATTTGTACTATTTTATAAAATAAATTGCACATATAAGGTGAATTTATATAAGATTGGTTCGGATCATCAAAATTTTACTAAATCGTGAATTAAGCAAATAAATATTCTCCGAATTATGTACATCATGTTTGGTCTTATTTTAATAAGAAATTGTCACATATATGTCGGTCACTGTTTAACGAAGACATAAATAAAAACAGAAACCGAGTAGAGACTGTAGTCAGATTTCCATTTAAAGATCGATTGTTTTAGCATAAGATCGTCAACTTATAAACATTTTTGAGCACAAGAAATTTGTATACAGTCGTATTATAACGTCAATGAAAGGTGTTAAAAAATGCATTTTTTTTTATGTATTTGATAAAAATCTTTTTATACATATTCATGTGTACGTGTCACGTGCTTCCATAACTGTTATGCGCTATATCACCGTGTTAATGCACCACTTTCGAGAATATTTTTCGTTGCATTTTGCGAACCACGTGAAATATGAAAACATATTTCAAACAAACGTTGCCGATATTTTAAAAAATATATTCAAAAACGTAAAACCGTGTTCGTTCCAAATAAATGGAGGCAGTTGTATCTTTTGAATCCACTAACTGCTGTTGCATTATTTATCGCAGGGAGTGCGTCGTGGAATTTGTAATTTTAAGAGATTATTTTATTATTAAACTGCACTTCAAAATATTATTGAGTGAATCGTATTACCGCGTTAGTATAGGGAACGTGAAAAATCGCAATTTACAATTCTTATAATTAAATCAACAACGTGTACGAAATATTGCGCTGTAATGGACACGGACGTGGAATTTTGCATGCAAAAAAAGGAAAAATGGAAAATATACACAGAACAAAGCTTTGCGCGGAAGCTTCGTTTTTGAAAAAATTGAATTTGTGAATCAATTGCTGTTCCATCGTGATTTTATAAATGGATATTGAAGGGACTGATTGGTCTGTCTAATGTTCACTGTTTCTACTTATTATGCTTGTAGTCTTAATTATTAATCGTGTAATTATATCAATTTCCTGTGAAGGATGTATGATATAGTTCTCTTATTAATACTCACAAATAACTGTTATGGTGTATTTGCTAATGCAGTAATATAATACCACAGTGGAATTGAGTCGTCCAACAAAATTTCGCATGAAAAAATTCCACTGCAGGCTATTTCCGTGTAAAAATAAACTCTGGTGGGCAACACCGTCATTTTTCGAACATTTAATGGAGGAAAGGAACGGAATACGGAATAATTTGGAATGAGAAAATTTTAAATAATGTTTCTCTTTGGTTTTACAGTCACCAAGGGAATAGAAAGCCGGACGACCCATACATCTCGCGCGAGCAGTTCCATTAAAAAAATTTGTGAAAATTTTACATAATTGGTTCGTCCAAAGTAGCGCATGAGATTAAAAAGTGTCTTCAATTCTATTCCCTGGCTGCTATTATATTGCTGCGCGCGTTAATTGATAACAATGGCAGATAAAGTGGGGGAATACTCGACTTTTAACGTCGCTCTGTGTTATTTATTTGCTGAAATTCTTGCAATGTTTCACGGGAATGACATTCAATATTGCTAACCTTCATAGAGGAATGGGGATTTCATTTCGTAGAATAACATTTTTCTTTCGTTATTAATAACCAACTGAAACTATTAGCAAAGGAAAATTTTAATTTCCATAAAACTACGCAGTCTAGTCATCAGCTTGCAGCATTCATTAGCATAACGTTTTAGTAAGAATTTATTCGGATTGCGGTTGAAAGGTACGAATAGCGAGAAAATTGTATTCGACGCTAATAAACAAATATAAAGTGATAAACGGATCGTCAATTATACAAGAATATACAGTGAGCTACAACGTTCCACATACAACGGTTAAATTAAAAGAGATGACAATTTTTTTGCATATTTCATCGACGTCGATTATAACTAGCGAATTAAAGTTCTTAGGTTTATTCATTAGAAGATGTAACTTGATCAAAGGGGTATCTCAAAATTCGTAAATTTATTTTTTACGATACATTTGGCATGACTATAATTACCGTTTAGTTAATTTTGAATATCCATGGTAACAGTTTCTAGATTTCCGTGCAGTTGGTTTATTCGTAGTTTTTTTTTTTTTTGTAAACAAACATGAGAAACAATTTTCCAGAACACATTTTATTTAACGCAGGAAAACGGTGAATGCTCGCTAAAACGTTCAAAATTTCTGTTTTCCCGTATCAAATATTTGAAATTTGATACATGAACGTAAACCTTTGTGGATTGATCGTAACTATCCGAAAGTTATAGCTTCGAGGAATGATATTAATATTTTTCACTTACCGAAAGCCTGTTAATAAGATTTTCAAAAATTGTCTATAAAATTGTTGAGGCTTTGAGCTTTAAAACCAGTCTAAATTTATTGATCTACTACTTCCTTTTTACCAAACAATCAGTTTAACACGTTGACTGCCCTGTCACCCATACGTGGGTGAAGCAATTATTTGTCCAGGTTTTAAAATTAATTTTTACGTTAATACTAATATTTGAGTTACGACTACTCAATATCATACATGTAATTCCTTTCAATTTTTATTTCATTAAATAACTTACTTTGATTTATGGAATTTTTGAGGTTTCTAGTTTGGCAGTAAAAGTGTTAAATATTGACAATTTCTCGACAAAATGGAAATTTAGCGTTCAAAATACTTTTCGGATCCGCTGTAAACCACTTCGCGCCAGCAGAAGTGTTAAACAACAGCGGACAGCCGACGTGTTAAAACAGAGAGTGACAATGTGCCCGGTCGTGTTTCCGTCCTGCGTTGCGAAACCGAGAAAGACCGCGCGCGGCAGAGAATTCCGGTGCGGAATTTCTCGCGAAAAAATCGCGCCTCCATTTCTCTCCGCCCGAGAAGAAAGGCGCTCGAGAGAGAGAGAGAGAGAGAGAGAGAGAGAGAGCAGGGGGGAGGAGAAAGGGAATTAATATTTCATGAAATAGACAAAAGCGATCCTCTTAGCGCGCCAATTTCTCAATTGAAGGTACATCGGCGACTCGATCGGGGCATTAAACCTTTTTTTTTGTGATTAACCGTTGGCCCCATGCAAAGGTGTTATTAGTGTGGAAGGGAGATAAGAAAATCGAACGGACGTGAAATCGATAAATCCCGCTTTGTTCGAGGTACGTACATACACACGTTCGCGCCGAGCGTGTCCTCTCCGCTTCGCTCCGCTCCGATTTCGCACTCTCTCTCTCCCTCGGGTACACGTTTTCTCGGGGACAAAAGGCACGTTTCGGTTGGCCGAGGAGACGAAGGCACAAGTAAAATCCATCGATCGATCGATAGTTGCTGCGAGTCCGGCAACCGGCACCCCGGTTCTCTGAATGCGTCCCATCCTTGACCGAGGCTTCGCGTCTCTGATAAACCGTGTAATACAGAAAGGAACTCGACGTGGAACGGTTTCGACACGGGCTCCCTTAAGAGACCGCGAAACCATCTCCGCTATTGTAGTACGGACCACCATCGTGCAGATAGTACAAGCATCCTAATCGTTCCCTTCGCCTTCTGTTGTATAATAGCACTTTCATCTCACGATCCTCGTGTTTCCAATTACACCGGCCGACGAATTTTCATTTACAACTTGCCGCCCGCGTTTCTTATAGATTTTACATTTCCCCGTATTTTTGTTCCTCTTTAACACTAGATTTACCGGCTGTTTAAGTATATCTATTTATACCAAGACCAGTCAGGACGAAAAAGTGATCAGTAGTGTTTCCAGCCTTTATTTACTTTTAAAAAATGTCAAAAAAAAAACTTGAATAATATTAATTGTAATACAAAAATAGATTTGTAGACATTAGCACGACCGAGCACCACCAAGACAAGTTATTAAGGGAAGTTGTGATTGTTCATGTACCTGCATCTTGCAATTAATGCAAACAATTTTTTTCATTTTGCATAAGAATCCTGATACTTGGGCGCAACGTTGTTAATTAGTCACTCGATATCAGCATAGTTCAAAAAGTCCTCGGCAAGGAGGTCTACATCATAATATAGTCACATAATTTTCTGAAATTACCACAGTGTAATTAAAGTTCTTTAGTGAATACGTTATTAACATGCACTTCGGCTGATGTGGAGATTATTTAGAATAGCAAATTTTGTAAGAAGTGGTGGTGTGGTGGTATTAGAAGGCAGGTTCTATTTAGCGAGCAAGACTGTAAGAAGCAGTAACACATAATTCAAGAGAGTTTCAAAGCAAAAAGTGGTTCTCACCTGTTCTAATATCCCGTATGTACAAAATGCTCCGTATAAAGAAATTAAACAACGAAACAAAACTGTAACAATCTCAATATAAGTATTAACAAATTTTCACTGTTAATGGTAATGGTGATAACTGAACTGCGAATTTTTATTCATCAATTACAAGGAAACGAAATTAAATAGAAAAGGAACACTATAAGTAAATTTCGTAATAACGTTTTAAATTTCACCTACTTATTTTTGCTATAAATGCATGAAGTCCGCAGGCTAGCAATAACCAACCTAATAAATTAACTCTAGATATTAACAGCTGCTTAGTTATTTTACTTTAACAATATTAAATATTTTACTCGAAGTCCGTCAGTCACGGTCTTACAGATGTAATCTCATCTGTCTTATAAAAAGACGATGTTTCTTGTTTCCTTTACGATCAACTTGTTTGATCATTTTTGTTTCCCGTCTTAGTGTCTAGAGCGCCATATTTTAATCCTTCTTTACCCATCCTCGGCAATCTTTCTACTGCTTTTTAAGTCATTAATCTCGCTGCACGATATGCATTATTTCATTCTGCTCTTTACCTGCGTTATGTGTGCAATTTATTTTGACTTCTTTATGAGTAGAACAAGATGTACCGACCACTTTTGACTAAAATCTGAAATGGAAGAAAGTTGTAATGTTCTTTTTCATATAATTTACCTCCTGATGAAATTAATTTGGACGGAAATAACCAAATGTATTTGCTCGTCCCATAACTAGACTGCAACTCTTTGATAATTCCTCGTATTTAGACGATAACATTTAAGGTTTAGCCAACTTATGGACAAAGTGAACTAATGATTTTACACCAATCTAATTTCTAGAACTTTCTCACTATAATGGTTCGCTTTTCAGAAGCTTATAGTACAATATTAATTGGACTTTGCATTGTATAACTATTATACGTGGTCGTCCTTATTTATATCGGACCAGTTCAACCACAACACAATTAAATGCATGAATACTCGAGGAAAATTCAAAGATAATTCCCTCGAAAACAAAGCCCGAAAGCTCACAGTACTAATCGAACGATAAAACTGGTTCGTTTCTAATGATTCTTTTACAAAACTGTTGTGCCAACATATTGGCGACACTTTTCTGGTTCAAATGACACTAAACACAACACAATTTGCATCACACTTTGACAGAACTGACGCAGAATATTTACACAATAACGAATAACAAATATAATTATGGAACAAATATGTGTAATTACGTGTAATTGGTGTATCGTTGGTTACACCTCGTACCAATAGGGATACATTTTTCACAAACACAACGCACATCCGTTTCACACTTATCGAGACATTAATAAGATCTATTTAACACGTTGACTGCCATGTCACCCATATGTGGGCGACGGAATTATTTGTCCAGGTTTTAAAATGAATTTTTACATTAATATATTCATTGTACCAAATTCGATGAGAATCCGTAAAATTCAAGAAAGTTGGAGGACTACTCGGTATCATACATTTAATTTTTTCCAATTTTTATTTCATTAAATAACTTACTTTGATTTCATGGAATTTTTGAGGTTTTTAGTTCGGCAGTCAAAGTGTTAAAAATTTTTTCCCCCCTTAAGGGGTTAATACTTGATCGTTGAATCCTAGTCGACCACGGCCAACATGATCGCGCCGAGCACGATAAAATCGTTGCTTCCACTTTCGAATTCGTCGACGCCGATATCGCGCGGGACAGTTTTTTCTTTTGTCCCCCCGTAACGTCCTGTCGGACTGCGCTCCTCCATTCTCTGTAGTTGCCGCTTTCCAGCCTTCGTCTTACCATCGTACTACGGTCCGGTTCCTTTGGTTTCCCGTAGTTTCCCGGGCTTTTTCCTTGGCCGTTTTTCGAGTTCATTCTTCGCGCGAGTTACACCCCGTAAACCGTGGTAGTTTGTTGGTCACGGTGCGCGACCTCACGGAGGGCTAGACGAAGCGTGACGGCGCCCTTCAACCCCCACACACCCCTCCCTCGTTCTAACCCACCACTCGAATTCGGTTTATCCACGAGGGTACGGCCGCGGGGCACGACAGCCCCCCTCCCCTCCCCTGCGCAGCTGCCAACCCCCTCGCATGCGGCCACGTTTAACACAACAGCTCCCGGCAGATATATTTCGGCGCACCGACACGATGGTTGCACGTAGTTTCGTGCGAATCGCGGCAACGGCGAGACACCGTGACACGCCGATTACACTGGGTGTTCGCGAAGTTGTTTGAACGATGCTAGTCTCCCCAGGCCCTTAGGGACTACAGTCAGGTAGAAAAAGATAAGACACTCTATCGATTTATTCATTTTTACGTAGTAGATTATTTTAACCCCTTGCCCTACAATAACGAGCCAGACTCGTGATGAAGACATGTACCAACTACTGGTACATGGTCAACTACTGGTGCCTTTACCTTAGTTAAAACTTCCGTCGCACGGTGTACCCAAAAATTTTAATTTTTTTCAATTGCAAAAAATGTTTCAACTATTTTGGCAGTGTGAACGGAGAAATTATCATGTCGAAATATGAAATTAGTACCAGCAAATATTGTGGTATGCCTATATTTATTTGCTCCTTGTTAATGTCGAAATATTTCCGACTATTGATTTTGTCAGTAATAATAAACTTAATATCCGTCTTGGTCACGGTAACCTATACAGTCCGAAATCATAATTTCGCAAGTACCCATTTGACGGCGGCATAATATAATTAAGTTTCTTTCCGTAAATCATGGCAGTAGTAGTTAAAACCGTCTGGCCCGATCGCGTTAAAATTGTTAGTATCGGTAAATATTATTTTCCGCCATTTTTCTCAGATTGAATATTTATCTCCGGAAATAGCAGTCGAACACTTCAGTGCCATTCCGTTCATACGCGTTTCTCTGTAATTTCCATAAAGCTCGTCATACATTTTTTACATGAACCTCGACAGGAATTCGGTCATTTGTGTAGCGGACATTTTCGAATTCGATTTTCTGCAGAAGGGACATAACGCAAAATTCATGATTTTAAGAGAAACGAGATTAAATGTACTGAATTATTATAACGTACGAGATATAATCATATTCTTATTCAGTATTACAGATGCTCATTTAATCTGAAAATAACCCCTCGTTAATATTTAAAGAAATATTCGACAAGGGCCGTATGTATTGTTTCAGCCATAAAGTTGTTGGTTCGAATAATATATTAATATGCCCATTAATTAGATCTCATAACATTTATGTTATCGTCATTAATGATAATGAAGAGGAAGACTAAAGAGGTCTGTTATGGTAATTGTACAAAAGAAATATAAATGTAAATATGGTATGCGAGTGCTGAAGTTATCCACGAGAAACAAACGTGTTGATGCAGTAGTGATAGAAACGTTTCCACGTGGTGAAATTTAAAAAATTCAATCGCAGAAATATATCAAATATTGTTTCATGTTTTTGCTGCAAGAAATAATCAACACGGGAACAAATTTTGGTTGTGCTGTTCTAGCGAAAATAAAGGTAATATTTAGTTTTATAAATGAAATACTTCACACGAAAGCATACGGAAGCCTATAACAAGAAAAAAAAGAAAGAAAAAATTCATTTATTTTTTAATATGTGTAACGGTAAAGTGATCCTACGAAATATAAGTCTGAAAAGTAAACAAGAAATTAACACAAATTATTGGAGAGATTAGTTTATACACAGTACGAGTTGTTTTATTTTGTAATATTTTCATAATTCCACGTACTTTAAATAAACTCATAAATTCAATAAAAAGTACATGTATTTCGATACCGTTTCAATTACAATGGACGATTTAATCCACGAGAAACGCTTTCAGAAATTGACGAGTTTTCACTAAAGCAATCAATTTTTAAACAAAAATTTAGCTACGCTGAACGGTTCATTACTTTTATGAAAAATTGACATTTACAAAATGCGAATGTAAGTCCGCCGCACACTGTACATTTCGCTTTCTTTCGTACAAATTCGGTTTAACCGGCTTTTTTGTTTAGAGGTACCAGAACGGAAAAACCAGTTGGTCCAAAAGTCAGTTTTTGTGCAACCCTTAATGACTGCCGTTTGCGTGAAAAAAAGTTAGCAAGCGACTTGGTGAACACTCTGTATAGGCGGAAATACGTTGCAATGGTAGATTGTATACAGGGTAACCGATGTGTGCGGTGGAATAGAAGTACAACACAGGGAAGCAGACCAGTGTATGGAAAAGTTTATTGGATCCGTGTGTACGTAGATAAACGGACTGATAAGCTCTCCGCGTGGAAATACACGACGGATCTACAAGGTGGACACTTAACTACGACCACCTTGAATATTTCCGTTATTTGCAACGATACGAGCAAATGATATACAAGGTGGACACTTAACTACCACCACCTTGAATATTTCCGTTATTTGCAACGATACGAGCAAATGATATACAAGGTGATCCGTTTAAATAAGGCCACCTAAATATCTCTTCAGGTTATTGTGATGCAAAAAATATTTGTTACGTAAAGTGCACGTGGTGTCGGTGTGGACCAAATATCTGGCAAAAATATTTTCTTCCGAAAGTCATTTCTTTCGGAGTTATCAATGTCATTGGTGTTTTTTGATACATGACTACACACGTACCATGCATGTTCTGTATATATCGTTTTTTCATATTATTATAAACAACGGAAATATTTAAGGTCGTCGTTGGTCTACACTGTATAATGGTTGTTTGTTTATAGTTTCGGAGCTCAGCGCCAGTAATGTGTGTGTGGACGCGTGCGTGAATTTTGTTCCTGATGTTTCGCAACTGCACGCTGTCGACATTTTCGGAAATATGATAAGACGATTTTGTTGCAATGAAATGTTGCACGGGGTGAGCAATCGGGACCGGTTGCAAGTTCGGTTGGGGAAACTTGTAGAGGAAAAACGTTGAATGGTACAGGAAGCTCGATTTTCCTGCCACTTCACTTTTCTCGTAAATCCAACAATCTGACTGAAAAATACAAATGCGCTTCTTCTTTAAATGCCGCTGTACATGTGTATTTTCTTTTTCGCGGAAATCGATTCTTTGGTATATTCCGACGAATTTGTCCGCGAGCACTAATCTGAATAAGAAATACTGGAATTTCCTGCCATTACATTTATGTATTTTATATTATTAGAAATTATTAATTATTAAAAATTATTAATTAATTACTATGATTAATTAATTGTTAATTATTTTCGTATTATTATTATTTTATATTTATTCGGTCTGAACCGAGGATTTTCATTGAGATCTACATTTTTACCTGTCGACTCCTTATCGTGTTTAATTTTTTTAATCTTTTTTAAATTATAAAATATTTCAGAATTTTAGACAGTAGATTTTTATGCAAAGTCAAAATTTAAAACATATATATAATTGATAGAACATAATACAACAATATTCCCAAATTCTTCTAATCTTTTTACTGTTTTAAAATACGTAATTGGTATACGTAAATTTTTCTATTCATGTATTTAAATATTTTATGCATTAAAAATGACAAATAAATAGAATATTTGATTCGAAATTAATATAATTTATATTAATGAGTTTACTCTATTTATAATAATTTTCACCTCTATCAGTCTGCGAGATTTGGTATGTTTGCCAAATAATTTGCATATGCAGAATTCAATATGCTTTGACATGTATGCGAATGCTGCAAGAAATCGATTCAAACGCAAATAAATAAGGATTAATGCATCACATGTTCGTGGATCAAAGTTTCATGTTTAGCACTCTACTAATCACTCATACACGCACTACCTATTGGTAATTATAAAACTGTTTCTATATTACAATTTATGACTAAAACTTTTTGAATATATTCTTCGATGTCTGTCATAATTAGAATCGTGAACATCTTCACTGACTTGACAATGTTTATGTTATTAATATTCGGAGGAAAATTAGTACATTTTTGTCCGAATAGTACATCGGGAAACATGCTAACAGGTGAAGTTTCGACTCTCCATAGATCAAATTTTAATAGCGCATCGACCAAAGTTTGCAACTACAAAGAAGGACCGGTTTTGTTACTTATTAATGGGTAAACGGATAAACATGATGTTGTACAACGTTATGAAGATCAAAGTAACCCAGCTGGTGAAGTTTACTTTCGGAAAGTTACGAAGGGATCTTTTGTGCGTTAATAAAATATGTTTGCAATATGCAAAAACATGGTACATATTATATTATTGTAAGACGTCATCGCCTGCGAAACGATGTACCGTTAAATTAACTTTGGAGAGCAAGGGAGAGAGAGAGAGAGAGATCACCATTTAGCTTAATGTTGAATTCAAATTTAGCGTTATATCAGTCACGTGTGCTTAGACAACATTGCTTCTCATTTACAATCGTCGAATGAACTTTCGATTTCGAGGCGAAACGTACTCCGAAAGAAATTTCCGCGTGGTTTCGGTAGAGATACGTGGCAAAATTTCCGGCAAATATTTTTTTCCCGTTTTACAGGGGCGCAATTTGCTCCCGCCAAATCCGCGAAACAAGTACTTCCCCCATTTGCAGGAAAAACCGACACTAGAAAGTTTTCAAAGGAACCCCTTTAGAAATTCCTGAATAAGAACTTTAATAACGTTGGTTAAAGTCGTATACCGTTTGCAATTTTTATGTGTGTTTAGTGACCCAGAATGAAAGTTGCCGGTGCGGTGTAACGCGTTGGTTGGCCGAGCAACCGACTAACAGTGTGAAAGAAAAAATTGGACAGAAGGGAAACCTGAGCTTGTACTATGACACCTGACAATATCTTGTGTGGGCCGCAGTCGTGAACGCGAAATTTACACAATCCTCGTAAAAGCAGGGAGAGGTATTATTCGTGTAAACTTTGTTAGTGAAAAAGGAAAAGGTCGTAAAAAAAGTGCTGGAAGCCTGGAAACAGTAACTAACGCGAGTGCATCTGAACGAAGCTGTCATACATTCGTGAATTATAATTTAATTCAGCATAATTTTCAATTAATCGCTACACCTAAGAACAATAATAAACAGATACTAAGAGAAATTGATATTATACAATATTCTTGGAGGTTTCGATTAAAACTATTTTTAATTATCTATACGTATAATTTATTAATGTATAGAACGAGAGGTTTGTGTTAAAATGAATTTTATATTTAATTTAGCTTAAACTTACCTTATCGTTTTGATTTGGACATCTTTAAACAATATTGACATCCTGAAAGCAGTAATTAATAAGTATGCATCTGGATGAAGCTGTAGTATATTCAAGAATTATAATTTAGCTCAACATATTTCTCAATCAATTATTATTCTTGAAAACAATAATTAAATGACTTCGGGAGAATTAATATTACAGAATATTCTTGAGAGTTTGGAATAAAATAATTTACATTTACCTACACATCTAAATTAATTTAATAATATGTGTAGAAAGAGAGGTTTGTATTCAAATAAAAGTTATATTGAATTTAATTTAAGTTTTTAATTTTTTTAAGCTTGTTATATTGCTACGTTTTGGATATTTTGGTTTATTATGAGGGTATAAAATAAATGCAATTTGATTGCGACGAATTATAGGAATTATTTGGGACTTCATTCACTGTAAAATTGAACAAGTTGAGTTAATTTTATATGCTTCGGTAATCTCGCTGTTAAGTATTAACCGATGAATCCAGAGTTCAATGCTTCATCTTATCCTGCTGTTAAATTATTGATATAAATCTATTTACGGTCTATTTGGTCCACGCATGCCCGTTAAAATTATATCCATTAAGGGTCTTAGACCATAATTATTCTACCAATACATCTCTGAAACTTTTGAGCCTGTCTCGTAAATAACAACTATACACGCACGCACAGAATCTCCTGGAGTTGTGGTCTGCAAACAGCAGTTTAGAGATTAGAAGATTTTACACCTGCAATATTCGAGCTTCAACCGACTTTACAGGGTTACCTTACGTCCTATAAGTGGTTCGAGAAAATTGATTTCGCAAAAGTACGTTCATGCGAATGCACAACTCTTGAAACGTTTCTCTCGATGTTTTATTGAAATATTCGTAAAAATTACGACTTCGTGTAAGCACCGGAGGAACATGTCCAAATGCAAACCGCATCTGGAAGTTTAAATGCGTGTTTCTTGAAACAGTTCCTTCAGAAACTGTGGTAAAAATATCTAGGGAACGGTGCATCGAATCAGCTAGGTGTATATAGTTATTTTCGATTAAATTTTGCAGCATAAGATGCTTTCGCAAGACTGAAAATTTTGCGCATTTTTAACATATTTTTTTTATATTTTAAGTCGGCATAGGAACGTGTTTATTAAAATTTAATGGGATGTCTGCATTGGAGCACGATAGAACCTCTAACAGGGTAAACAAAGTTTTTCGGTTCAATCTTTCATAGATTGGCCAATTAAAATTTACACGACATTTTAAAGCATGTAATGTCTACCTCCAGAAAGTAGAAGCATTTTTCCCCAAAACGTTTCTCGGAAATGGTTTCTTTCTGAAATTGTTCGCATTAAAATGACCCTAGACACTGAACATTTTTTCAACGGATTTGAAACAACTTGGATTTAAAAATGGAAATGATTGTCGTAGATTGTCGTAATTCAGTGTCATTAGATTTAGTCATTAGACATGTCTGAAATTGTTCGCATTAAAATGACTGTAGACACTGAACAAATTTTTTCAACGGATTAAAACCAACTTGGATTTAAAAATGGAAAAGATTGTCGTAGATTGTCGTAATTCAGTGTCATTAGATTGTCATAATTGAATGGAAAGTTTCTAAAAATTTTTAGTTGGTCTTTTTTTTCGAATCCAATCTTATGAATTTGAATGCTGATCGCATACGGAGATTTATGAGCTCGGGATTGTTAAAGCCACTATACTTAAGCACGAGCGTGTTTATTCTACAAGAGGCTGACCGGTAATGCAAAGGGACTGCTCGCTACTCCACTGTTTATCGTCCTTGGAAGTGGTCGGCGCAATGCCTCAGACCTTGGTTCGGGCTACATTTAGCGTGGCCTCTCATCCTGAGTGAATTCAGCGCGATAGTACCTGCAGAAGCCAAAGCGTCCGTCGTTGTAGATTCAAGTATCGTCAAGGCATACAATTAACAAGTATTATGAGATTTAATCATTTTAGTTGCTCCGAATACTCGAGCGTCAAGTATCACTTCTAATTTTATTGTGCTCTCCACACTCTTGAATGTGCGACCGAGACACTGAAAACTTCAAATTGTGAAACACGCTGGCATTGTGTGTTCAAGCTTCCATTGTATTTATTGGTCTTCTTTTTATTTTACACTCAACCTTTGCACACCGAGCTTTATGCACAGTGAGCAAAACTGGACCAAAAATGTGAAATTACAAAACACGTTGCTATTATCTTGGGGCTTCCATTCTTACTTAATACTTTATTTTTTTATTTTTTTTTTGTTTTTCATTGAATCTATTGATAGTAACCTTTATATACCGTGACAAGCAACGCTGGACCAAAAACATGAAATTATAAAAAAAAAGCCAAAAATAAGAATTAAATAGGATGTAGTTAGAATTCGAGCAAAAGCGAGGAACAATCGTATGACCAAAAATAAAATTAACATTTGAAGATTATTTTATAAAATCGAGTGTGCGAGTTCTAAAACAGTATTTCATACAAACGCTACGAAAATAAAGCTTAATTTTTACGCGATGAATATATGTCACTGCCTCGAATATTAAATATCAATTTCGCCGAGTACAAAGAAAGAATGTTTCCGTATAATTTAGCAGGTTTTCTTCATTCTCCGTTCTTGCATCTCAATCTTTCTTAACGTCACTATTTCGGCGGCTTTACTTTCTGCTCGTGCCATCTTAGATTCGTCCTGAGAAAGTCGTAAATGATTGAAATGGAGTGCAATTACCATTAAATATTTCTGAACTTCCATTCCGTCAAATTTACTTTCGACAGTTCCAACAATTTTTACACAGCGCGCGTTATTAGGGGGTAGACTGGTTTTTCATTTTCGAAAAATCGATTTTTCTTACTTCGTATTCTCTTCGAGCATTACTCTTGTAGAATATGCGTGCAATAATATTTAGAAAAACAATAGAAAAACAGCTTTTTCCACGGGAAGTCCGCTAAAAACTTCATTGCACCTTTCAGATTTATTCGGTCGCCACGTGAAGCCGTTTTGATTTTAAAATGAATACTTTGATCAATCTCGAAGAGATATTTTTAACAGCCACGGAGAAGCTTGGCAGACCACCATTGTTCCATAAGTTTCTTGTGACTTCCCTTCGGCCTTTTATTCAGAACATTCTTACGTGCTGTTTGTTATTACAGTCGGGGTATTTGAAAAGTTCCTTCCGCTAAGAAGATTCCCAAAGTACGAGCCTAATAATTGGTAATTAGAAGGAACACTAATTAAGTATTGTACTAAGTCTTGTATAAAACGGCAACTCAATTTAGAACTTTTCTGGACACGTTTAATATCGCACCTGTCAGCTCAAAGTTCGTGCAATGAAAAACTACTTCCTATTCATTAGTCTTGAATATTTTATTGCAATTTCATTTTTCCCGTTTTCTTTTTTTTTCAGCTTACTTCGCCGTACGTTCACCTTGGATGGATCCGTTATTAGCCGACAGTCTCTTGAGGTGCTCCAAAGTCCGTAAAACTAAGCGTCACGGTAATTCCACTTGTGCTTTAAAGATGGCTTAAACAATCAAAATTGTAATTTTCTTATAACGTTCCACCCTCGGACAAATAGAATGCGTTGTAGACAAATTTGATCGAGGACAAGAAAAAACATTTTCTCGTTTGTTTCCTGTGAAAATATTACACTTGCCTGTCAGTGTGCCATTTTTAGATACCTCTTCCATATTTGGTACCATTGACGTTTTCCTATTTCAATAGTGAAAACTGGTCTCGTATTAAAATTATGGAACTTCAGGGTGAATTATTTAAATTGTACCATCCAAAATTGATCGAAAACTGTTTCCTAAAAAAATATTGCAAATAAACGTTATTCGAGTTCTTTTTTTCATTAATATTCGAAAGTGACTTGGAATTCTTTTACTATAGTACATAACTAGTAAAACGAAAACTAATTATTTTGATTTTCTGGGAACCACATTCGAAAAACAAAATGGTGTCCTGTCTTGGCAACTTTCCTCCGATATTGCCAGATACAATGGATCAGCAGGTGGTGAAAAACTGCGACAGTTCGGGCTATAAGCATTTAATTGTGGTCGAAATCGCAGCTTTCGGTGCCCGTTGAATTACGTTCAGAAACTCGTGACAGAAAATGAAAACTTGCACGTCGCAGTGAGAATATTGGCCGCCGCAGAGTTACGGTCGCAGATCGGTGACCGAAATACAAACGTTCAGTCGTTTCGGTTGTTGGTCACTTTCGTACGGTATTACACTTCAAATTCCGACTTGCAAATTACGGTTATTGTGCCGGCGCCACTGAGAAGTAACTAGTTACACGGGGCTAGTTTTATTTCTGTTTTCGTTGTTTAATTTAGACGCGAGCTTATACGGGTTTTGTAATTAGCGGTGCCTAGCGTTCTAAAATATTTTGCGCGCCCCGCTCGTTTCACGCAACGCGTTCCACACGTCACTTTTAGAATTTCAAACAAATTTAATATGAATCCGAAATGCTCCCTTGATGCAAATCGTGAACATTATTTTTTGTTTCGCGTTGTCACTAGTCAACAAATGAAATGAAATGTAAATCACACCTAAATACAGTAACGTATCGATACATGTTAAAAATTCGTGACGGAAAAGTCAATTATAAAGAGTATACGAAATATCGATTTCAGCGCGGTGGTGAGATGATACTAATTTAGTGACAAAACTATTTTTTTAGTAATTATATCATCGTAAAAATTTTACTAATTTATTCGTGACATTTTTCCAATTGAAACGATACCATACACGATACACTTCGGATCGTATTTACTTGGTTAATTGACGATACAGTAGAATCTCGATTATCCGAACTACAGTACATTCCCATGCGGTCAAATATTTTCAATATCCAAATTGCATCTTGTTTGGACTCATTTTAATCAGAAAAATGTCGCAAATATGTCGCGGAAAGTCGCATAAATAAATGATTAAAAATGAAAAAGTTTCGTCATTGCTGTTCGACGTCTTTCGTATAATATTATTCCTGTACACAGTAAAACGTTGAGCAAACACAATTTATTGAATTACTACGCTCCGAGTATCGTACACATATTAAAGCGATTTAATGAAAATTTGACTTCATTAGCGTTACGCTGCCGCGTTCCGATCTTATTTCGGGAGCGTAATTTCCCGGTGAAAAGTGTGAATGATTAAAAAGTAATTTGATTTGTACACAACGACGGTGGGCGTTCCGCGTAAAATGTGGACTCTAATTTGTAAAATTATCTGTCGATCGTTCCGAATTTCCTGCACAATTACCAGCGATCAGCCGAGAGTTTATGGGACCATTAAACATCGAATATAATCAGACGCGACGTGTTTTCATCAGGAAATGTTCGTTAATTAGTATCCATTTCTTTACGGTCGAAAGGTGTGAAATACGTACGTATAGTGATGCTGTATTTTGGAAAATTATTCACGGTGATATTGACACGTTCAGTGCCAAGTATCAATTCGAAATATTCCTACAAAATCAAAGTAATGACTAAACTTTATTTCAGAAAACCAGAAATTTTTAACTTTTTTTTTATATAATCCCGTCAATTTGCCGAGAAAATGCCTAAAATCTAGGTTTTAATCCTAGGAAATCAGCTGTTCAAAAGTTATTCGTGTGCAAAGATGTGCCATTTTCGATAATCGGAGCCGCGGGATGATTGATCTGGGTCAGGATACTGATCTCCTAAAAACGGAAAAAGCGAGAAAAATATTCTCGCCAAAAACTACAGGCATACCTAAAAAATAATTAAAAATTTCTGGTTTCCTGAGGTAAAGTTTAATGAAAGTAATTATCGGAATCGAAACTAGATAGTTGAAATTTGTCTTAGTAGTGAAACTCCTAATAAGATCCGGTTTATTCGAACGTTTTCCAATAAAAATGAATCTCCGAAGCTGGTACAAAAATTAGTGTCAAACTTATGTAACCGATGCGATACTTATCGCGTTAATTGACCGGAAAGCAATATCTTTATTTTGTAAAATGAAGCGAGCAGGACGTTGCAGCGATTGTGGATGATAAGTTCCAGAAATAGGGAACGACTGCTGTTGGCTTACCGTCCAAGTGCTAGTGGTTTATGATGCTACCTGCCAAAGTCCAGCCGCTGGATAACTTTTCTGGTTACGTTGTGCAGAGGATTTTCTAAGTAATGGTCTTTCCTTAGAATTCGTTGATACATTCGACGCAGCGAACAATATCCTAGATAGCCTAAAATTAAAAGAATTCTCTAATATCAAATACAGGGTAAGGGACCCTTATTGTTAAAGTATAGTGAACATTAAAAAAGACAAAAAAAGCAGAAAGCAGAATGAATATTAAAAAATACATATTAAATTTTTTAAGCAGAATGAATATTAAAAAATACATATTAATTTTTTAAGCAGAATGCTTTTTTAATATTCATTCTGCTTTAAGAATAAATATAATTAGTATGGGTACAGTATTTGTCACCCTCACAGTAATTGGGTCCCTTACCCAACGTGTTTCATAGAAAATTTTAATATTGCTTGTTAGATATAAACGGGCTGTTAAAACGCGACGAATCTTGATCATTTTCACTATTACAACATTAGTTCTTAATAAAATATATTCATCTTTTATTTTTGTATTTTTGTTCTTCTGATGGCGAGTGTACAATGAAATTGTTATTATTATTATTATTATTAAAGAGGAGGAAACATAACAGTATGATATTCCACAAAGTTTTCGTTATACATCGCATTATTTACAAAGTGAAGTATATGAAACGAGAAGAACGTTTTTAACAAGCGTTCTTATGATGTTGGTTTTTGTTCCGTAGACCAACAAAGGAAAATACTTCAGATTATTAGGTTGTACCATTAAGTCAAAAGAAGCTTTTTATGCAACTATGTTCGTATTTAGGTGTAGGTTATATTTAATTATATTCTAATTCTAAATGATTGAAACCCAAAAGAATTTAAGCGTATCAATTTATTGTTTGAACTTATTAAAAGAAGAAAGTAATTTTTCTTTGGCTTCTTTTTCACGTAATCTATCCGAGAAGCATTGATTTTGAATAAAAATCAGCAGTCGCTGAACACACATTAAACACAAATATAATAAATAGAAAAAGCTAAATGAATAAGAATGAATCGACTGAGACACTTGGTAGTGTGTAATCTTGAAATATTCCGTCAGAATTCGGTTGTTTTCAGGAAATAAACACTTTTCTATAGGGAAATAAACACTCTAACCCTGTCTTGGACCCTTCGCCCTTACGGCTTAAGGACTCTGGACTCGACCTGAGGGGTTAAATGTCCCTGTAAACTTCGCTGTCAGTGCGCACATGGACCTTAAGAACCGTCCTTAAGGATACTTCCCTCTACACAAGTGCAAACAGCGCACTCCGCTTCAAAGTTAGCTAGCCAAACGTTGCCAGACTCTTTGGAATAAGTGATGTTGCCGTTTTAAAACTTCCCCGATCAGCGAAACGTTCTGTTACCGTCCGAATAAAATATTTTAATAATCGCTCAAGCGGGAGAAGTCTCGCATTTTCAAACGCAAGTTCAAAGACGAATTTCGCTTCATTTAATTTAAATCAAGACGAGATCACTGTTACCAATAACTAGACTATGGGATTTTATGCAAAATAAAAATTGTATGCATCAATTGTCAGAGACAGGAATTACATAGAAATTTTTTCTCTATTTAATTTTAACAAGTTGGGAATAGAATGTATCGGTTGAATTTCAGTGTTTATAATTTTTTACATTTCATCTACAGATTTTTATCATAAATGCATTAATCTATCAATGACCATTATTTATTTATTCTCCTTCTGCGCATTTTTATTACTTGATTATTGCATTATTCATTTTTCTTTTACACACTGCACATTCAAATGGTTATTTGTTGAATAAATTTTTGCCAAATTGTTAATATTTATCGTATAACATACTTGAAATTATTTGATAAGAACAAGCATAGGTTCATCGGTAAAAATGATTAATTCACACAATCGAGAAATATATTATTTTTCACCAATCCCGTGTACAATATTTATAATAATGTGATATAATATCATTCACATTTTAAGTACAACATTTATAATTGCGATGCAGATATTTATGTAAGAGCACCATTTGGTACAATAGTTCTCATAAATGGAATTCATTGCAATTTTTGTATTTTTAATTGCGAGATCGGAACGAAGGCAACGTTCATTTAATTGGAAATCGTGTGCTGTATGCTCGTATTTGATTTTATTGACAAGCACAAGCAGAAACGCACCAATATCAATATTTAACGGCGAGAGTGCGGAAAGATTTGAAACGAGATCGTGCAACGGTCGTCGCCTTCTGTCAAGTCAAAAAGGCAGATACCTGGAGCTCTGTGTTTCAATGAATTATGCCGGCTGCCTGAAACGAAGCTTAAACTGCATAATGAACATGGGGCATACATAGGAAGCGAAGAAGGAAGTCCGGAGTGTACTAGAGCTTGCACGAAGGTCTCACCTGTTGACAGCCTTCTTCGTGACTATGAACGTGCCAGAGCCCCGCAATAACCTTACCATCATGATAATCCAAAAATGTCTGCAGGGCTATAATCTGTCATGAAACCGTGCCACATTCGTACCGTACTATCGTCCCTCTTATTTCGGAATCTGTCAACATCTTACTCTACACATTATCCTAGCATATGTTCACACTTTCGCGGACTCCTGTTTTATAGCGAAAATGCGATTTTACGATGCAACAACAAAATTTTAAGTCTCTTCTTTCCATTTACCATTTTCATATCATGATGGTGCATTGTTCTATATTTGTTAAGAGAAGAAGGGCGTTTACCATTTTTTCTCTCTCATTTTTCTGAGATATTGATTTTTATTTATCATGTTTGTTTAATATACACAGTGGTCAAACCTAAAAATTTAAGCACCATCAAATTGTTCACTCATTATCGATAACGAGTATTTTACCGTGACAATATTGTGATGACATTTTTTTCAATGCTACATGTTTGGAGACTTCAACGGAGGTCATCAATGTCTTTTTTTTTTTATTGTAAATGGGATTGTGTAATGTGTAATGAGATTTTGATTACCGTCATACCGTCTTTCATTTTTAATATTTATATTCACGATTCTCGAATATTTTCTACCCGAGTGTCGTAGAAGAAAAAATATTCTTAAATTGTTTATAACCATTTCGTGTATTTGTAACGAAAATAAATGACATACACAATCGTTACCATATTCGATGTATTATTAAACTGATAAAAAAGGAGGAAACATTTTCAATAGAATTTTTGTTAGAACATAGGCAAGCGACTTGTAACATTGCGGAGGTAATTAAAGCTAATATTTCGCGAATTGTTCGATCCATATTTTGTGCAAACGTTAACTGCTAATAGAATTGAAGAAAATCTCCTCTAGAGGACCGATCGTCCGATTCAAATGCAAATCGAAATGTTCGCGGGGATACGTATTAACCGATGGGTTTCATTGTAACAGAGAAACTTCGTTACACACCTCGTCGTTTCTATAGCGTGCTGGAAAATGTAGTTGTACGTACATACACATAGGTACACACTACCGGACCGCTGCATATATTTTTCGTCGGCAATGTCGGCCGCTAAGTCGGGAAAAAAGCTAGCGATAAGAGCAAATAGACAAGCTCCATGTGGTTAGTCCGAGTTTAAGTTAGCAAATCTCTGGCGCCGGTTCAATCGATATCGAGAATTAAATTACCTGGTAATTTATAAGTTTCCAACAACCGCAATTATCGGCCGAATCAGTCTCACCCGACGTTAATCGAAATTCAGAGTAACTCTTAATTAAACCGAATGCGCTGCCACAAATCGACGTTGAAAATTTAGTTTCTATGGTAACCTCGATACATAAAACTATTTGATCGGTGCACAAATAATTCTGGTGTTTGTCCTTGAGTTTTAACATCGGTACAGTACATCAGCGAATATTACGGAAATCGTTAAAGTGACCACAAAAGGTACCTCCTACATCTACTATATTTTTTGGAGGTAATATGATCGCACGAATTTGCATTTGAACATTTTCACTTTGACACAGTAAACACACAGAGTCCAATGATAAACAGTCATGACAAAAGACAGAACGCAATTCTATTACGAATGCAATGAAAGGTAATGAAACGTCGCGAAAGTTCAAACTGATGAAAACCGCAATTACTTTTGCACCGAGCTAATATATTAAATTGTGTCGCTATTGCAATAAGGGTACAATGTCGTAACGAAGTTTACGTTGAAAAATGTCGGCGTTTTCGGAGTTTCGTAGCAGCGGAGGAAACACCGAGGAAGTAGATTGAGTTTCGTCCACGAATCGTTCCGAAAACTTAACGATAATTCAGGTCTGTTGGTCTAAACAAGGGAGGGGACCAGGGGGTTGGGAAAAAGGGGGAATCGTGCCGAAAATGGAATATAGAAACTGCACGGCCATCGTGACTTCCGCGGTGGCTCGAAGCGAGTAGTTGAGTGGCTTTATCAGGCCTCGTTACTGAGCTAAATCCATGGCACGAGTGGAAGAACACTCTCGTGACGGACGTAAAACCCGAAATGAACTTCCTCGCTTACGGGGATTGCCGTTTTGGCCCGTGAAAGAGGGGCAAGTGGGTTGCCGGAGTCCAACCACCGGATACGTACAATACACACTGTGTCCCATTTTAATTTCTAAATAGATATGTCTCGGATAGCACGTTCAGCCGATGAAACGAAACATACCGTGGTTTAAAGGAGGTCGCCGAACGTTTGACTGAGAATATCGTTGAATCACTTTCCACCAGAAATTCCTTCCCTCTTTCCTAGGGAAATGCCCCCATTCGTGTGCCTATTACCGAGTAGGGTTTATGTAAAAACTCACCTCCGAGAACACCGGTTTACGAATCACTGTAATTTCCAGAAAGCTGATTAAACTGAGAATTTAATTGTTATAATTACAGAAATCCATCTTCGAATTTTTGCGAAGATGAAAATACTTCTAAACATTTATAAAAACTTGTGAGAATACTGACTTTCGAATTATATTTCCAGAAAATTGGTTAAACTGGGCATTTCATTTTTGTGTTTGCAGTAGTTCACCTTGCGAATTTTTAAACGAGGAAAAATATAGATAAAATATTACTAGTTAGGGTTTATATAAAAATTGACTTTTAAAAATGCTGATTTTTTCGAATTATATTTCCAGAAAATTGGTTAAACCGGGATTTTAATTCTTGTGTTTGTAAACCTATCCTTAACTACCTAAAGGATATCGGGTTATACCATTTAATATAAACATATACCAAATCTTCGACATCCACAGGGGTCACTAATAACCGTAGTTAGGTTCATGTGACATTAAACACGCAAAAAAAAAAAAAAGTAATATTACTACAATATCATGATCCACAGGCCTGGAATGTGAAAAATTAATTAATAGCAAGTTCATTTGGAGAGAATGAAAGTTAAAACAAGGTGAAAAACGATGTGAACTTGAATTTTGAAATGAAAATCAATTTCTCCTGCGTGTTTGTCATGAATTATACATTGCAGGTAGAAATATATTTTTGCAAAATGTCCATACTGACACATTTACGTTACATATTTACGAGAAATGTATTCATTTGGCTATTTGCAATGGAAAGCCTTTCGAATTTGTTTTTAACAAACCAAACAACGTATGTACATAAAACTTTGTAGGCTTATTTATATACATTGAAACGACATTCATGAATTTTTATACATCGTCATCGCCAAACCTGTGGTAATTATTCAACCAGGGTGCAAAGCGGTTAACGATATTCCTCTCGGATGGCTCACACAAGAAATTATATCGAGTTAAAACTTTTCAAACTTTTTTAATAATTTTTTTATCTGCTAATCGTGCAAGCTCATAAATAGTTCATAAACAGTTTTGGAATGGTACAATTCAAAATTGTCATACAGAGTGAATTTTATTGAAACCTATAAATGGGTTGTCAATTTTTAGAAATATTTGTGAAATTTTATGTAATAGTTTAATGTTTGCTCAATTAAGGTGTCCCAGAAAATGTTACACATTAAAAAACAAATATTAAATTACTAAGCCATAGCTTAGACACAATTAATTTATGTATGTTATTCGGACCGATGTTATTCGAACTTCTGCAACGAAATCATTTAATAATCTATTTCTTAACAAACGCGTAACATACATATATACTATACGTTTTAATGCACAATTCAATGTATCTGATTCTGCGTCGGATTATTTGCGATGACAATTGCATTGTGCACATGCTCTCTGTGGAACAAACTTCACCGAAACTGACAGTTCAAATCAATTGTTTAAAATTTCATGGGACGGTCATGAAAATCGTGGGATATCAGGTGTCTAAAAGAATTCAGAAACTAGAAAAGCGGGTCAGCGTATCTTCTAAATATTCGAGTGTTTCGCATTTTTGTGGATTTACGTCAGCCAATGCACATATATCTCGAATAGTCGAACTTTTCACTTTTTTTTTTTAATTTCCATTTTTAGTTTTGACCTACACTGTTTCCACTGTGTTCATTTAACTCTGTGCTTTCATATCTTGTGCTTTTTTATTCGCACGAAAATTCGCGAAAAAAAGGAGCGACAAGAATATCTCGTACGCGTTTACCGTAAAAGCGCAAAGCGATTTCTAACGCTGCCAAGCAACCAATATTATTTTTTGCAATTCAATTAAAACAACAAATTTCGATAATCTTTAATATTGCAGGGAGTGTTATCGATTCAGAGAGAAAATTGAATTTCATGAAAACGGAATGTAGACGACCAAAAAACTTTTTAGAATTAATTACAAATTAGAGTAAAAAAATTGATCTCGAATATTTCGAAGAATATCGTCGATTCAGGCAGAAAATTAAATATCGTCAAAATGAAATTATGGATAATTGAAACCTTTTAGAATTAATCGCGTGTTACGTTCATCTCATTGCGGACATAATTATTCGATAAAATTACTTTAAATCGTCCATCGTGTCGAATCAAATTTTTATCCCACGGTTTTACCGAACGGTATTTTTTCCTTCTTTTAATCTAAATCTTAATACAATACGAAGTCATTCGAAATGCTTTAGATGTCAGATTGGAACATCTTTTAATACATCAGAGACGTAGCCTTCGTTCGCGACGCGATATTAAAACGGCGGAAGAATAAAGATCAGATTTAGCAATAGCAGGTCGTTCCGATAGAAATGTAACTTCCGTAAAGCGAAGAGCTTGTGTCGGATTCAAAGTTATTAAACGATAATATTAATTTATTAATCAACGCTGTAAAATCTCCGAAAATCTGTAAGCTATGAAATTCTACAGCAACTAATACAGTTTCACACGATTCTTAATCTACAGAAACTATTTATTCAGAAAATAAACCAGAAATAAATGGGCATATTATTTTTTAGTGTTTTTTTTTATAATTTGTAGTAGAGACTTTTTGGCTCACTTTCGTGTGACATCTTTCTGTTGCTTTTATTCGGAAAATATGTATGTAGAATATATACATTGTTCTACATATGCAGATTATTGATCTATTTTATTTTCTGAACGAAAAACGCATTTAAACACTAAATCTCCGATTCTGGAAAATCGTGCATATCTGACTTGTGATAATTTTGTATTAATAATGCGCATAGGTTGAGAATTTTCACAAGCAGAGAATAGTGCAATATTTTTCATCTAACGGGTACAATTTGGTGCAACTATGAATTTTTTATGGCAACGCAAAGTCCGTTGTGATTAGGAAAGCGTTCGATTCCGATGTTGCAGGGTTTCCAAAATATTCGAAGTTACTGGGACAAGATGATTTCGCGCTGTTGATTTAAATGCGAACGGAGTGGACATTGAGCGATGCAAACACACTTTTAAGGGAGATTGACGCGGCGCTACTTTCAATCGCGAAGGTGTCGATAATATCGAAACAGGTTGACGACCCGGTGTCACCGTTTGGTATGTACCTCGACCCGCGAAAGCAGTCGTAATCACGACATTACAAATGACACGAGATGTTGCGATGCCACTGAAACGAAGGCGAGACATGAATTTACAATGCCTCCCTTCCCTGCCCCCGTTTCTATGAACACACCACTATGCCTAGAATAATCATTACCATAATGATACCGCTTGTGCTGTCGTATAAAGTTGATTCTATTGGGTTAGCGGAAAAGTGACATTGCTTTCGCATAATGCTAACGAGAACGTCGCCGCACGGCCAATTCCGTAATTCTTTCTGGCAAACGAGCTCCGAAAATAGACAGCCGCACCGAAAGTAAGCGTACAGTTTTTCCGACATTCGAAAAATCGTCGAAATTGCTATCATTTCGTGAAAAAGAATGATCGACATTAAAGAGTAAATCGTACGTCAAGTTGAAACGGGTCGTTCGTGAAAACGGAAGTCATCTCCGATCTTCGTATTTATGGTAGATTCGGTTAAACAAAAAAAAAAAAAAAATTCTCCAATGTTTCCAGAGACGTTTCAATTTACAGGATTTTTGAGAAGAGATATATGGCTTCGGTACATCTTGGACGGTACATCAATTTCATTCAAAGCTCAATAAAACGACCGAATGAAATCGTATAACAGGTTTTAAGGGACCGTTGTAAAGGAGAAGTTTCAATCTTCAAATTTATGGTAGATTCGGATAAAAAAGTGTTTTCGGAGGAGTTTCAATTTGTAGCAGTTTCGAGAGAAAACATGTGTTCGGTACATCTTCGGCAGTACATATTTCATTCAAAGCTCTGTAGAACGACAAAGAAAAAAAAAGAAATCGAATAACAAGTTTTAAGGGTTTTTGCAGAGGGGAAGTTTTAATCTTTCACCCGTAAAAGCCGGCTTTCGAATAAAATTTTAAAAACTCTATAAAATCAGGTTTTTTGTTTGAATGTGTTTTAGATTAAATATCTGTAACGTGTAACTAATCGTAAGCGTAATTGTTTACGAAGCCTTTCGTGGAGTCTTTCACTCTCCGAAACGTCTCCCGAGTTGAAAACCAGGGATCAAGAGTTTCCATTGAATTATGCGGCCGATTTTGCAGGAAAGCCCGCAATTTGAAAGGTTACGTCATAAATTTCAAGAAAACTGAAAGGAGAGAGACATTATCTAGATACAGCGAAGAAAGTTCCTTTCTTCTGCGGAGCAGCTGGCTACAATATATCTTTAAAAATTAATTTTCCGCGCTCGCACTTCGATTTTTTTCCTGATAACGCGGGGGTAGCTTCGAATGAACGTGAAGAGAACTTCCCCTAAGGCATTCTTCCATTTGAGAAGTCTTGCTGAAGACGAAATAAAGGGAACATGTTGGCAGACGTCTATTTGTCATTGCGTCGTGAAACTTGGACGAAGGCCTGTACGAGAGACAATGAAAGTAAATCTGTTTTACGCTAAATAAAAATGTGCTGCATCGATTGCAATAAACAGGAGTCAATTGGAATCGTACTGTCTTCGATAATTGTAATACGTTCAAAATAAGATAGTGACGTTGTTGAATTTATTTAATCTTTCTACCGTTAATTATAATAATGTGGTCCTGAAGCACACAAGTCCACGGTAATATCACCTCCAACATTAAACATTGTTCTTTTTTCATTTAAGGACAGTTTAAATTTCCAACACGGTTCGAAACCCGTTACGATATCGATCCCGAGTAGATCGAAACAGTTTCGAGGAACCGTTATTTTCTACAACACCGATAAAGGACAAAAATCGGTGAGCATGTCGATTCTGGTTATGGTTCCATAGTCTGTACTTATATCGGTTCTAAATCGGTTTGGAACGACATCGAAACTGAATTGACAAACGCTGAAACGTTTGTTCGCCCATGAAAAAGCTGTAACGTCGTTCCGGATTTTTAATAACTGTTTCATTCGAAAGCTTCGAAACAGTTACCAACAATGTTTTTTTGGGATGTCAATCCATAGTTTTAGGTTCTGTTTCAGGCCATTTTTAAATATCGGTGCAGCTCGTTCACAAAAGCAATAATAAATAATAAATAAATAAGAGGAAGAAATATTATTCAGTCCTCCGACTCCTTGGTTTATTAATTAAAATGAAATGCATAATATCCGATAGATTGCTTGTAGACACACCTGACAATTTAGATGCAAGCTGATAGAAATTGCAATTAATTTTTAAGTGAATTATCGGGGCCGATGCGACCCCACTAAAATTTATGCTAACAATTAATTAATGCGCAACGATTAATAATATAACTAGACAGCGGATCTTTATGCAAAATAAATATTTTTCACCTGAATTAAAAAAAAAAAAACTGAAGCGAAATAGAAATTTATTTCCTTTCTTAATATGTTTAATAGATTGAACGCAATATAACGGTGCTTTTAAATTCGTCTAATCCTTTTACTGTTTTAAATTGCACCTACTCACTTTTGTCATAAATGCATAAAATCTCACTACGTTTCTATTTACCATTTCACTTTTTATTTACCGTTGCATTTTTAAAGTATATTTGAAAAATTATAATGCATGTCGTGCGAAGCATGTTGTCGATGTGTAGCCAGTTGTAGCCACGATTTCTCAATATAAAGACGTCCGTCGTGTTATGCATTGATTTGAAATATTAAATTCATTTGAAAGAACTCTGCTGTATAATACCAAAATCGTATCACACGACCTAGAAAGGAAATATTTATAATGAAGTTTCATGATTTATCGTGGGCGTTGATTATAAACATTGTTTGATGTGCTCCTAGACGTAACGAATTTTTTTCGAAAGGATTGAAGAGATTTTTTATTCGACACCATGTTGGGCAACGTAACGAATCGACTGACAGAGGGGGAAGGAGGGGTCGCCAATTTCGATCAACTTTTTTTGACGAATGTGAAACAAAAGTATAGAGACACGTATTCCAATGTTTGGAACGGTAACACGTACTCCAATATGTGGGCGTAGTAAAATGAAAACATGCTCCCATTCATATACATATAATAATACAAAAAGCACTGTCATTATACAGAGTTATCATTCGAATATGCAAAATATTCATGATGCCATTACTAGACTGCGGATTTGATGCATTTTTAACAAAAATAAATTGAACACATAAATAAAGGAAACACATCAGACAAATTTAAGAATACTGTTACATTATTTATTACTGGTTAACATATTAAAGGAAGAAACAAATTTCTATTCAAGTCTCGTCTTTCACACGCGGAACATCTTTATTTTTCATAATGTCCACAGTCTTGTGATTACAATATGTAAAATATGTGTCAAGCCGTTATTATCCAAAAATATATGGTATAAAGTAGTATGGCGCAAACTCTGAAAATTCACGCAGATATTTATAATTTGCGGTGAATTAATTATTCTACGACTAAACAAATTATTTTCCCAGATATCGGAAAGTACTAATATTTGCATCATATATTGGTAATATACAATACACAATGTGTGATCAGAGATACACCTCGGTGTTATACCATGGCTCGAAAAACTATTTGCATATCTGACCTTCCGATTTTCGTGAATTGTTGATACATAAACAATTATAATTTCGTTAAAAGGAGCCGTATAACAATAAATCTAAAATTTTAAAGCTTGAAAGTAAAATAGTGCCTCTACTTTTGCAATTCATCGTTTTCAAAAACACACAAGTTAAAAACTGTTTAATGAAGGGAGTTACCTTCATTGCCGCGATAGATTTGCTTGATTACATTTTCCATTTGTCAGGTTGTCCTCTCTCTTCATCGTGCGGCTTTTCATCAGACGCAGGAACGTTATGCTTTTTTTCATTAGTAAACATTACGCTGGCTCTACACGTTTCGCCTCTAGAAGAGTATTCTTTCGCAAAGGTTACATTTTTCTCTCTGTTTGCCTTGTTTAATGTGGAGCCTTTTGCAAACAACCCCCCCCCCCCACCCCTCTCCCCGTGGTATCCATTTCCTTTTATCGTCTAAGGACGAACTCGTTCCCGTTGCTTTCTACTTTTTTTTAATAACTCCGTAATTAACTGTGAACACACACGTTTGCGGATTACTTTTCACTTTCCCGCGTAATTATACGATGGATCAGCAATTTAAATGCTCATTTACCCGCGCGATTATTATACAGTAACTTTCAGCTACGCCGCAATAGTTGCTGACGAAACAGATGGATCTAGCGGCTCCGCTCGTTATGCGCCGTGCTATGGTCACTATATATGTACCAACATGACGGCGCCCATAACTGTCAAAATCGCTGAAAATCGCACATATTTGCACACGCATAACTTTTGAACTAGTGATCTCCTAGGATTGAAACTTGGATTTTCGGCATTTTCTTGTCAGTATCTATAGGATTATATTAAAAAAAACGTTAAAAATTTCTGGTTTCCCGAGGTAAAGTTTAACCTACAATATAATTGAATTGAATTATTGTATCTTTAAAGTACACTTTGAAGGTACGCTTATTTAAAGACGTGCTATGTTTTCATGGCAACCGAATATTTCATGGCACGGAATAATCATGGCAACAGTCAACACAAGTTCTTCAAAACGTAAAAAAAAAATACATATATATGTATGTATAACTCGTGGAATTTTTTATTATGTTATCGTTTTAAAAAAACTGCTGCGTTATTTCTAGTCTATTTAAATTATTAAAAATAAAATTAAATGTGCATGTAGCTCTCGTGTCTCGCAATTAATGCAAACACTTTTTACTTTGCAGAAAAGTCCACAGTCTAGTAATAAATACTGTTTCAATAACTTTAAATAAAGCACTTTCCTATGTACTAAGTAGGATCATATCATAGCGTTGTTTTTTTTTATGGTAACGAAAGAATCCGTTTTTTGTTGATCGATGTAGTTTCGTTGTTTTTCAAATTTCGTAAATTGTAAGTAACAATGTATTCAATTTCCCTTTTCGATTTACATTTCCATTAAACAATTTTATGTTCTTCCCCAATGCCCGAACAGATTTTCGTTAATCCTGTTTTCGTAGGCTCTAAACTTTTATGGGCTCTAGGCAGTGTGCCTAAGGTGCCTATTGGATCAGACGGTCCTGAATGCAGGACATAAAGAGACGCGAAATAATTTTGCAGACAGTTTTCCCTTCCCGTTCCTTCGATCAATGTGTGAAATGTGCATTCTTCCGAGGTGCCCGCGGCGCTAATAATTTCAGAAACTTTCAATCGACAGCCCCCTTCGCACCTTAACGTGGACATTTTCCAACCACTTACGATGTTCCTACATTTTTGATCGTTCTATACGTCATCCTGTTTTCATGATCCTTCTCGATGTTCGTTTTCCTGTTCAGATTACGCGGTACTAAAGTGTTTTCTCGATAGACACTTACTGACAAAAGTTAAGAAACAATATAGTCGTTTGAGAATTAGCGTATATTTTTAATTTCCTGAAATACACATGTCCGAATTAAAAATAACGTGACGAGATTACGTATCATACATGAACATACAATAAGTTTTTTTTCGATTATACTTGTATAAGCACTACAATTAATATTGAGCCAAGGAAAGAAAATAAATATTTGTGACAAAAGTTAAGAAACATGAAGACTTCTTGCAAGAAGAAGAGTAACCAATGTAAACAAACATGTTCGAAGGAGTCTGGCAGTACGTTGTTTTTATATCAACCATTAGTTAACAATCGTTAACATACAACGAAAAAAACTTTTGATCCGAACAGCTCCAGGATGAAAAAAAAATGCACTGTACTTCTCTATATTTGTCACCAAGGCCTGCATGATAAACGTCTCAGGATTATCCCCACTATCGCTATATCGAGAATTCACTGTACTCTGATAATTATTTTCGAACTGTCACCTCGATTTCATTCCAAAAACTTTTTAAGTGTAGGATGCGCCGTAAACATCGTGTGTTGAATTTTCTATGAACACAATGTTTTATATGAAAAAGAAAAAATGAATTTTCAAGTTTTTAAGGTAGTTGTAATTTCAGTAAAACATGTGAAATTCCACCACGAAAATATTACGATAATATCGTACCGTTGCCAACATTACGTAAACCGTTCGCGCACTTTTCATCATTGTACCATTTAAATTCCGCGTATTCATTCGCTATAAATCGGATTACAGGTTAATGCACCATAGTAGAACGAAACACGCAACGTCGAAATAGAAAAGCGAGAAAATATTCGTCTGAACGATACGCTCTGACGTTTTCAACGTAATTTCGTGCGTGTCCGTTAAAGAGAGTGTCGTTTTCTGTAACGCAATTAAAAGTCGCGGCAATGAATGAAAATGGAGCGCGTTCGATATCTCTCGAAGTGTTTTCTCAGCCGGTAACGGAACGTGTAATGGTTCATCGGAATTGGCAGTTACTTTAGTGAGGTAAATCGCGCTCACGACGCATCCATCACGGAACGGTGCCATCAGAAAATCTGTCACCGTTGATTTGTTTCGAAATTGTTACCTGCAGACAGATGAATTTACGTCGAAGTGACCCGCGTGAATCGGATGGTCCGTTAAAGGAAAAAACAAAAAGTTCTCTCTCTCTCTCTCTCTCTCTCTCTCTCTGTCAGTCAGTATGTCTGTCTGCCTGTCTCTCCCCGCAGTGTGTGTGTGCACGCAATTCAAATTCGAATAAAAACTGAAGCTCAAAATACAGGATAAATCTGCCGTCAAAAGAGTATTTGACGGTACGGACAAGGGGAACGCGAGTTTCAAACAAACCATTGGAAACTATGAAAAAACAAAAAAAAAACCAGTACTGTTGCTTTCCAGTGCTATAATTGTCGTTTACGTTACACATGCAATTACGTAGTTCTTCAAACAAATCATTGAGAGCGTAATTCACAGTTGTCAATTTCATCGGATAAAAAATAGTTATGTTCTTTTATTAAGTCAAGTGTTTCGAAATTGTGTTTTCTTGTTTGGCCGTATTTAAGAATAATATACTGTAATTATCTTTACCATTATTTCAAATCACTTTTCAAATTTTAGGTCGATCCTCTTCAAATTTTACATACAGTGAATTCTCGATATATGTCAACAATTGTCGTTTATCGTCCAAGAGACATACCCTAGCCGTGTTACGTTTACACTCCTCGGCGTTCGAAGCCTCTCGAGCTTCGTGGCCAGTGGGGATAATTACGCGACATATATCATCCAGGCCTTGGCGACATATACATAGAAATTACTGTACATATAAAATAGCGATCCCTTTCGGGCCGTGGGTCGTTTAATTTGGTTCGGGGGCAAATTTTGACCATTTCACCCGGATCAAGTCTCGCATACTTTAAAAATTGATTTAGACGTGTTTCTGTGTATATACGATAAATATACATACACTCCGCGACAAAAAGATGGCACACCCGTAAATATTGCTATTCCTGAAAACTGTGATAAAATTTGATATGTTTCTCTCCGTGTATGTATTTCGGTGGAGCTTCGAGGCTACTTACATCGGCGGATTTAAGCGCAGGTTACAGATTATAGTCTAAATGTAAACATCGGGGGTCACCGAAGCGACAAAATGATGGCACAGTCTTAAAATTCTTTCTCTGCAGTTGACACTAGACCGTCAGACTGTTTATATCGTATACTGTGTTACTGTGCATTAAATATTGTGTGTGTTTCTTATTATCCTCTATTGAAACTACACTATGGGTAGTGGAAAATCTTTATCCGACGCTGAAATAAAAACAATTTTGACATTGCGTAAAGAGAATTACTCAGTTTCGAAAATTGCACGTATTATACATCGGAGCAGAAAAGTGGGGTATAATTTATTAAAAAATCCCAAAACATACGGTACGAAAAAGAGTTCCGGTCGACCGAAAGCAGTAAGCAATCGCGGAAAACGTGCAATTTTAAAAGAAGCTTCGAATTCTTCGGGAACATCACGACAAATTGCTAAAGCAGCTGGCGTACACACAAATATGCGTAATGTGCAAAGGATAATAAAAGAATGTCCGCACTTAGTTCGAATGAAATTGAAAAAAAAACCACCTTTAACCGCTCAGCATAAATCAGAGCGTTTGAAATTTGCTCAAGAGCAAATACATTGGAGAAAAAAGTGGCGTCGTGTTATTTTTAGTGATGAAAAAAGGTTTAATCTAGATGGGCCGGATGGTTTCGCACACTATTTTCACGACCTGTGGAAAGAAGAAAGGATATTAAGCCGCAGACACATGGGTGGCGGAGGAGTAATGCTTTGGGCCGGAATTGGGTATCGAGGAGTGACCGAACTAAAATTTATAAACAAAACTATGAATAGCAAAATTTATATAGATTTGATAGACGAACAATTAACTAAATTCGGACAGACAATTTCCCGGGAAAATTGTATATTTCAGCAGGATAATGCAAGTGTGCATACTGCAAAATGCGTTAAGCAGTACTTTGAGCAAAACAAAATTAGTGTCTTAACGTGGCCAGCGAGATCGCCAGATCTCAACATAATTGAAAATTGTTGGGCACAACTAGCAAGGCATGTTTATGAAGGCGGAAGACAATTCCAAAGCCTTGCACATTTAAAAACGTGCATAGAACAAAAATGGACAAAAATACGGCCAAAATATATTAAAAAACTTTTTAAGTCACTTCCGAAACGTATGTTGGCTGTTCTAGCAAATAAGGGAGGCCACACAAAATATTAAACATAATGTTATATATTTTATGTACGTAAATCACGTATTTTTTTGTATATGTGCCATCATTTTGTCGTACCAATTTTTTGTTATTTTTTGTTTCCATAAACAAACGGACATTTTCTTTAATTTTATTGTTTGTAATGTAGTTTATTTTGCAATAAAAATGTATAAGTACCAAAAAAGACTAGATTTATTATGTCCAAATGATGAAAACATTGAATTTTCGTGGTGTGCCATCTTTCTGTCGCGGAGTGTACGCATCATTTTATTTGGGAGGATATTTAGAATCGTTTCTAGCGAAGAACATTTGCATAGATGTCATAGTTAAATTGTCATATTAAAAACATCTTAAAGATGACAATTCGATTGATAAAATAATATACGGAAATAAACATTCGTATAAAGACGATCGGTTCACTTGTGACAAGAACTCCAAAAGCTAACAGGAAATGAGTTCATGTGCCCATGTATTAAACTGCTCGTACGAGCTCATGGTGCAAAGATAAGGGAAATTTCTGAGTACAAGTAAAAGAGAGAGTGTGTGTGAGAGAGAGAGAGAAGTTCCAGATAAAACTAGCAACATTCATGAAGAGACAATTTTTGTCGACAAACCGGAGAGTCAGATTTATTCGAAAGGAAGCGACGATAACAAATCCAGCTTGATTCCACTGGTCGATCAGCCTCTTCTCGTAGTCAATGACCTAGGGAAGGTGAGATGGAGCCCTTAATACTTGTCCCAGCCCTCGAAAGAGTCCTCTTCGTGTGCCGGCATCCCTTAAAATTCAGGCCGATCCCGTTGTTTTCATGGAGTCACAATATTTTTCCGATGCATCGCTCGGATCTCCCGGGAATACAATTTTAATGCATAAATTTGTCTCTGGTATTGAAATATTCCTCAGACTCTTGTTTATCGTTCTACCTATCCACTTTTATCTGAATATTTTATGAAAATCTCCTTTAAAGCCTCCGGATTGAACGCAGTTAAAACAGAAACAAGAAAATTCGAACAAAAGTGACGCGTGACGACAAAACAATCAATCGGACTATTGATGATTAGGTATGCGTCTGTGGATTGACTGCGGTTTTTCATGGAAAATGAAAACTCTCTATGCCGTTTGTTACAAACGGAAATAATGTTGATGTCTTTTCCTTTGACAATCGCGTATATTTCTTTGTTTAACACTCTTAATTTGTCATAGCTGCAGAAAAACCAACAGCGTGTCGAACAGTTTAACTGATAAGTACACTGCAGATTTTATGCATTTATGACGAAAATGAATAGATCGCATATAAAACAGTAAAAAGATTTGAAGAATTTCACGATACTGCTGTATTGTTTCTACTATATATGTTACAATTAATACAGACTATAAAAATCTGCGATCTACCGATAAAGAATACAATATTTTACGATGGCGGTGTAATAAGACGTTCCAAGTCGTATAGAAATTATTTATAATTACAAGAGGAGTGCATCGAGTGTACACAATAGTATAAATTATATAGCGAGTGAAAACAAACAAAGTACTTCGGTATTAAAGTAAGATACTATTTTTGAAAGATTTATCTTCAAGCGCGAATCAGTTTGTTTCCATAAGTATTACAATCGAAACGAGACTATTTACTGTTCAGCATTTGAAATAACATTTTACCCTGCCCTGTTTGCGTAGAACAAACAACGGCAAATAAATTCGAGTGGCGTTAAATAAACGAGTTAATCTGCTCACGGTTTAACAGCAGACGTGTTCGTTTCGCAGCCGGACGGTAACGGGAAAGTTAAAGAAATCTAACGAAGTGGAAGACGGCGGGGATCTTTTAACACTTTCCTATTAAATATTAATGGTCGTTTGAAGAGGGACATTTCGAACGGGAATACTCCCTAAATAATACGCCTCGCGTTCGCCCGTTTGCTCGGCCATTGTTTCCCCGCGCTTTATGTTCCCCGCTGTTCGTATTACCATTTCACTTATTCACTCTCTCTCTCTCTCTCTCTCTCTTTATATTTGCCACTTCCGTCTTCCGCCGGATTCCCGTGCACCATTTTCGCAATTTTTCCGTCTGTCTCCTTTCCTCGCTCCTTAAACCGTTCCCAATTGTCTCGCTGCGGCTTTCAAGAGGCACCAGAGGCAGCCTCCACTTTCCACGCGATCCTCGATCGAAAACCCCCGTCGGTCTCTGAATTTTGATGCGCACTCACCGCAGAATTTAGAAAGCAGAAGCCCCGAGTTACCCGCGGCTCTTGTTTGTTACCCCGACCGATTCCGAGCGAGCCAACGAAATCCCGGATCGATCTATTCGTGTGACCGGAACGAGTTCCGAAACAGTTAACCCTTTCTACACGGACGAGTCTACCGGTGAAACCGAGTGTCCCGATACACACCAGTGGTTCAGTCGTTTACTTACGTACATGTCACATTTTAACTACCAAACGGATTATGGGAAGTTTGCAAAAATCGCTGAATTATACAGTGGATACAAAAGGTATTTGAACGCTCCGATCTACGAGAAATTGACAATATCAGAGCTATGATAATTTTGTTGAAAAATATGGTACAGGGTGTAAAGAAATGTTTGGTCTTGTCATGCGTAGGCGTATTTCTACAGATCTTCGGATCGATGAAGATCTGTAAAAAAAAGTTGCCGCAAAATTGTCCTTGACCTTGAAATTCGAGGTCAAATTTTTTTCACTGCATTGTATTCTACTCATCATGAGGATAAAAAGTGTCAAAGGAACCATGGGTCAAAGCTCGACCGTTCTTATAAAAAATAATATTACATTTATTAAAATTACCATAGATATGAACTAAAATTATAAATGTATATAAATATATATAAAATTATGAATAAAATTACCATACCATATGAAACTACCATAGATTTGTAGATAGAAGCCTCCTCTTTACAACTATTCCGTAAAAATTGATGTTCACTGTTTTGTGTAAAGCCCTCATTGTGTAACCGATACTACTGTAAAGTTAGCTTCTAACTCCTCCTCATTCAAAGATCGATGAAACGATGAAAAAAACCTATTGTGGTTTCAGTTACAAAAAATTTTTTCAGTTTTCAAAGGAAAAAAATCTGAGAACAAAATAAACGAAGAATCATAAAACTAGAGGCTTCTAGAAAAGATGAATGTAAATGTTTAGGATTTATCATTGAAAAATATGTACACTCTTCGAGGAGAAATGAAAAAGTGTAATTCTTGAAATTGTATTGCAAAATTGTATGCAATTATGGAATCGTTTATGGCTAGTGTATATAGCTGAGTAAAATAGAAACAATAATAAAAATTAACGATACGTTATTATTGAAAGGTGGATTATGTATTTATGACAAGTAAATTTCAAAAAATGAAAAGTTGTATTCCGTATCTCATATTTATGAAACAACAAGGGCGATTGATTATTTATTTATAAGATGTAATATAATAAATGTATCGTGATATAATTTTCTATTTCGTTCGCGGTGGTTCGTAAAAGACTGAATATTTTCGATACGTGAAGTTTCGCTTCAGCTTGTATGGTTACAAAATTGTATCCATAAAACGATGCAACACTATGGGGTTGATTTCACCCCTTCAGAGGAATTGATTCTTGTATAGTCGAACATCTACAATCCTATACCGTTTCAATTCACATTTTCCGTTTAAAAGCCTTTCGTTGTCAGCTTTTCTTCTTTTTCTATTTATTTCCAATAATATTTCTGCATTCAGTAGTAACACAATACTCGCTTTTTGAAAGGAAAAGCTTAGCTAATGTTTTCCGTTGTTTTGTAAAAATAGTTTAGCCTACTTCAAACTTCCTTTCTATCGAAACTCGCAATTAGATTAATGCTTGCTACCAAACAATGTTGTCAAAATGATTTTGTCAAAAATTCAAGGTGATCTTGCAAAACATACAAAAAGAGTTGACAAATAATTTTTTATGATCACATTAAAACTCTCTCGAAAGCATGCAAAAGTTGATAAAAACATTTTTGATCCGACTACTAATAACAGAATAGTAATCTCTACTGATCACGATTCGTGATTCACCCTGTACATATATTAAAGCTCGCGAACCCAACAGATTTTCAAACTCGATTTTCTCAGGAACAAAGTGTTGTATGAACATTTTTTAAATGTGTGTATCATCCCCTTTTCGGTTTTGCCACCTGTTACCGGTCACCCTAAATATTGTTCATTAATAAGGGTCATATTAACATCTAGATCGATACAATCTAATTACAGTATTACGAGTCTATATAATACTTATGAGTAAGAATTATATTTTAAAATAAAAATTACTGGAATTCGTTAGAATATTAAAGGTAGGTTATTATTTGATGTATTCCATGATTATTGTTAATTATTTCGGATTAAGGGATAGCAAATAACGCTTCACAAGAAAGAGCATCGATCCAATGCCTTGCTAAATAACGAAAACGCATTATGAGACGTGGAACTTTGCGATCGGATATTTTTCCAATTAAACATGTATATCCTTAGCGAGCTGTTCAACGGTTCCTGTACAATATCATCGATAATACGGATTCCGGAACCGGTCGATACCTCGGCAAGAGGTTCCTGCTGTTCATTACGGATAAAGAATGTTGTCTTCCGCAGCCATTCAATCTTTCATAATTGATCCATTAATTGGCGGTCCGTTCGATTCATACGGCTCAATGGATGATCGCCATTTAAATCACAAAAAAGGTCCGACTGACAGCCACTCGGAACTGGTTCAGTTTATCAGGAAAGTCCCAGTGAATGATTGGTAGCTGGCTATTTCAAAAAGCGAGCAGCTTGAGCCGCAAAGCTTGTTTTGATCCCTAAAAGGAGAGGACCCTATTCTCTCCGTATCCGGACGTCCTTCGAAATTCAGGATACTTCTATTGTTATACCGCGGCAATGTGTTTCAGGTTTATGTCGCCGGATATAAAAGGAGTTTTCCTCCAAAATGTCAATTCACCGCGACATTTTTGCGGTCTAATGTTACTCGCCGTATTATCGGTTATGGCTCTCTTTATTCCATAGATTGCAAAACAGTTTGGACAATTTCGTTCACTAATCTCGTGGTTAACGAAGCAAGAAATCTTCTTAAGCTCACAGACAATACACAGGATGTCCCGATCGAAGCGAACCGCTCGAATATCTCTGAAATCATTAGTGATATCGAAAAATGTTTCAAGCAGAAGTTATCTGGTTTCGAGGGAGACATACAGTCAGTCCCATAAGTATTCATCTTCAAAGTGAAACAATGTTTATAAGCAAAATAAACTCAACTCTGTCAAGCATGGTACGAATACTTTTGTCATCTGTTATTATGTATTATGTAGATTAAAATTAATATAATTTTGTTATCGATAATTCAATTTTGTTAAAATTTTCTATACATATAGCTTATGCGTCTGTTTATTCGTAACAAAAAGCTTACTGCAGAATCTGACATGTATCACTTGATATCAGCAAATTTCTCTTATATGCAACGAGGGTACGAATACTTGTGGGACTGACTGTAATTCTATATCAATAGTTTTTTTTTTTTTTTTTTAGATGGAGGAGTATATGAAGCGTATAGCAGCATATAAAGGTCATTTACAATTTTTTCAATGGAACCATGTAGTTTTTAATATACCAATCGATGTAGCGCATTATTCCCTGTGAAAAAATTATTATCCTCCTTAAGAAAAATTTGCTCCAGTGGTATATAATATATACCTGATTACAATTGAAGTTTAGAATTTCATTTCTATTCTGCGGTAGGCTTTGGAAACAGTATCTAGCGATTCATGAAATTGTAAATAATGCAAATCACAAGAAAATTTGTAATTCGCATTATGCTAGCTTTATGACTCCCAACGTGCAATATGAGCCGCGCACAGTAGTCAGACAGTGGAAACAGAAAGGCCAACAACCACCGAACTAAATAATTTAGAAACGCCAAGCGGAGACGCACAAAAGTATTCGAACTGAAGAATTCAAGAACAATGGAATCAAGAATGGTTGAAGTCGAAGCGGACGTGGCTCCTCGGTAGAATAGATAATGTTTTCGTATCTTGCGTTTCCCTTGGGATGCAAGCGATAAGAAATTGAATAAATGATACTCGCATATCAAAGAGTAATGTAAAACGCATAACGGAACACAAATTGTAATAATTGTACCGTGGATTTTATGCGTTTATAATAAAAATTAGATTTTGTTGAGACATTCATGACAAAAATGGATTGGTCAAGATCAAAACTGAATGATGCGATTATACGGGGTGTCCCAAAAATGTTGCACTTCCTTGAAATAAGTAATTCCTGAGGTTATTCGAAGTAACTTTTTCCATTACAAAAATATTCTCCGCGGCATCGTTAATGAGTTATTAACGAAAAACCCGGACCAATCAGAGCCGGAATCCGTCCGCCGTAGCCGCGCCCTGATTGGTCTATGTTTTTCGTTGATAAGTCCTTAACAAAACCGCGGAGAACATTTCCGCAAAGGAAAAGTTTATTACAATTGACACCGGGAATCATCTCTCTCAAGAAAGTACAACATTTTTGGGACACGCTGTAGTATGATTCTCGACTTGTTAAAATGATTAAAAGAAGGTACAGTTGACTCGGACAATTTTTCTCCATTTAATCATTTTAACAAGTCGAGAATCATACTACAGCGTGTCCCAAAAATGTTGTACTTTCTTGAGAGAGGTGATTCCCGGTGTCAATTGTAATTAAGATAAAAATCAAATACAATTTATAAAAGGTACAGTTGACTCGGACAATTTTTCTCTTATAAATTGTATTTGATTTTTATCTTAATTATATTATTTATAACCGACCACAATCGTAAAGAGTTTATGTTGCTCCCGCGCCTTGCGATCGTTGCGCAAAATGTTCATTTTGAAAGAAAAAAGGAGATCCAGTGATTGTCATTCGAAGCGGCTCAAGATGTATAAATGACTGAGTGTAGTAAAACGGCACAATTAAATTTTGCACAGCCGGACGAACAATTCGCAACGCTGCGCTGGGCCGCGCCGCGTTAATTCGCTAAATTCCCGTCGACGCGTCTCTCCCTTTTTCCGTTGTTTTACCGGATAGTTATTTAAAGGAACATCTGTCCCGCTTTAAGCATAACGGTACACGATCGAAGCCCCTTCCAGATTGTTCACCGTAACAAAGTTTACTCTCCATTAGCAAGATTCGATTTGCCGCCGTTTAGGATTGTTCTCTCTGAAGTTTGTATCAAATAAAAGATGCATTCAGTTTGCCGTAACGAATTCTGCGCGGTGCATACAGTCGCGTTCCCGTCGAGATACGACTGCGAGCACAATTGAGGGATAAAATACATAAATGGGGGAACAGTGAAGTCTTATATGATTTTTCGATTAAAACATTGCTTCGCGATGTAGCGACTAATCTATTTATCGCGTATAGGCACTTGATTCGTAGAAGGACTGCAAAGGTTCATAGAGAAATCGAATTTCGCACAATAACCTTTTGCTCTCGAAGCTATTTTATTTCCACATAGCTCTTCTCTCGATCTAAAATATCTTCTATCTAAAAATACAGATATAATATATATGTATCTATATCTATACATACACAGAATTAAATATTTATACAAATTTATGAATGAATTTTTAAAATCCTATGTAGGTACCATAGAGGCATAAAATTTGCGAAACTTGCTTTGAAGTTTAATTAATGTTAACGAATTTTTCTTATTTTATTTGGAACACGAAGCTAAGTAGAAATTTTAATTAAAGAACCTCTTCCCGATCTAATCAAAGCGCATTACACGATATTCAGCGGCACTTTTTTCATTAAATTCTTTTGCTATTTAACGGATATAAATTTCTCTTAATAAAATACTACAGCCATAAAATTACCGAACCACTTAGTTGTGGCGTTACCCTATGATCGGGGCTGGGTAAGCGTAAGTACGGAGTGTGTAATTACAAATAATTACTAAAACTGTCGTTACGTGATTAAATGAAATTTCAAGTATATTTTCATGGCAATTCACGTGCATAAGTTAGTTTTCAGAAAGTATTTTATCGAGAGATAAATATAGAAACAATATTATTTTAATAAACCTGATGCGTATTTATTTATTTGTAGTATTAATATATTCCATCGTATAAAAATGATTTCATCAGAAATTTTCGAACGAGCTTCTTCGTTGAAGCACGTTGGATGCACATCAGTGGCATTTACTTTGCACTCGAGTGGTGACTCTGAAGCGCCGCTAAAAATTGTTGTGGCATTATTTCGAAGAATTTACAACAAATATTAGACAATATTTGTTACAGTACAAGATTTGTTTTTAACAGATTACTAAACGGATCAGTTTCGTGCGAATAAAATGAAAATATTCTAAAACGGAGGAAAAATTTAGTTTTAAAATTAAAACAGTGCAAAGGGTTAATAGTTGCGAGAACTTATATTTTTATGCATTCGACTCTACGATTGTTGGTACGGATATTTCTGAGCATACACGCGCGCTTCTTGGCGAATCTTTTGCAACCGAGACGAAGCAGGAACTTTGTAACGATTACATTTCTGGAGATTGATAAGTGGCATAATTCCCGCTTGATCCCGGAGCCCTCATTAGCATTTCCCGCGGGTGAAATTGCATGGTCGCGGAACTGTGCTTGGTACGCGTGGTCGCAAGAGGGCCGCGGTTTCTCGCGGATGATAAGTATAACGTTTGCCTGTTGAAGTAAAGCCACTCATGGAGTACCTCAGGCGCTTAACCTATACCACCAATGGAAGAAAAAGGACTATGAAACCGCGGCCGAAAGCGTGTAGTCGGATAAATTGTATCCTCGGCTTTTAATCGTTCCACCAGATGAGACGTGCAGCCAGAGTCCAAAAATTATGCGAAGCTCGGTCAAATATTAATTCGACATTGTCTACATAATGTTTGCGTGCACGCTAATATAAACGTTTGTATACACACTATTTTATTTTAAAACGTCTACCGGTTAAATGCCATCGATCCCACGAGTCTAATTTTGAAAGACTGACTACGTACTTGGATGACGCTGCAGGACATCGAACCTTAATTAACTGAACCCATCCTAATTAAACTACTACCTCAACAAACTTCGGTTAAACACTCACTGACTAATAGTGACTTCACTTCTCTGAAATTGCCAATAACAGAAATAAGTACAATAAAAAATTTTCGATCATTAGAATGCATGCATAATTGAAATTTCAATATGCATAATTATTACGTAACATGAAACGATTCTTTATTTCGAAATAGTAATTCATTGATGAAAAGGGATTGGTATAAAGGTATTTCCAATGACAACGTTCAATTCACTTAACATATTATAGCCTAATAAATCCGTTAATGCGATCTAGCCTTGCTAACGAACCAATAATGCACTAATTAGTTTACAGCATTATGCTATTTAGTTGCAAATGAAATATACCAATGAGAAGAAGAATAAATTGATACGGTATGCGTAAATGATTTCGACGATGGAAAGCAAAATGTGAATTCAAATATTTTCCTTGGAGAAACGAACCTTCACAACCATAACAATAAAAATTATTAAGAGAAACGATCAAAATCAGCACAGAATTGTTCGATTGCTATTTGCAGAGGAACATACTCGATTTAAGAAAATTTCCACATTTCATCCGTTTCAACATGATTATTCTTGCTCAAGATCATTTCAAGGTTAAAAAGGTGATATCCACCAAATTCAGTTTTTCATTGTCTATCATGCTATCGTAAAAAAATATACTATTCCATTTAAAAAACACATCGGTGACCTTGAAATTTCATTAAAAAACACGACTTAAAAAATGTTTTTCTTCACCGCTAAAATGGCCTCCTGCAATAGTGTCACTTTGTCGAGACCTTTTTCCAGACACTTTGTTAAGATATTGCTAATAATTTCGTTTCTGTTGTGTTTCGCGGTATTTGTTAAGGCTTGGGTGACGCTCATAGAGAATCAGTATATATTACGTATCTGACGGCCACCAAAATGACTTTTGTCCGAGCAGATTGGCGATTCGTAACACCGTTCGCGGCGTTGGCTAAAATTGTACGGTGTGTCGGCGGGGCTGAAGGGAAGCGAGGAAGGGCGGAAGGGTAGCGTCGAGCGAAACCGAAGAAGTTCAAGAGGGCTGAAAATCGGCAGGAGAGCGGTCGATCCCGTGTCTCGGTCGGCTCTCGTCGATAAATCGAAGATTGGAACTCATTGTCAGGCGAACGAAGACGACAAACCAACCTTGGTTTCTCGTGACGATCAACTTCTCCTGCGGTTCGGCTTCGGGAGGGATAGTAGAGAGAGAGAGGGGTAGGAGTTGGGGAGGGGGTGGGGGGCGATGGACCACCCCGGAGCAGAGCTTGTCTCGCTTCCTGGGAAAACGGGAACCCTTTTACCCGGCACACGGGCGTTCTTTAAAATTCAAGTCGATTCGGGCTCCTTCTCGCATTGTTATCCATCCAGTGCCTTTAAACGTATCGCACACATCCTCTCCGGCTAAGTTCATTGCTTGCCGGAGAATACCAACGCTTGGACCTTCCCTTCCGGTGTTTTATAGTGCAATGTTTGTTGCCCGGGACTTATATTACATCCTTTGATCGAATATTGCGGCGGCTTGATGCGCATCCGATGTACTCTTCTCGAATCGATACGTGGAATCGGTTATGAATGACGCTCTGTGCGTCCTGCGAAACGGAATAACTTTTTAAAAGTTAGTTCAACACCTTGTCGCATAACAACAAGTCAGTCGTGAACACGATGCGAACGAAATCTATTAAATACGAATAACATGCTTTTCTTTTAACATCGAATGAAATTCGATTCTTTTGTAACCACTACTTATGCATTAACACGTTGATTGCCATGTCACCCGTATGTGGGTGACGGAATTATTTGTCCAAATTTAAAAATGAAATTTTACGCCAATATATTAATTGTATCAAATTTTTTAAAGCCAGAAAGTTGGAGGATCACTCAATATCATACATATAATTCTTTTCAATTTTTATTTCATTAAATAACACATTAATTTGATAGAATTTTTTAGGTTTCTAGCTTGGCAGTCAAAGTGTTCAAATAAACGCAGGCATACGATTTTGTTTGTTCCTCTTTCGTTTACTCAATTATTATAGCCATAAAGAAAACTGTGTGGTAAGGGACTCTTACGCCAATACTCGTTTCTGATAACACCAGAATCGTTAGATTTCATAGTTTTACCAGATATTTTTATACCTCGAGTGTATTTATACTAAACTTGTCTATGCTCACTATTTTTTGATACTGAAAAATCATTTTTTTCGTTAAAATGGAACTTGGTATTATAGCCTGCCATAAGTAGACTGAGGACCTTTGTCGATTCGATCGAAGAATGAATTTCTTCTCTCAATAATTTTAGTAAAATATAATGTCTCGATAGTCAACCCCTTGCACTACTATTTATTTTGTGATTATACCGACTAGAAATTCTTCATCGTTCAGAATGTCATAGAAAAAGAAAGATAGTTTATATTTATTGTATGCCTATGTTCTCTCCAATGGATATACATCAAGTACAACAAAATAGAATTATAATTCGATTTAAAGAAAATGAATGACATACGTATTCATTAGACTCTGTTCAGAATCTTCGTCACGAGTCTGACTCGATATTGTAGGGCAAGGGGTTAAACTCTATTGACGTTTTCACTATTTTCTATTTCACCTACTCGGTTACGTTGTAAATCCTTGAAATTGGCAGTTTAGCCGCGAGTAACCGTTATAGAGCGTATAGAGTATCGTCAATGTAAGCGGATGTGCAAGAGAAGGCTATTTGCCCGACTAAATTATGTACATAAATGTCCATACAATTTCATTAGCAGCGTATATACATAGCCTATTAATTACCCGCAGAGGCATTCAGCTTGAATTCACGCTCCTTTACAAAATCCAAAATTGATTTCTTCCGTCGCCTCGGCCGGCACGAATTCCATTGAAAATGGCCCTACTTTTGTAGTTTGTCAAACATAACGTCCCACATCTCGCCTCGCGTACCTCGCTGCCGGATATTTTAAATGCTCGAAGCTTCCCGCAGCCCGCTCATCAGGGCCCACTAATTACACGCATTAATATCGCCGATTAAACTTCCCTTCGCGTCCAATCGGCAAACCGGCTCGAAAGACCGCTCGGCCGGAAGTTTTATATTCCTCGGGACACTGTAACGTATTCGGCTAACGAGAAAATTCGTTTTCACTATTCACGAAAATCATCGATTCTCCGCCGGTCGTTCGAACAACCGCAGCGTACACAATTTGTCTTTAATATTTGACGTTCCATCCGTGAAGCTTCGCACGCGCATATGGACGCGCGGAGGCATGCGAGCTCTCGTGTGCCCGCGGGAGCGACAGAAACCGAGAGAAACAGACATAGTGAAATGGAGAGAAAGCGAGAGAGAGAAAGAGAGAGAGAGAGTGTGTGTTCACGCTGTTCTTAAATCTGCTCGCAAACCTGCACATCTGCCAGCCACACGGTTTCCTTCTATTTCACCTTGTTCGCCCGTGTTCTTCGCACAAGCAAATGCCGCACATACAGAAGCGAACGGCGGGATTCGCTCTGTTATCTCCTTTCTGCCGCGGCTGCTTGGATCTGCTGCTTCCCTTAAACCCCCGGGTTTACGATTCCACCGGCGAGGCCGAGTTACTACATCAATGTCGAAATTCGCTAATTTCTTTCCTATTCCGTTTCCACGCTGTTATCGAGCGACTCGGATTTCAACCGACGACAAGTTTATCAATACAATCAAACGGATCTAAATCTAAACGAACCACGTGAGCGTTTACCCGAGGAGCCAGCCTTTCGAGGACAGTACTCCGGTATCTTAACACTTTATCTACTGGAAGCCGAATAGTAAATAGGCTTTTCAATGATCATGCTGTGTCAAAAAGCAAAACTCGAATATCTTCTTTTACTCAACAATCCTAAACGAAATTATTCTGTTGGAGGATCTATTACTTCCAGAAATTTTTTAATAATCGCACGATATATACAGGCTGGGTCACCACATTTTGCCATCTAGATTTACGTCATTATTATTACGCATAGCAAACAATGTTTTAGACGAAGTTGAATGGTTTTGAGAGGGGCACATTCTGATGGTACATTTTTTTTTGTAGGTGGACGTGTAAAAGACATATGAAGGTCATTAATGTTTTTTTTTTAATGGAATCATATATTTTTTATTGCTCCTTCATATTCTTTGCAAAAAAAAGTATTAATCTATTTGTGTAAAAAAATCATTAGTTTATGAGATATTTTAATTCTTATTTGTTAGGAAACCTTGGAATTAAATTGTAAGGCAAGGAACTGATAGTCAAGGATGATAGACCTAAGAATGTCATTGTAAACTCTTATTCCAGTTGGTTAAGTAAACTTTCAGACGTCGATATACAAAACGCAAAGGAATTAATGTTCAACGTATATAAGGATCATTTATCTAAGAGCATATTTCCGAAGAAAAATAAATTATTTGTTTACGATATTGCAGGCAAGCTGCAACGCCAGGAAGCCCTTCTCAAGAAATACAGATTTTCGGAATTTCCATATGAATTCATGGCTTAGAATTTAAGAGAAGATGAAGGTTCGAGCAACCAAGAGTGATGGAATAGAATCCTGACCTCCTTTCCGTGCGCCTATACGTTGCTTACGATAAGTTGGTGAACATATGTATGCATGGACCTGGAGGTATAGCAGATGCAAGTTAATTAGATGGTACAACGTGTATCGAAGGTTTAAAAGAAGCTCGGGAATTTAATAAGTTAATCGAAAATAAAAAGAAAGTACCGAAACCACTTAACTAGACGTAGACTTCGTAGTTATATCGTAGGCTTCCCCAGACACTTATCGATCACATTTGCAATTTTATTTGACCAAGAACATTGTACTTAAGACCCAAAAGAATTTCAGCATTTAAGAATTTTTAATGTGATTCTAGTTCTGCATATTTTATTATAGCTACGTAATTTAAAATACAATATTTTGAAATAGCTTTAGAACATATTTGGAGTATGAAACCAATTGAAATGGAAATTCTAATTTTATACGGCTTCAGCTTGAATTATTGTGCACTTTAAATTAGTTTAGATCGAATTTCGAGTAGCACAACACGACTATAAAATAGTAATTTCAATTTTACTCTGTCCCAGTTTCAATAGTTATGCATTTCAAATTGTTTTCAATCATTTTTGGGTTACAAAAGCTCTTAAAATAATCATTTCAATTCTACACGATTTCAACTCGAATGGCTACAGATCATTTTTGGAGTACGAAAACCACGAAAAATAGAAGTTTCAATTTCACACAGCCTCGGTATCCCTAAACACGTATACAAACACATAAATTCCCACAAACGTTCGCAGACTACTGATAAGTACCGCGAAGGAAGCAATCAATAAAATGACTTCAGGAAAACGGACACATATTTTTCGGAACGCGGAATACGTAAATTGGTTCACCGGTATGACACTTTACATATACTCGACGATTACAGTGAAGAATGGTAGCTGACATAACTATTCGGATCATAAACTTTCAGTCTTTCTAACTCTAATTTATAAACTACTGTTTTCCTAGAGAAATTGCAATCCTGATCGATCGACGGCAAGGCTAGTTCAAAACGGTCATCAATAATCAATTAAAAAGTTATTGTAGTTTATAATGGGAGTTGTAGAATTTATCAGAGAATGTTTTGTATGACTAGAAGGAACGTAATTGGTTCTAGAACCTCGTCCGTTATAGCATCTGTGCTTCCAGCGTATGTTCAAGTATGTGTATTTAGTCGTAATCCTTTTGAAGCTTGCACAAGTTTGAAGGCTAGAGTTTAGAGCAAAGTTTGCCACTTGATACAGAAATTTAAGATAGAAAAATTGAATGAAAAGTTTGAGTATAGAACAATAATTTCAAAGTCGATTAGGGTAACGGATCCAATTACTGTGGGTTACCAATTGCTGTTCCTACGTTAATCATACTTATTTTTAAAGCATAATGAATATTAGAAAAGAGACGTTAAATTAAAAAAATTACTTTTTGATAATTACGCTTTTGACAACAATGAAAATAATACTTACAGCATAAAATCTACAATAACGTCTTTCAATATTGAAACATTGAACAAATTAAACAAATTTTAATAATCTTCATTAAAACACTACTCTATAATTTACATCGAAGATTTTCGCGCATATGAAATGAAACAGAAGTATTAACAGGAACTAATATAAATTCTGCTTAGCAATACGAAAAACAATTTTATAAAAGGGCGAATTTGCATAAAAGTCTACATTGTAATCGTAGCACTCGTTCGCCCAGAAGAATTTTTCGCCTCCCATTCCTCTTTTCCACCACCAATATTTAGAATAGCAACACTCGTAGAAGAAAAGTTCTTTCTGAAACGCCGAGCGACCTTGTTCCCCCGTTCGCATCTCTCGACATCGTGGCTCGCGAGCTCGCAACTCTCTACGATAAAGAATCAATTTCCATTGGCCACTTCTGAACGATCTATGACCACTTGGCTCTTTAATTGCGCCAATGTATTACGTCGCCGTGCGCCAGCGACTAAATGTTTATTCCTCTGTGGCGAATCAAAGTTGCTAAGTTTCTTTGACGTGCTCACCGAACGTGGGAACCTGGTTTATGGAAACTTTTCGGGGGTGACTTAAAACGACTTATCCGCCAAGTTAATCCCTCGCTCGAGGGATCGGCAACGTCCATAACATTTTAATACGATTTCTATTCGCGTTTCGGAAAAATCGCGCGCAACACTTTTACGTTATTTCATGAAGCTTTCTCCTTTTCCCTGGTATTCCCTCGTATTTTCAACTGGCACGTGCGCGGAAAGAGAGAAGAATGAGATGCTTCTTTTTTTCCCCTCTGCCTCCCCTTCTATCTCTTTCGGCGACGTCTCTTTCGCGTAAATACCGCTGTAAGAATTTACATGCAAATTTTAGACGCTCGGCTCACTATGAAATCATGCCTAGTTTTTCCTGTTCTATGTTTCTCGTTCGTATCCCCTCATCCTCCCCTCCCCCATTGTTCTATTGATTTTTATTGATAGATATATACAGTGGATCTAGAAAGTATTCTACGTTTCCGATTATCGAGAAATTGTCAATATTTAACACGTTCACTGCCATGTCACCCATATGTGGATAACAGAATTATTTGTCCAGGTTTTAAAATAAACTTTTACGTTAATATATTCACTGTACCAAATTTGTTTATGAAAAATTATAGATTATACTATTTATATATTTCACGTACCAAGAGAAATAATTCCCAATGGATTTCTCAGTATCACGTTGTATGAACTCAATCTGACCGAGGAATGAGCATATAATATAAATAAGTATCAGTTTGACAATGAAAAAACTTTATGATAACTTTTCTAGAAGAATGATCGAGTTTTGACCCATGGTTCCGTTTACACTTTTTATCCTTGGGGCTTTTATCCTTAAAATTCAAGGTCAAAGTTAATTATGCGACACCTATCTTATTTCAGTTTCCACCAAATCGAAGGTGTAGACACATCGTTTCTTTACACCCTGTAGATGTAGAAGTTGGACGGAGTTATGGTGCTTCTTATTTGTAATTCGCCTAGCTGGAGAGCATTCAATTGGCACGTGTGGCCAGGGAGCCAACTGTATTTCCTTCCTAGCGGAAAATGTCTGTTTCTCTTAAATCTTCCGGTGAGAATTTACATGCAAATTCCAGATAGCAGATGTGCCGCGGAATCAAATTGATTTCTTCCCTCCTTTGTCCGCGCCTTTCATTTCCTGCCTCCTTCGCCTGCCTGCCTGCCTGCCTGCCGCCGTGTCGCTAAGGTTTAACTGTCGATCGTCAAAGAAGATTGTTTCAAATTTATACACCGTATCGGCCTGTTAACTTTCATTTTTTTATTTTGGTTTTATGGACGCTCGGCCACCTCGCTCTGCCATCGGAGAGTACGTTTACAGACGTTGATGCGTGGATAAAACGCAGGATGGAATTGTAATAAAAGTGGGAAAACGAGAATTCTTGTTTGAAGTCGCTCCGATCTGAACGCTGGACGTACAGGGTGAAATAATTGGTTTCGAATTTTTGTAATTTATCAACAATCTTGTAATATTTGAATTTATATCTTTGTCGATGTAATTGTATGTATTAGGTTGTAACATATGAAACGTCCGATTTTTAAGATTAACTTTAAATGACTCTACAACAAGGGTTTCTTTCCACCCTATACAATAGATTCCTTTTTGTGTGAACCCTTTCTTTGTCCTCTATTTTTCATACATTCGTTTCTTAAGTCTCATTGTTTATATCTTTAGTGTTAATATTGTATTCGAAAATGTTCATTATATTGTCTCAATCCTAGTTTATAAGCTACCTATGTAATGTAATGTTAGCATGCACAGCCATGTGCATGCTGCTAATAATCCCATGTGGGGTTTTATAGCTTAATAAAAAAAACACAACGGACATTTCATATGGTACAGCCTAATAAATAATCGTGTAACGGAACGGAAATTTTTGTAATTTATTAACACCCTTGTAATATTTGAATTTATATCTTTGTCGATGTAATTGTATGTAAATAATCGTGCAACGGAGCGCGACGGAGAATATTAAAGATTTTTCTTTTTACATCCACTGTTCAATTTCATAATGCACTTCTCACAGAAAAGTAAAGTTCACCGATTACGTAAGACCGTAATAACTTTCTACTTTCATAATAATTACTAATTAACAAAAATTTATTAGCACTGCTTTGAAAGTAATGAAATTCATTAACATTGCCAGCGTCACATTTATGTTTTATGTAACTTTCTAATCGCAAACAAAATCATTAATTAATTTCAAACTGAAATAATGAATTAATTTTGGCTGGTAATAAGCGAACTTTTATATAAAATATAAATTGGCAATTTTTGAAAAGTTTAAAAAGTGTGAGAGATTAGTTTTTAATACGATGCATGTATGCATCCTTTTGTACAAATTGTGCACAAAATATATTTAGGAAGCTTTCCACTACACATTACATGTAACGAATTTCTCTTTTATTACTTATACTGCTATTTGGCACTTGATAATTGATAATGTAAAGTGTACTTACTTCTGAATCTTCTGTACCTCCGTCGGATCTACAGCACACAATTATTCACTCACGCGAATAGGTCCGAATAATTGAACAACAATCACTAAACAACACGCACAACACTTTTTATAAAATCGTGACAACGAACGAGATGTCACTCCGACCACGAACAAAATAATACTGCGATTTTAACAATGATCCCTTCCACGGAGGTGGTACGGTCAGGTTGTCCTAGGCAGGTTAGACGCTGAGGGTCTATAAACACTAGATACAAAACCAAGGTGAAAAAATTATGGCGGAGCGCCGATCCTATTTCCCGGAATTCCCTGTTTTCGTATCACACCTCCGTGGGGGGTGGGGGGACGGTTAAAATCGCAGTATTATTTTACTCGTGGTCGGAGTAACATCTTCTCGTCTGCTGTCACGATTTCGTTAAGTGTGTTGTGTAGTGTTTAGTGATTGTTGTTCAATTGTTGTTCGGACCTATCCTCGTGAGTCAACAATTGTGTGCTGTGGATCCGACGGAGGTACAAAAGATTCAGAAGTAAGTACATTTTACATTAGTATTTTATAATTTAGTTTGTAGTACATTAGTATTATATTTTATTATTCGTATGTAGAATATTGGAAGCAAGTTTTCTTTCATATTTTGTAACTTCAATGTCCCTTTAACACTAGATTTACAAAGCACTAAAACTGACTACTTAACATTATTTTACAAAAATAACAAGAACGTGTCTATTCACATTTGTATCAATTTTTTAAATAATATATACCCAAAAAAATAATTTTGTCGAATAATTCCCCATGGATACGTCTTCACAATGTCAATAATTGTAAATTATAAATATTAGATCCCGTAATTTTGACAGGCCCCGTGTTTAGGAAAAAGTTGTTCAGAATGTTGACCTTGACAACATATTTCGAGGTCATCAAAATCGGTGACGAGGTTATACAGATTAATTTGTTTAAAATGAAAAACTTGTTATTCGCTCTTTTCTATAATTTCATCTAATAACCGTTAGTACTTCGTGAATATATTCAAGCTTGTATTCACGCAATACGCTTCACTTTTGAAACTCCATTATACAATAATCGGAGATTAATAGCTTAATGATTTACGACCGAATTCCCTTCACGCCATTGCATCGCTCGGGTGTCTTTATACTTTTTCGTACCTCTAATACGCCGTATATAATGATTAAATCTGCATTCCGGGTAACAAAGTTTATGCAAAATGAGCTGCATAAATATCTACGGATTACAATCATTACCGTGTCCAATTTCCAACAATATATTACGTTCTAAACATTCTTAATTTATCCACATAATCCAAATTCAAATCATTGTATAATTACCAGACTGCGGATCCCTTTGCATTTATAATATTTACGCATTTTTGAAATTGAAAGAAACACGTATATTAACAAACATTATCACAATACGATATAAAATATCATTAGGAAAAATACAAATCATTATGTGCCTATGATAATTCTACATATTTTTAAAGCGTAATAAATTTAATATCTCTTTTTTAATATTCATTATGTTTTAAAAATAAGTGTAATTAATATAGGCACAGTAATTGGCACCCTTACAGTATTTGGGTCCCTTACCCTACAGAAGATCATTATAATCTGTGATTATTTGTAACAAATTGATTTTCCCCGTAGCAATTTATTATTATTATTCTTTATTTATTTGTTTTATGAATATTCCTTAAGTTATTTTTAAGGTTTTATACTGTTAAAAGGTATGATAAAAGAATTGACGTTTTAGACTGTTAGAATCAAAAATATCTAGGTCCACTATTTACAGTTAAGAAATTGTCCATTTGAACCTTAATCTATATTTATTATCTATTGTGTCTCGGACACCGAGGATAATTTATCATGCACTTACTCCCACGCCGTAATTTTTAAGCGAACATCCCGATAACGTCGAACGCTTCATCAGAATTATAAATGATCGATTCGAATCGTTCCACCGAGATGAATAATTTCATGTTTTCATTGTGTCGAGGAAAAAAAAGGAACGGATTTATCGATGACACGGAATGCCGAATTCGTTTCGGGGGTGAGTGGGGGGGGGGGTGGGGACGTCTTACTTCTGTTCTTGGCGATGAAAAAAGATTCCTGGAGGGAATCTCTTCCGCGGCGCACAAAAGAGACAGAATATTCTATTCTTCTTCCAGCACTTTCCTTGAACGTATGGATCCATTTAAGTTCCACGGCGAGAGTTTACATAGAAATTTTAGAGCACAAGGTACTTCCGGGGTTCAAATTAATTTTCGTTTTATCCTCTTTTCTGCCGGTGTGCCGGTCGGCGAGACTTCTTCATGCTCCACGAGTAATGGCAATCCAATTTATGTATCAGCACAATATACTCGCAGTGGTTTAACACTGGCAGTGAGAGAAGCTTAGGTTTACTCGTACACAAAAATGATGGAATTCCTTCTACTGCGTTTCTTCCGAGGCGTTTAGGATTCTCCGATTAGATTTATCTGTCGTACTGTTGTCGTTTCCTGGGGTACCATTTTTGGGAAAGAATAAACGCGTCGATAAACACTGATGCTCAGTGAACGACATTTTTTTTTATGCTTAGAAATGACTCGATATTATGTTTTTATTAAGCTTCTTTCGTTACACATTTTTTAAACTTCGATAAATTCATCTTTCAGTTATATTGTTACCATTTTTTCAGGGAAGATTAAACATATCGTTAAGCACTATCGTTGGACGAATAACATTCTTACATTCAAAAGTAACTCGATTTTAATCTTTTTCTAATTGGTTAATTAATATCGTACGCTGAGAATTACAAAACTCTATGAATTGCAAGAGGCAATAGTATTTCGATAAGTAGTTGATCGATACTTTGAATTTTTTAGGTTAGGTTGCATTCTTATTTGAACGGACGATGCATTTAGATTATAATAATCGTATTGGAGTTTATAAAAATTATTGCGAGTACATCTTTTGTGACACAGCAGATTTTAAGATTCATTCTTTCATTCATTTTTGTTCTGTTATAATACTCTGAATTTTTCGATTTTTTCTTCTTTAAATTATTTATCTATATCGGTATAATCTGTGATTACTTGTGACAAAACTCGGGAAATATTAACAATGCTTTGATCTCTTCTGTAGCAATTTAGTATATTTATATATTTATCAATGCTGCTTAACAATCTAGAAATTAAATATTATTTATTCTTCATTTCAAATATGTAACTGTTTTTTTTTATCAATTTTCACTGCCATAGTTACCTTTATAAAGTTATTACCAGTACTGAGAACAATTTTTTTACTACCACGAGGGCCTCACAAGAGGTTTTTTTTTTTAATAAAGATCAACTGAAATGAGGACTCAATTAACGTTTATTAAAACATACGTCATAAAGTTCGTTAATCGCGATAATCAGAGTTTTGAATTTTGCTTCAGGAGAATCAATTTACTTTTACGTGGGTTTTTATTCAAAGCCGTAACGCATACCGTGACATTCAGGAAGTTAATGAGATTTTTTTTATACAAATTTTTAGGGTCTTATAAAGAGAAAATGTGGTACGTAATGAAATATTGGTGTAGCTACGAACACCATTATCGAAATAAATGATGATAGTGTGTATGCTAATTATTTCGAGCCTTCGCTTGATTGAAATATTAAATATATCAGTAAATAATTTACTGTTCCCTCAATAATAAACAATATAATTCAAATTGAAGATGTCTATCCAATGCGCGAATATCGATAAAATATTAGCGTACGTGACATAAATTGTCAAATTTCGAGTTCTATGATATTTCTAATATACAAGTTGGTCCATTAAATAATTAATTGTTTGAATTACGTCAGATTCCTAAATTACTTTGACTAACTGACACCTTGGTATGGTCTATTTTGTCATATTTGACGTTTTATTTTATAATTTCTTTCTAACATGATGTATTGAAATATTGCAAGTACACATTTATTTTGTACATTTAAATATTAATAGCAATGAAATTACGAATCTATTTTAAATGTTCTTAACACGTTTAATGCGGTGTCATAAATAAACCACGAATCTTTATGCAAACTATCCATATCAGCGGATTAATTATAAAAACTCGCATATGCGGAAATTTCATTTCGCTGAGTAAAATATTCGCCACATCGAGAAAAAATCGAATATATCACTCATGATTGCAAATGCATAAATTCCACAATTTATTTATAGAGAAAGAGGTCAATGTATCGAAAACGGTGCTCGATTAAAGATAATTAATGTAAAAACTAATTTTGTCGAGTAAAGTATTTGCCATAACCAGAACAAGTCGAATAAATCACTCAAGATTATACAATTTTAAAACGTTACAAGCGCCATAAATGCATAACTTTAACAAATTTGTTTATGAAACATACGACGATCAATGTCACGAAGAAGATAGTGAAAAATTGATTTCATCGAGTGTTAAAAGATTCGCCAGAAGAAGAACAAAGCAAACACATTACTCGTAGTTGCAGAATTTTAAAATGCTGCGGTTGCCATAAATTCTACAATTTATTTACAAGACGAGGGGTCAATGCATTCGAGCCGGCAGGAGCTCCAGCTGTAAATACGGAAGCAGTGGTAGCAAGTGTCAATAAATCAAATTGTTATCGCCACGGAACAAATGACACGAAATTTCGTAACCCTTCGCCGGCTAGAGAAGGAAAGATGGCGGTACATTTCCTTTCGTTTTTTGTGAAGCCCATTTTTCCCCCGAGTCCCTCGTCCCTCGTTCCTGGAATCCTGCGGTGAGAGATCACATGCAAATATAAGGACACGAGATTTCCGAGAGATCCCGAGCTAATTTTTCCCGTCTCTCCTTTATTTCCCACCCCGTCCCCTCCTCCCCTCCTTTTCTGCTTTCATTGTTGATTTCTGAAGGGAAGCGCCATGGAAACCCGCTGCAGAACGAAGGTAAGCGGCGTTAAATCGTCCGTAAAAATTCCAGCAGTAATTGGCCACTGAACTATTTTCAATTCGCCCCGGTACTCGTTCGTTCGGTGTGTTGGTGCTTCTCTCTCTCTCTCTCTCTCTCTCTCTCTCTACCTCTCTCTCTCTACCTCTTTTTTCCTTTTTTTTGGCACATATTCTACGTTTCATGGAAATAACACCGGTGGACTCTTTCGTCATGCTGTCCTTGCGCGAAACGTTACGCGAACGCGCTTCAAGTTTACGCCGGATTCGCGAATACAATCAGAATTACTTTCTTGATACTCTGCTGGAATGTTACTGCAAACCCTTGGCTGAAAATTTACCCATTTTCTGTGTCGCATAATGTGACAATTTTTTTTTGCATTCCAATTTGATGTATTTGCTTGAAGCACGTGACTGCGAATAAAACATGGTTGACTGAATTGAAATGTAAACGTAGAAAAGGTGAAAATTGCTATTTTTTTATGAGCTTATAAGTGTTGACTCCTTATGTTATAATTGCACTGCAGAGTTTACACATTTTTAACAGAAACGAATAAATGAAAACAGAACTGCGAAGACTAAAAATATTGTTACATTATTTTTGACAGAATAAAATTATTTCTGTTGCTTGGATTTGACTTGGATTTGAAGTTTTAATCATTCTAGTTGCGAACACAATTGTGGCACAAGGGCTACGTCGAAATTACTATTGAACTTGTGAATTTTCAACTTAAATTCATCCTTATTCCAATCATATTTCAGCTTTTTGGAAAATATCTTACAAGATAATAGAACGATTTTCCTTATTGCAGAAATATTAATTCATTGAAATATTAATTTTAACGTTAGAATCATTATATTTGCCACGTTATAAATTTTGTAATTACCGCATATATAGCCGGGACAATTGCAGACTTAAAAGCATCAATAACTGATGCATTCCAATCAATTATACTATTATATTATATTACTTGGGATTATTACGTATTAATTAAATATATCTTCGAATATTATGAAACTTCATTTATCATTTGAAAAATTTTCAGCTTCTTTCATCAGTTTTCAAATATTTTATGCTTTTTTTTATAAATTTGTCACCTAATGTTAATTTTTGACTTCTTTAAAATCATATCCTTAGATTCGCAAATATTAGTTCAACTCATGTTCTCAAATTTTTCGTGATTTTCATTGAGATATATATGCGGCGAATTAATTTTATAAATATCAAAATTTCATCCTTTCATACACCGTAGACAATATTTTTATTTCACTGGGATATCAAGAAGTATCTCGTAAAATTTCGGAGTAACTATGCTGGTTTTTTTTGTAAAAGTTAAATGTTAATACAAACTTGTACTCCGTACAAAAATTACATAAAGAAATTCAATTGTTCTACATTTCTTTTATCTGCCAAACACAGAACAACTGTTTTTGCGACAACTCTACTACAAACTTTGTTCTTTGACATTTCGAAAATTAATACAAAGTACAGCTGAATGATATACTAAATTAAAACCACCCTTCATGATCCGCAAGCGATTAAAATTCATAACCTCCAAGAAAATGAATAATAGATTTTAATAATACTTTAAGTTTCTAACCACGCGTGAAACTCAACGTTCATATGCATTTGAATATTTTATAAAATTTACTTCCGTATAATACCGAAAATACCGTACTCAAAATTTTCGTTCGTACAAATTTTCGTTTAAAACAGGTTTCGTTCCTTTTTAGTGTGTGGATTTCGTCTACAAAGTTTTGTCGTGCATTCATGAATTATACTGTATATTACGGAAGTTTGTATTTCCAGATTTTAGTAAACAATTCCGGAGGATTTCGGACGCCATTCTTTGTGCATGTTTCAATGAATGTTTCGTTTACATTGGCAATTGTGTATGTATGTGCTGCACCTTTAGCTTTCTAATGGCCATTGCAGAAAAGTTTTAATCGAGCTGCTTTTCTTTCCATCGTGGACTTTAAATGCGATTATCTACTTTTAGTTTGCAAGCGAGTGTATACATATTTATGAGGCTCAATAATTTCCGCGTGAAATACGTAATTTTAATCGATCAAAGGTAATTTCCGCGGGGGAATCCAATTTCTTTGCTTTTGCGTGCGCACTTTCAATGTAAATACTGGAAAAATATTTTGCCCGGATAAATAACAGGAAATGATGGGTCATTAAAAAATTTGAAAATTCTCCTAGCTATCATAAAATTTAAACCAAAATTCGGTTAAACTTTGCACTCCCTACTTCATTTTTGCACATTTACAATGGACTTGCAAAGCCTTGTTGCTTCCAACAAAAAGATGTATTTTAAATTTCCCGTTGACATATCATTCTATAATTTCATATAATTTGTTATCAATGTGAAAAGAATTTTCTTCTCGGTTACGTCGAGTCGATAATTTTCTGATGCGCAGCAGCATTCGAATGAAACGTTGCACGAGCATCACGTGAAATTGTTTTTAGGTAACTATATGAAACGTAACTTTACGATGAGATGAGATTCCTCGAAGCGAAAGAATTTCGAATTTGTTCAAAACTGCTCGTTAAAAGGTGTACCAGTTTTTATTTGACCCTGCTTCATTTCATAATTTCATTTCAACTTTCTTTCTGGTCTACGAGAACTTCCATCCCTGCGAATGATATAATTTTCTTGCACAAGTTTTTTCCTCTACTTCTTTCGCGATAGAAATTGCGAGGATCGATTAAAGCCACTTGAAGTTATTCGTTCGAGAGATCGGAGCATCGTGTAAGAAGCGGAATCAAACATCTATGAAGGACGAAGATCCGTAAACTGATAAACGATAAAATCGATGGTCACCCGTTTTCCGAATCACCGTCGAATATACGCGCATCTCAAAAATTATATTTCGCAGTTTGTCCGCGATTTATTTACGATCCGGCGACTCTCAATTCACGAAACGTTTCATTTTAATGTTTAATCTCTTGACTGCGAAGTGGTCGCGTTTAATTTATAAATAAATAAATATATATATACTCGAATAAAATGTGTATTGAATTTCGTTATGGCACGACTCGCCATCGGGCCATTTTGCGTCCGATCGCTCTCGATTCGATAACGGACTAAAGACAATTTTATTTTCAATGATGATGTTCCGTATGTTGTTTTAATAATTCCCCCGGATGCACGCTGCATTGGCCGTGTGCAGTTCCATTCTGACCCAGCTTTTCAAAAGCTCCGTCTAACTTGTAAGCTTCCAATGGCCAACGAAACTCGTCAATTATTTATATTAAGTCTGACAAGGGGTTCCACGCAGCTTCTAAAGCCACTTACGAATGTACATCTAGAACAATCGATGAGTCAGAATTTCACGTCATTAACTTCGCCGATCTAGCGGTCGGAATTAATTAAATCGAAAAAATGCTTTCGCAAAAACATTTATTGGGTGTACAGATTTGTTCCTATAGATTTGCTCCATCTTATAAATAATTGACGAATTTATTATAAAAAAAAATAGAGCAACAGAATATCGGCGGTTCTTTGTGTAACTTTTGCCAACATATTCGCGACTTTTATTTTATTTGTTTAAAACGATATTAAAACACGTTGCCTGCCATGTCATCCATATATGGGTGACGGAATTATTTTTTCATGCTTTAAAATGAATTTTTACGTTAATACGTTAATTGTATCAAAGAGTAGGATCTGTAAAATGCAAGAAAGTTGGAGAACTACACAATATCATACGTTTAATTTTCGTTCAATTTCTATTTTATTAAATAACTTACTTTGATTTCATGGAATTTTTGAGCTTTCTTGTTTGGCGATCAAAGTGTTGAACCGTGGCGCAGGTCGTCTACCGAGGTCATCGCCGATTTCCGCGCGGTACTATGCGGGATCGATTAATTTCTGACACCGTCGGAGACAAGGCATCTCCTCCGGAAGCGATAGTTGATTTTCATAAGCGCCTCATACAAACGGAACAAGTAAATACATTCGGTTCTGGTTCAATCCGCGGCGGATCGTACGATTCGATTGTCTGTTGTCAGCGGCTCCGGTCAGGATTCGATTAGAACTTAAGTGGATTATAAACGACGTACTTGCAAATCAGTTCTGCTCGGCAATAATTAACTATCGGCAAGGTGTTCGCTTTAAGCCGTATACCTTGCGCGCGGGTCTCCCTATCGTGATTACCTACCGACGGAAATGGAGATCTCGTTGTCGTTGTCGACGACGATGGACCCACTCGACGATCCTATGTAAACCTCGCCCCGATCCCACTGGCTGACGCAAACATTTCGGCCCGCCGGACACGCGCTATACCCCCTCTCCTCCTCGCATTATTAATTAAATAAATAGACAATATACGTCGCGCTTGCCTCCGCCCTTTTGTTTTGATCTTCGAAGAGTACCCCATTCTGGAATTGGAGTCGGTTACGCGCGCCGGAAATGAATCGCAATAACGCAAACACCGTCTAGAGCACGACTGGGATCGTGTTCGGTGTGTACTCATGAATCCCGGGTAATTCGAATACTCTAACTCAGTTTCATGGGCTCCGGAGCACTTCGTCGAAGAAACATCATCTTTTCATACAGTCCGCGACTATAATACTATAAAATGAAATAATTATGTATTATATGAAAAAATTTCATCTCATCTTTCACATGTAGATTGTTATTATTTACTTCTGAGGACGTCGTTCCACGCACCGTTTTCGTTTGAATTTCTATGAACTTGAAAGCTACACAAGCTTGACCTCCTCTTAGCCGCGACAAATCTCAGTTGCTCGTAAACAGTGAAAACGAAAAGATCGTCAATGAAATATTCTTCTAAAGTGTCAGCAATCGAAGCGAATAATTTAAGTAACATCTGAAAAATATTAATCAATTTGCAATATTTGTGTTTATACAAAATGCCACGAGGAAAAGAAATTAAATGAAACAGAGATTAAAGTTATCAATAATTTGAGAAATGAAAATCATTCGGTGGCGAGAATTTCTGAGATTATTGAAAGAAGCCGTTGTGCGTAGGTTCGTAAGTGGGTGATTTCACGATGGCGGATACTTTTTGAGTCCCTCCATTTTTTTAAACAAATTGTGCTGTATTCGCGCGATAGACGCCGTCCAGAATAGTTGGAGCGGGCGATTTCAAGAAAGTGGAATCTTCTTCGGGTTCTCCGTTTTTGAAATTCTCGAAAGCGACGAGTTGCATCGTATTTGTACAACTGAGAAAGATGATAACTATAATGGGCACGAATCTGAGGTAATTTGAATGCTATGGTTCAGTTTTATGGGTTCCGGAGCATTTCTGTGTAGATACAAGGTTTTATGGTTTTGTACATGGGCGATTCTATGGAACTGGAAATTTTTGAGTCCTCCGCACCTTGGCTCCTTTAAATTTTACAGTCATGTATTTGCATGACGGTGAAATATAATAACTATAACTCTACAGACATGAATCCGTGGTAATTTGAATACCCTAGTTCAGTTTCATGGGTTCCGGAGTACTTCTACCGAAGAAACATGGTTTTATTGTTGTGTACATGGGTGAGACTACGAAAATTTTGGATTAACAGCTTAAATAAAATTATTAGAACCATCGTATGAAAAATATATTTATGTAGGATGGGTTATCAGAATCAAACCGAACAGATAGAACGCGACGTATTTAATCAAACAAATTAAGTATATTTAACGAGATACAGGAATATAACAATATGTATAAGGTTGTGTACTGATCCACTCGACTTCTCAACGAATACTGCCCCCTCAGTCGCGTGTCTTTCTGTTTCGAACCTTCGGCGATTGTCAGTTTTTCCATCGTGCACACGCACGCACGCATACACACACACGCACACACGCACACAGGTACGCTCGCTCTGCGCTGCGCTCATCGGTCCCTACATTGTATCGCCGTTCTTATTCCCATATCTGGGGGTTCGTCCGGGGTCTTCGGTCCCCGAAGATAACGTCGCTTGTTTATTCATTAAATTGGTATGCTTTCATGAAGTCGGCAGCTGTGCTTGTCATCATAGGGCCTTCGCTATCTCCGACTCGCGCGACTTCGTACCTATTGTTTCGTTTCACTTTCGTTACCGAATACGGACCTAGGTATTTTTGCTTGATTTTTAATGCTGGTCCAAACTGAGTTCTTTTAATGAATACCCAGTCGCCTTCTTTGTATTGTCGAGCCGGTTTGCTTTGTTTATCGTAATGTCGCTTATTTTCTTCTTGTATTTTCATTATACTTTCTTTGGCTAACATTCTTAACTTATCGCGGTCTTCGTCATATAATTGGATCGCTTCTTGTTCTATCAATTTAATAATATCGTGGTCTTGTTTGTTTTTCATTGATATTCCGAATAAAACTTCAAAAGGTGACATTCCTATTGATCTGTGAAACGTACTATTCATACATTTTTGGACCCTGCCTATATGTTTATACCATTGCTCTGGATTATTTAATGATAATTTCGTTAAAATTGGTATTATTGTGCGGATGGTTCTTTCTGCTTGTCCGTTACCTCGTGGAATTCCGGTTGTGATTTTTATCGTTTTTATGTTTTCCTCTTCGCAATAGTTTTGAAAATCTAATGATGTAAATGCGGCGCCTCTATCGGAAATAATACGGTCTGGATTTCCGAAGATTTTTTGTTGACCATCTAATTTGTTTATTACTTCTTTGGCGTTAGTTGTTTTCGTCGGATACAACCATGTGAATTTTGAAAATCCGTCTATCACCACAAAAATATAGCGATAAGCTTCTCCCGTTGCGGTCATTGGACCTACGTGGTCGATGTGATACGTTTCTAAGGGTCTTGACCCTTTCGGAATTGGCGTTAATTCACCCTCACGTTTCCCTAGCTTTCTTTCTGATACGACACATTGAATACAACAGCTAATAAATTTCTTCAATTTTTCTTCTAAATTAGGGATATAATATTCTGTTTCTATACGTTCTTTCATTTTCCGCACTCCAATATGCCCGTTTTCGTGTGTGTTTCTTATTATTTCTAAGTACATGCACGAAGGTACAACCACTAACTTTTTACTGTTTTTCTGTTTCATTAAAATTCCGTTCTCTACAAAGTAGTCGTCGTATTTCTCGGTTTCTAGAGTATGTTTGATTAAGCGCAATCTTTCTTCTTCGCCCTGCTTTTTCTTTAGCATCGCTAACATTGTATCTTCTATGACTAATACTGGGAATCGGCTGAGCGCGTCAACGTGTTTGACTCGTGCGCCTTTTCTATGTTCGACATTGTATTCGAACTCTTCGAGGCTCAATGCCCAACGCGCAACTTTAGGGCACAAATCTTTTTTCGACAATGTCTTTTTGAACGCTTCGCAATCTGTTACTAATTTAAACGGTATACCTAATACATAAACACGGAATTTCTTTACGGCATTTATCACGGCTAATACTTCGAGTTCGTATGAGTGATATTTTTGTTCTGCGTCTGTTGTCTTCTTGCTATAATAATACACGGGATGAAATGCATTTTCTTTTTCCGCTTTTTGTAACAAGACCGCACCGAATCCTTCTTGACTCGCGTCGGTATGTATTTCTGTTTCGGCTTTCGGATTGTAGATTCGTAGTACTGGATTCGTGGATAAAATGGATTTCAAAGTTAAAAACGCTGCTTGTTGTTCTTGTTTCCATATAAACGGTCGATTTTGTTTGAGCAAATCTGATAACGGTATCGCGATTTTAGCATAATCTTTGATAAATTTACGAAAGTATCCGGTTAATCCGAGAAGAGATTGTAATTGTTTCCTATTTTTAGGTTGTGGAAATTTTTGCACTGCTTTAATTTTTGCATTTCCTGGATAAACGTTTCCGTTTTCTATTTCGTGACCCAAATATTCTATTCGCGTGCGTAGGAATTGACATTTATTCCAACTAATTGTTAACCCGTTTGCGGCTGCTATTCTTAATACTCTTGTTAATTTTTCTAATGCGTCTTCATCGTCTGATCCCGGTATTATTATATCGTCGACATACGTAAAAATTACCTTTTGTTGGATGAGATCGCGAAAAATTTCATCTATATATCTTAAAAAACTAGTGGCGCTAATACAAAGTCCAAATGGTGTCTTTAAAAATTCATATTGTGCATCCGGTGTAACAAATGCGGTATACTTAACACTTTCTTTTGCAATTGGTACATGTAAATAGCTATTTTTTAAATCTATTACAGAAAATACGCGTGCATTTCTTAATTCGTCTATTTTTTCTTCAATGAGAGGCATCGGGAAGTGGTCACGTTCAATTTTTTTATTTAGTTCTCTATAGTCAATGCAAACTCTATAGGATCCGTTCTTTTTCGGTACGATTACTATTGGACTCGCGTACTCACTCGTGCTTGGTTGAATTACCCCTTCCCTTAGCCATTCATCAATCTGATTATCTAGAACTGTCTTTTCCTTAGGCGCTAATCGTCGCGGTCTTATATTAATCGGAGTATTATCTTTTAATGTTATTACTGTCTCTATCTTAATATTAACTTTTTCCGCTGGTTTATATTCGTCAACTAACATTTTGATCTTATCCTTGTATTGTTCTTTCACATTTAACTCACCTACTTCGACGCACATAATTTCACGTAATTCCCTAAATGCAGCATCGGTGGTGTTCGTTGTATTCTCTTCACCTGCTTCCGCGATGTCCTTGCTGTCTGAATTTGGAACGTGCCTTTCGTCGCTTACGGTCGTTGGTGCTTTGCGTATTGCAACTATGTTACCTTTGTCCAGTCGTAATTCAACGTTCTCTAGGAAGTCTTGTCCCAAAATTACGTTGTATGGAATCGACTGTGATGGAACGATGAAAAATTTGATACCGTAGATGTCATCGGCTATCTGGGCAGCAGTGTTGAAAAATCCTATGACCCTTGTCGTTGCATTGCCAGCGCCCGTGATGCTCATTGCCGTCGTTGTTAACGGTGGACTGCCAATTTCTTCGTGCTGATTTTTCTTCATCAGCGAGATGTCACTTCCCGAATCGATTAACGCACGGCATTCTACGTTATTTACTTTAATCGGGTACACTGATTTTGAAACACAATTTACACCCGCGGTTTTATTATCGCGTTCACTTTTTGCACTGTCACATTTATTCGCTATGTGTCCAAAATTATTACACTTGAAGCATTTGGGTCCTTTTCCTTTCTCTGGGCAGGTTCTTGCGTCGTGTTCTGGCGATCCGCACGTGTTGCAGCGAGGAATTTTGGCTTTGCGCGATGTGTCTTTCTTTTCTTTAGTTTCTTCTTTTTTCACGCTTGTTTTTCTTTCTGATTTCTCCCGCATTTTATCGTATAATTTTAGGTTTTTCTTAATTTCTGCCAACGTACGAGATTGATACAAAATCGATTTGTTATATTCATTGTCCTGTATGCCATTGATGATGTATTCGATAAGGGCTTCATTTTCGACATTGCCTTCACTGGCTATTTCGCGCATCGCATAAAGATATTGACGACTGGTTTCATGAGGTAATTTTCTTCTTCGGAACAGTCGCGAATGAACTGTCGCGCTATTTGTTTCACTTGCAAATTCATTTTTTAACCTTTGTTGCAAATCTTTCCATGAGAGAATGCCTCTTTCCGCCGCTATGAATTGTTTTGCAGAACCTTTCAGCATCCGTTTTGCATATATCAGTTTCTGTAGTTCATTCCATTGCAGTAACATGCTCAGATCTTCAAAATCTGCAATCCATTTTTTAATAGATGCGTTATCGTCGCCCGTGAAATATGCCATTGAATCTTCGACATCCTTGATTGTAAACGGACTAGCGTTAGCGATTGGTGATTTTCTGGCGGTTTTTCTTGATTCGTAGTCGTATTCATCGTCTTCAGATTCGTCTGGTTCTTCGCTTCCGCTCTCTTCCTCTTGTCTGATATGATATTTTAATCTCTCTTGTAATTCACTTTTTCTCCCTGTCGAGTCCACGTTTATTTCCTTTAACTTTTCGCGAAGTTCGTGCACTTTCATTCTCATTATATTTTCTGTTGTTATCGCTGATTTTGGATCTCCTTCGCTTTCGACAGCGACTACGGTTCTTTCGTTCTCGCTGTACTCTTCTTCGGATAGTGCACTCCCTTCACTTGCATTACTTGCCTTTTCTCTCCCTGCTACTTTATCACTTGGACACATATTTTTCTGCATCTCGTCAAATTTCCCCTTGTTTATTCACTTTTTACCACGATCTATCGAATTCTACTGGCTAACACTCGCTTTATCACTTTCACTTTGACTTTTCTTATTGCGCGTTGCCCTGTAGCTTTATTCGACCACGACCGGATTAACTTTTCTTTTTCGCGTTTATCTTTTCGAATATATTTTCTGACTCCCGCGGCTGAGCCCCCAGATGTAGGATGGGTTATCAGAATCAAACCGAACAGATAGAACGCGACGTATTTAATCAAACAAATTAAGTATATTTAACGAGATACAGGAATATAACAATATGTATAAGGTTGTGTACTGATCCACTCGACTTCTCAACGAATACTGCCCCCTCAGTCGCGTGTCTTTCTGTTTCGAACCTTCGGCGATTGTCAGTTTTTCCATCGTGCACACGCACGCACGCATACACACACACGCACACACGCACACAGGTACGCTCGCTCTGCGCTGCGCTCATCGGTCCCTACATTGTATCGCCGTTCTTATTCCCATATTTATAATCTAGGAATGATATTATCTACAGTGTTGTTAAACGTATTTTTCCAATTTGCAGACATTAATACCTGTAAAATGAATAAATGCTAAATCAGCGCAGTTTAATTTAAAAAGTTGAATGTCACGATGTAAACGATTTATACAAGTTGCTCCAATAATTTGATCATATACTATATTTTTTAACTATACTTATTAAGCTCCAAATTTTGACAATCGCATTGAATGACGTTCACATAAAATTGATTCAAAAGTAAAGTTGGATATCTAAATTAAAGTTGAAGATGGGATCCGAAGGATCAGCATTGCATCTCAAGGTTATAATTTATTGATAAAAACGCTTTATAAAATTTGCAATGTAACTTTAACAACTTAACACGTTGACTGCCATATCACCCATATGTGGGTGACGGAATTATTTGTCCAGGTTTTAAAATAAACTTTTACGTTAATATATTCACTGTACCAAACTTGATTAGCATCTGTAAAATGAAGGAAAGTTGGAGGACTATTTAATATCATACGTATAATATTTTCAAATTTTCATTTCATTGTAAAACTTACTTTGATTTTATGGAATTTTTGAGGTTTCTAGTTGGGCAATCAAAGTGTTAAATAATTTCATAAATACACGCAACAACCAAATATTTTGTTCCGCAAAAAGAATCAGTCTAGAAGTTCTTTTGAATATTTCCTGTAGAGAGTTATAGATTCTATAAAAATCGTCGCATTCCATTGCTTGAGAATGAATGGCTGAATAATCCATTTCTCGAAAATTGCCAGGCACCCGGACACCGGCAGACGCTACCGTAAACGTCCAGTGCATTTCGGGACGGTAGCGCAAGGGAAATGAGTATGGGATAGTGACTCGCATTAGCCAGTCGTGCGCGGGAGCAGGTCCGACGTATGTTTACCTTTGACTTCCTAAAGAACGGGCCTCCGTATGGGGAAAACCTTTTACTACATTTTCGGTTTCTTTCTCCATGTAAAAGTGCCCTCTGTCCGATTGCATTCCTCATCCCGTCCCATCCAGTATTTAAGTGGGCAACTTGTTCGTCCGAGGAACAGATTTTGTTCCGGCCCGGGCAAATAGTCCGCGCGGGAGCATAAGCTTAAATCTCCCGGAACCATGATTCTATAGCTGGCAACCGGGCAGAGATATAGCGCGTGTTTCAGAGTCCGTTCATGTATGTATATAACACTTCCAACTGCCAATTGCTCTCGCCATATCTCTCCGCCATGCAGAACAAACGACAAAGCTCGGGTTTTTTTCTCTGCCGGTCTGCGTAACGGGTTAGTCAACTCGGCTAATATGCGTCTCGTACTGGATTATTTTGCCGCGTGTCGAGAGAACGCATTTTTCGAATTTCAGCCCGTCCGAAACTTTGACTTTTCTTTCCGCTGTGTTATTTTACAGGAAATTTGTCTGATACGTAGAGGTTATTTATTAATTAAATATCCGCATAAATGGAAGAAACTTTTTGTGAAAATCTGCATTTCGAAGTATGCCACGAAATTTCAAGATTTCTTTTATAAAAACACAATTTAAAATACCTGCGAACCAAAATCGGACATTTCACGCGTTATAACCGAATAGTCGTAAGAATGGTCCGAGAGTTAAGCAGTTGGATGCGCGTTAACGAATTCGGATATACGGAAACAGGGTTTCTCCGGCGTTTCGATTTTCACCGGGGGAAGAATAGGTCGACGTTGTTTTCGATCTGGCCGATTCAATTGGTCGAGTAATTGTACTAAACTATCGCCTTTAGTAGCAGTTGTCTGGCGACGGGAGTACGTGGGAATGGGAATGGTGATCAGAGAAGAGCGAAAAAAGCATTTAGCACGATAAACTTCGTAATAACCAGCCCCGGCGACCAGCCAATCGAGCGTCGCGGCGCGTCGTTAACGGAACTCGTTAACGACAGGGTATCGAATATTGACGCGGGGTATTAAGCGCATGGGGAAACAATTAGAAATTAAACACTTTTGCCTTGACTGGCTAGTGGCAAGGTTAATTGGCCTGTTTCCTCGTCATGCGTGACGGGCGCAATTAATTACTTTCACACGTTTCCCCCGTTGCCGCGGCGGCGCGGCGGCCTCCGTCGACGTCTGTTAATTATATGCTCGTCGTATTATGCGAACACGTAATCGGGTTTGCAATTGGTCGAGATACAAACGTATCGGGATACGCGATTGTTCGCGGGAAGGAAATTCAACCGCGAAGCGTTTTGCAATTAACGTTACGCGTTATGAGTTACTCTCTCTCTCTCTCCCTCTCTCCCTCTCTCTCTCTCTCTCTCTCTAGCCGTGTCTCCGAACGCGGCTGCATCGTGGAACAACGAGACGAGATCCACCCAGGCTTTTCCACCATCTTGTCGGTTGCTAGCATGGCAAACTGGCTTGCTTCCTTCGTCGACGTGATCCGAGCAGTTTAATTTTTCAACGTTGCCCGTTTAAGCTTTCCCTTTGTACTTTTATAGAAGTTTCGTTTTCATTATAAGGCGACTGTCTTTTCATTCGAGCAACAGACGTTCTACCGGCTGATGCGGGATACAAAGTACCACGGATAAAGTATGGAAAATTGTACGGTTTAAGGGAAAAATAGAAATTGACGGGCGCGCACGGTAGCTTCTCTTTTGTACCGATAAATTATTTAATAACCTGGATACGGACTCCGGAAAATTATCCTCGTCGTAGATATTCGAGGAATAATATGGAATCGGATGTGAACTTTCGCATTTTGTGCATTTCATAATAATGGCATTGCGAATACTGTAATCATTTTATCGCGTTAATAATGCACACTTGTCTCTTCGCCAATCGTTACGTGTAAACTGCAGGTCTTTACGCGGAATAATATTTTTCTAGGTCAATTGTAAAGCACGGTGAACAGATGAAAATGTACTTCTTCGTTTAATAAATCGAAAATAATATAACAATTATTACACATTAAATTCACGGTCTAATTGTATGTACGTAAATGACTATACCGAGAACACAACTACCAAATAAACGAATGGTATTATGTATCATATCTTGTAATGTATTTTTCAATGGTCTATGTATAAACTATTTAGTCTGAATATCTAACGGTACAGAATAATTCTAATCCGGAGACATAGGTCGCAAAGTCATGCTTAACATTAATGATAAATAAATTATGAATTATATCATCGAATTTAGAAAAAAGTTTTAATGATACGAGCAGTTAACATACTGATCAAGATATTTCAAGTATTATACCTAGACCGCAAATTGTATGCACTCATAATTGATACGAATAAACAAACTACAAAACTGTAAGGGTATTAGAATAACAGTAATAATGTTGTCGCATTATTTTTGATTATTAAAAGAGGAAAATCATTTTCATTTAACTTCTGCTTCTCTAACCATTAATTTGGACAGGTTTTAGTTTGCGTAAAGGTCTAATTATAACGACCGATTATACGCATGAAAAACTATTCTTAACACAAATCACACAGACGAAAATTATACGGTACATATCCTCTGTCAATGATTTTAATACATTAATATTGAAGCGATAATACTATATGATTCATCTATACTTTCCTTTATCCGATTATTACGGATTGCGAACGCTGAACAAATACCGTTCAATATTTAAAGCTGAAAAACATTGGCGGATATAATAAAGAATGCAACGATGATAACGGCAATGCTGTAGAAGAAAGCGAATATATAATAGGAAAATACATTCTGAGAAAATATTGTGTTTATTATCGGGAGTTGAGATTTCATTAGACGAAAATATTGCAGACGAGAATGCCTGCAGCGGTGGTAAGAATGGTTTCCGAGTCGATATGTTGTTCTGAGATTTCAGATACGTGAAACGTACAATAATACGGGAATCGAACGTTCGGTAGGAACATGTCCGGAAAATATTTTTCAATCGTTTTAAACTTTAATCAGAGGGGTTGGCAATAAATGTTAACGTTCCGCGACTGTTTATTTGTACAATATCGCTGATTGTGCAATCGCGGACGAATTTTACGGAGAGATTTGCTAAATATTTTCACTTTAAGAGCCTGATCTGTTATAATAAAATTGTCAGTTTTTTTCCACGAAAAAAGTAATGAAATGATGTATCATCAACGTATTTGAAATTGTATTATTTGGATTGAAACAAAAAATTATTTTGCTTTACTTTGTACAAAGGATAATTAAATTATAAGAACATTTAATGTTTAAATGAATTTTTTGTTTAAAAATTAATTGAGGTTGGAAAAATCCGTAGGGAACAACACTGTAGGGAATATTGTATGTGGCTTTAATAATTTTATTTCATTAGAATGCATTATAATGTGAATTAACGAAAGGAGAAATAAATTGTTTTAATAAACGTTGTTAACTGTTCGATACTGACATTAAATTTTGTGAAGATTATTAACACAGATATAGTAAAGCTAGTTAGGATACGTATTGTTTGGCTTATCGATTTCCTACCGATAGAAAAGTGATTATACTTATTATCGATTTGCAGAAAAATTGTTTCAGATATTAAGTGAAGGAAGGCTTTAAGCAAATATTTAATTACCGTTACTGTCTCCGCCACCTGCTTGCTATAAAAAACCATCTAAACTCGAGGGCAGTGAAATACACATACAATAAATATGTGTATAACAAATACAAAATTTATCATTAAATTGGCAAAAAGAAATTGCGATATTTACATTAATACATTTAATACAGAATCGTTTACTTTATAATGAATAATCGCGCGCACTCTTTACTCCCTGCTCCTTTTCTATTTCCACGCCACTGGTAAGAGATGAACGAATAGTGTTTTGTACGCGATACAAGCGACATTTTGGTCCCGAAATTTTCGCACATATCGAGGTACGTTAGTCGCGCAATTCGCTGGCGTGGACTTGATTTGTAATCCACGAAGCTGCAAAACGCGTTCTGATACATGTATTATTCTTGCGAGGATGAAATCCAAACATCGGAAACAGTTCGCAATTAGTGTCTTATTATGAATTGATATCCGACCCGGCTACGAAGCATTTATCTCCTATCCTTGTACTCCTGACGTTTCGTTTGCCAGGTGTTCGCACTGGATAGTAGTGCATGTTCGTTCTATGCACTTGTCGACGTTTACCCGTTCGTGTATCCGCATTCGTTCAGCTTAAGTAATTCCCGTGTTGTTCCGTTTTTCTTCCATTTCTTCTCTTCCTTTCCGTTCTTTTTTTTTCTGTCATTTTTAAAACGGGATTCGATGCATAGCACGGGCAAATCGCGAGCGCTTTAATTCCGTACGCTTGGTTATTTTTACAATTACGCGACGCGTATTATGTATATGTCGCGAGTATTTGTCGCGAGTCTGAAGTAATCTGACAGCGCGACGCGACGGGAACACCCGAATTTGTTTAGCCGTGCGACGTGCTTCTCTCTGTCTGTCGGCTCGGTTAAATTCTTCTTTTATTATGCGGTTAAAGTATTAACAAACAGAGTGGAACACATACCCGTGGACAGTTCGAAGTGAATTATTCAATTCATGGTCGCGCGACGTTATTATATTTTCAAGTTCCTACGCGAATCAGAGAATGTGTAATGCTTTCCAACACTTTCGGCCGATGTTTCGATCATTTTATTAACACCAAAATAATGGGATTCGACGGAACGAGGGAACTGGAATTTCTTGTTCCATGCAGCAGTCAAACGGAACAATTTGTTACGTTTTCGAAAAAGTGCTGTACTAATTGCAAGTTAAGTCTCTCGCTTGAAAAATATACAATTTTTATGGAACTGTTGTTTTCCCTTCGAGGAAAATGAACGCTGAAACGTAGAGGCTCCAAGCTTAAAAAATTAGCCTTGGCTTATGGTTGTACTGTTTGTTCTCGCGAAATGATCGTAATTTAAGTATCAACAAAAAAAGAAAAATTGAACAATTTTAAGGAACAAGAGTCAAACAAAAATTTCTTTCCTTCTCTAATAATATCGATAATTCGACATTCGGCAATTCTTTTAATTTTTCCTGTTTTTTTTTACACTTTATCTACTAATTTTTGTTATAAACGCATAAAATCCACAGTCTAATGATAACATTTTTATCGAATCGAATAACCGTTTCCGCATACATATTCAATGAATATACGAATTAACGTAATATAACGATACATTCGAAAATTAATGTAACGCACGTAACTAGCAATTAATTATTACTCCGTGTCATTAAACCCTTTGCTACAATGGTATTTCCGTAATGGAAAAGAAGTCGCATGTTTTTATTGCCGCGGGATCGATATCACAGAAAAACGCGGGGTATAATTGCGTATATAATTATTACGTTGCTAAACAATTTACATTGTATTTAGAATACGCAGGCCACGGTTACCGTAAATATGTACGTATTCGAACAGAATCGATCGATCGAAATTCGGACGGAGTTTCACTCTCTATTGGTAGAGTTAAATTCGTCACGAGATGCCTTCACGCAGACATTAATAACTGATAACTGTACCTTTGAAATCTGGCAAATGATAATAGTAAATATTAACAATGGGATGTGGTAACATTGAAATGATACGATACTGTAACGCTAATACCGCTGATACTCTTAGAACTGATTTATTCTTTAATCGGATTAATACAGACACAAAGACCAAAATATCGCTAAATCATTAAAAACTTGTTTAACGACCGATCTCTAACCATAATACATTTTTTCATTTGAAACACTTCAAACATTTCTTTTTTTAAAACAACGTATAAGAGTTGAGGGGAAGATGGTAACACGATTACAGAAAATAATAGTTAATACTATTACTAATTGTCACGCATAAATTGTTTACACAAACTAATTCATATCATCATTTTTTTACTAATATGAGCAGTGAAAATGTTTCAAATAAAAATTTAACAATTTCGAAAAACACTTAATTTACTATTATTAATTTTTCATGGGCATTTAGCATGGGGGATATTTAAAAAGACACAGTGAGACGTCGGTAAACCACGAAAACTGTTTTATGGGGAAAATGTTCTTGCGAATCTGTTGCGTCGGTTCTACACAAATATTTTCAAGTTATCATTTTGCCGCGTCATCGAAACTCCAAGTAACTCGAACCCTGTATTATCCTAAGCTCAACATCCTGACCCACAGAATCCAAATTCACACTTCGCAGCACTACGTGTTAAAACACTGTCAGCTCTATCATTCTCACTTCTAATCCAAAATTGAAGAAGACTCGGGAAGCTATTATGCGATGAACATCGTATAACCTATCGTTGGAGAAAAAGTCCCATGATGCATGGGAGAACAAAACGATTTTATACGTGTTATAAGTGTATGAAAAATATGGCATGTCGTGTTTTTTTCATTTATATGTAATTGAATTAGTTTTCGATGAAATTGTTGAGGAAAATATATTGTGTGTACCGAAGCGTCGTTTAAATCGCTCGTCTGACCAATGGTGCTTCTCTCTACTTGTGACGAAGTTTATAAACGTTCACGGTGATTTAATCGTATTTGTTACTGATAAAAATGGCATATAAACTAATGTTCGATGCCAGATGTGCTGCACAATTGGTAGATTGTTGATTTTATGCATTTGTGATACATTTATACATTATATTTTAAAGCTAGATGGATTTTTAGCGTGCTTTCCGGTTTTTCATAAAGCTCATAATAGACTATACTAATATTTTTAGATCCCTACCTTTGTAAATTAGTGTCTAAAAATGTATTTCTATGCCAACATCCGTAGATTAATGATCAACGTTCGCTGCAAGTAGAAGTAGTAGATTATAGTCAGGCACAATATAATACACTTGTAATTTGAAACACGTATTAGCCTGAATTTTCTAACGCAAACTTTCACGAACATATTTTCTCGATGCACAATTATTTATAATTTTAATGTTTTATCAACTACTATTAACTTTTCCAAATACTACGGAATTATCTTTGAGTATACTACTGAAAAAAAAACTGGGAACCGATTGGTTTAAGCTTCCGAAAAGTTTATCCGGATCCTCTGAATGCAAACCTTCCTCAAATGTGAAACCTTTGCGTTCTAATATTATAATAACAAATTCTTGAAGTATATAAAATAAATATAATTAATTACTAACGAATTATTTTCGCAAATTGCTGTCACATTGTACAAGTACATAATTTTCTATACTACCTATGTCTGTTCTGGTACAGTATAATATTATACATTAAGGAATGAACATTGTATTTCCGAGTTAACGAATCCCCAGAAATAAAAAATGTCCAATTAGAGGCAGCGAAGAAATGGTCGAGCGATGATACCTCGCAGTAGAAATTCTGCAGAGGATCAGACAGTTGTTCGAACAGAACATATTTAAGACCATAAGTAAATTATCGAAGAGAAGCAAGAGAAGATTAAGAAATCTCAATTCCCACGATCTCCGTGAAATATTAATAATTATTAGGTTACGCGGGAGGAACAAGAATACCTTTCTGAAGCAATTCAATGTCAATTACCTTTCCTTTCTCGTCCGTGCTACGGGATCGTAGACATCTGAACGCAGTAATGACGGCAGAGATCGTACCTCGTAATTTTCGAACAATCACTTCTATCATTCTAAATTCCGCCTCTCTCGTATTCTCATAATGTCAGCTCAGACCGCTCCAACTTACCATCTACATCGGCTTCTTCGTGCTCATCGGCGTAGTTTGCCCCGGCGGCATAGCAGTAGGTCGTGATCTTCTTAGATGCGTGGAATTGTCGCAACGAAACTCATTATCTCGTGTCGAGAAACAGAACAAGCCGTCTAACCGCCGCCTAGGAGGGAAAAGTGGAGACGTTGATCAATGATATGACAATTCGAGGAAACAAATATAATCTATCGCAACGAAACTAAATATCTAACTTCTTCCGAATACGTTTCGTTTGCCAAGAATTTATTTGTCAGTTCGTATTCAGACACCCCGATGTCTGGAGTTTGGAAGAGTAACTTTATTTTTATATCTATTTAACCTTTTAGGAACGACGCGCCACTATAGTGGCTTTCCGTGGAAAGCATCGGTTCGAACACCACAAACCACTATAGTGGCTTTTTTGCCTTCCGCGGCTAGGCGCGCCGTCCCTGGGAGGCAGAGTTGCGGACAAACGCGCCGTACTTAAGAGGTTAAGTATTTATCCATTTCATCCAAAGATATATGTATTACAACATATCTAGTATTTTATATTACAATATAGTGTATTTTCCTATATTTACTATATTACACTATAATCTAATATATCATAATATATTCTTTCATATTTTACTCTATTCTAGCATAATACATTATATTTCAACATATATTTTTAGAGCGTTCACTCTTTCGATTTCGGGTAAAGACAGTCAAACTAATTTTATTCCGCTCGTCATTCCAAGTTATGACCCGCGCTGTGGGACTTTGTCCTGATTTACATTTTTACGGATGAATTTGAACAAACTGGAATCAAGCGAATTTCTGTTTCCTTTATTATTAGTTCAAGTGGGTCGAAAACCGAAATGAACCTGTGTTAATATTAATCCGCCGGTTTCTTTGTTATCGTTCCTTTCAAATTTCATACAGAGCGTACGTTGTGTTTGATAGAACAATACAGGCGCGAAGACCGGCGAATAATGTTAACCTATTACGCGTCATTCAGAACGAATGTGTAAGAAAATCCTTTAATACCAGAAATTGTCTGGCTTCGTACATTCGGATGAAATACGATTAAGATTTTATGTGCACCTGGATTTACGAGTCGTTCATTTTTCCAGTCAACAAAGCATATGCAAAGTTGCCGCCTTTTGCATTATTTATTTGGCAAACGTTCAGTGGACAAGACAAATTGAGAATTCCAAGACGCGTTTATAAATTTATGGAAATTTCTTTTTCCAATGGAAGGGCTCCCGCGAGTTCTAATACAGTTCGGCTCGGCAATTCGAACTGCAAACGGCGCGAAATAACATTTTATTTGTCGCAGTTTAATATTTGTAATTAAATGCGGGAATACATGTGGAAACATCGGGGCATAAATCTTTTAGGAATATTAATCGAATGCCCAAGTTTTCTTTACGTTTCCAATCATAATTTACTGCGGAATGGTAATGTTCCTCCTATCCCGTAATTCAAACTGATAATTAGAATGCAGAAAAACCGTGAAAATCTCACCAGCGGTCCTACATCTTCATAATCAAATATTTCTTAATCAAACATTTGCCGGTACCGATAATTATACGATCACTCGGTGTGATATTCCGTGGAAAACCGGGGAACAGACGGCGCGCAGAACGTTTGGTCATTTTCGCGACAAAATCGGAAACGACAAACCGGAGCTTTTTTTTCGAAAAGAGTCAACTTTAATAGACACGTTCGAGAGGCTCACTCGTTCTTTCTCTTTATTTTTCAACGGTTCAACTTTAATTTTACAAATGTTCAACTTTAATTTTACAAATGTTTCGTCACTCTGTTTCAATTTCATCAAAAGTTCCACGATGAACTTTTCATTGTTCAAAGTGTCGAGTTCAAAATGAACCATTGACAATTAAGGATTATCCAAGGCATCTACATTTAAACAAGCGTATTGTATATAGTGTAGATGGTGTACATTAATTGGTTTGTAAATATTGGTAATACCCAGCACGATTTAACAATAGGTTAACATACATTCTGGCTCCATTACTCTGTTTCACTCACTGAAGCTACGGCAGATAAAAATACGAGATCTATAGATCTTCTCTGTTTGCCTCATAAAATAGTTCCCTATCAATCGAGCTCAAGCGGTCATTTTTTTGTCAAAACAAACTCCGAAGGTTGCCGAACAAGTTTCTGTTTCATTTACCAGTGACAAATGGCGATTTCATGCGTTATTGTCATTTCCTTATCGCCCCATCGCTCATGGTGCGCTACGTTTATAGCGTGGAATGACGAATATTTACGAATAATAATGCAAATTTACTAGTGCGGATAATTTGTATCTTGTTCTAACATTATGTGAATATTGGTTTCATCGTTGAAAGTTAATTAAGACAGATGCTACAAAGATATAGAACGTATGATTATTTTACGTTCGTCTATGTTCGTGGCAGATTTTTTTAGTCTAGCCATTTTTTTAATTTATAGCTAGAGGTTTCGTCTGGTTCACTTGAAATTACAAATTTGATTTAATTAGGTAGTAATACTATATTACCTACGATAAACGACCCAATTACGATTATTAAGAAACAGTTATTACATTTTTTTCATTGAAATCAGTTAATATATATGTACACAGGCTCACGAAAATATTCGAACGCTCTTTAAATCAGTAGAACTTTTTTTTTTTTAATTGGATCAAACGATCCGACTTTTTCGAGGAGTTGGATGAATCGATTTTCCAAATGATGTGCAAACAAGATTTTGAAAAAATTGCAATTGGCAAGAATTACATACACGAGAAAATGAAAATCGCACTTTTTACGACATTTGTGGCACAAAGAAGCACGGGCTCCCCGATCGTTTACAGTCTCTGGCCGTTAGGTGTACATCGAGTGTGTGTATCAATTTCGCGGAGGTTCTCGGGGAAAATTCGGGCCAGGTTTTCCGCAGGCATCGGGCATATCGGAATTAACCGGTATCATAGGCACGCCATGTCGCCGATTACGAGGGCCTGGAAGTTGCTTTAACGAAACTCGTTACCTGGTACCAGGGACATCTAGAAGCAGAGGCAAGAGGGATGCGGCGGTGGCCAGTCGACCAAGCAGCTGTAACGGTCGACGGGGGGCGGTGGGAGATGGTGGAAGAGAAGAAACAGGAACTCAAACAGCACGAGCCTGAAGAGAAACGAAGAGCCGGAGAGATCGTAGGCAGCGTCGCCGTTGTGGAGGGCCGGTTGGTAGGAAAAAGACGAGATGAGTGGAGGAGAGGAGAAGGTGGTCGCCGGGTAGAGAGACGGCATCGACAGAGAACGAGAGAGAGAGAGAGAGAGATACGCCGGCATCGGAGAAACAGAATCCCGGAGAAAGACGAAAGAAGAAAGAAAGCCGAGCCGAGAAGAAAAGAAGGTCCAGGGGGGAGGGAGGAAGAGGAGAAAACGAACGGAGAAGTCCGAGGGAAGTCCAACGGGTAGAACAGAGAGTGATACACAGGGAAAGAGACAGAGAACGATCGAGAGGGGAGGTATAAAAGAGGATAGTAGGAGCGAGGGTTAGAGGAGGATGAGGTCGTAGGTGGAAGAGGTGGAGTGTAGGAGCAGGAGGAGGAGAGATTTGTGAAGGTACGAGAAAGCAGCAGAGGTACCAGCAGCAGTGGCAGCAGCAGTGCCCGGGCATCAGGGCACAGTTTGGTTGGCGCAGGCGCTAGAGCCGGTAGACGGGTTCCTGGTGCGGGCTGCAGGCGGCAGAGGGTAGATAGAAGCGAGGGTGGTGGATGTCGGAGGGTGCCCCGTAGGAAGTTTATCGGCGGCGAGTGGTGGTGGGTGGAAGTGGTGCCTTCGCGGAGGTGGGGTTGTAGGTAGACGGTGGAGGTGGAGGTGAGAGCAGGAGCATACTCCGTACACCGAGGATTTCCAGGCAGCAGACAGTCTACGGCCCGGGACAGAGGGACCAGGACCAGCCTCGGGAAGGAGAGCTCGTCGTGGACCCTCTTCTCTCTCTGCTCATTAATACGTGCGACACACACCGTATATTTTTCCGAGTGTTTTGGTGCCCTTGAAAAAAGTTTACGGGAGCGGCAAGTTTCGCGATTCTCCTCGACTACCTCTCTCTCTCTCTCTCTCTCTCTCTCCCTCTCTCTCTCTCTCGACTCGTTCTTTTCGTTTCGCCGGGGTCTCGGATCCGCTCACGGGACCGCTAAACATAATAGTGATCTATATATATATAACTCTCTCTGGCTATATCGGACAACCGATCTCTCTTGTCTCGGTGTGGTGAACGTAGGAGGTCCAACCTGTCGGAGGAAAGAAGAGCATCGGCAGAAACCGAGGAAGAAGTGGAGGAGATGAACGCAGTCGTTCGGCCGGGGACTGCTCGGAGCACGTGCCTCGCACGCAGAAGGCGCTCTGAGCGGCATCAGGTGCGCTAATCGGGCACCGATCCGCGAAACAAAGCGGGACAAGTGTAATTGAACCTTGCTGCTGCTGCTGCACACCGGTGTCTGCGAATTGCGAATATCGCCGGTGTCTGCGATTCCGGGCCGTTCGTCTTCACCCCGCGAACCCCACAGGCACCAGGAGCCTACGGTTTTTCTCGACAGCAACGATCACCAGGAATGACAGGACGTGCCGTTCACGCGGCAAGAACCGTCTCGATGATCGGTCTTCTCACCTCTCTGCTGATGTTTGTCGGGATCGACGGCATGGGACACGCGAGTGGACACAATGCTAATCGCGTAGTGTTTCATCAAGGTGAGTTTTCGTGCGAGCACGTTTTAATCATTATTACCTATTCTTACTCGATGCTCGCGAAAATCTATGGATCCACCAGCCCCCTTTTCGAATCGGTAATGGGAACTGATCGTTCAATTAACGGAATTACCAGCCTACCCCCCTTCCCCCCTCCGTTGCAAGTTAAGCTGCGTTATTACTTGGATCTATGATCTAGCAGCACGCAATAATGAGGGTTAATGGGAATTGTAATTGAACTTCGCGCGAGGGATCACAACATTTGTGGAGGTTGCACAAACGAGTCTCGGGGCACGATAAATAATCGTGGGGAATTGATTGACTGCTCTATGCAGCATTATGCAAATGCTGATTTTTATGGACGATTTTGTAATAGAAGTGATTCGTTACGGTAGAGTGTGAACGTTCGCGGAAAATGGGAATGGTCTGAATCGATCAGAAGTTGCAGAAGGTAAATAAACATGAATTTTCTATTTTAATCGTTTTAATCCGTCAAACGTATCTAGAAATGTATAAAATCCGCAGGCTGTTTAGCAGATGTTCGAGTATCAAAACTACGTAAAATTCATTCGATTTTTATGACATTGTCATTAGTTATGTACATTGTTTGTACATAAAATGTTTAATGTCGCGGATAATATAGAATTGTTCCCTCAGTCTGTAGTACTTTTCCGAAATAAAATGTTTCACGACGCCATTGTTTCCGTGACGAGAACAAGTCGTTAGTATTAAAGAAAAGAACATTAAACATTAATCTCTTTACTCCGTCGTTTGAAACACAGTGTCCTCACAAATCAAACACAAAAAGATTGCAATTTTGTAGGTAGGTACATAAAAAAAGACAAGATTTTTACAAAATAATAACAACCTGTAAAACAATGTAATACAGTAAATACGTCACAGATCAATGTAAAACAATAAACAAATGCGGTCTTCAAAATATTTTTTGAAATTCACCACACAAAAGTACAAATTAACACGTAAAGATTAAATATTAACAACAAAATCGTAAATTGTCCTTTAAAAAACAGAAGGATCAAACTGTTGTGTGTACATAAAAATGCCACCAAGAAGTTCCACCCAAATAATGTAATGTGCTAAAAGCTCCATTCGGAAGTTTTACAGAAAATAATAAACGAAACAGAGTCTCCTAAAAATTCTTTAAAATTCGTCACACGCTTGTCGAAATGGACAAGTAAAATTGATACATTAACAACGCAAAGTATTGTTCTCGTTGCCAACAACTAGAAGCGTACGTTTTATCGAGTGTGCGAGTACCATTTCTCGTCAAACAGACGATAAGCAATCGTAAGATCGCGAACCGTCGGAGCGAGAGAATCGCATGGATCCTCGGATCGCACTGCGATCGATGTTCCTGGATCTCTCCATTAGTTCTGAATGATTAGGTTCCGTGCGGCGAGTCCGTGTGGTACTATCTACTTGCCAGGACAAACAAATAGGAACGAACGGTGACGCCATCAAACTCTTTGTACTGGTCGGTGGATGCCGCTGTTATTTACAACATCCTAACCGCCATTGTGTTCTTAAGGTTCGCCTCGGAGGGTCGGCTCTGCTATCATAAATATCTCGGTTTCCTTAGGGCAAACGGATCTGTTTCATTTGCAACGAAAGCCTCGCGAAAACCCGTTGGACCATCGAGCTAGCTTCGAGAGAGACAGAGAGAGAGAGAGAGAGAGAGAGAGAGAGAAAGAGAGAGAGAGAGAGAGAGAGAGAGGGAGGACGGTGTTTGGTCCGCGCACGATAACGCGTATTGACAGCTGAAAAGCGGGGAAATGAATTTTTCATAAATCATCAGTAAATGTCTATCGGCACTCGACCAGCCCCGACGGTTCTTCGGCAACTCTGCAAGTCAAAACAGCATTCCGAATCGCTGCCATCGTCGTTATTTATGTTTATCTCCCGCGGAACGAAATTTCCGAAACGGAATTTAGGCAAGCGAAAAATTAACTCTATCTCCCCCCCCCCTCTCTCTCTCTCGCTCTCGGAACGGAAGCATAGGCGAGGAAAGTATGTTTTTTAAAACTCGAAAGTTTGCTCCGACCCCTGGGCTAGAAGGTATTTGACCGTGCGAAGCGTTGAAGTTTTTAATTTTAATGTACACGGTAAACCGAGATACTTGCGAATTCATGTCCTCCAGACGTTTTTTAACCACGCACGCCTCGTTGCACTTTTATACGCCGAGGTGCGCGTACACGTTCATTCAGCATTCGAATGATTGACCTCCGCATTGTTCCTAACTGAATGGCGGCAATAAAAATTAGTCGCGCGTTGGACGTTGCGAATAGGTCCGCGAATTGCGGAAGAAGCTGAATGGAAATGTCATCCGAAGATTAATTGGAGATTATAAGGGACGCGGGCGCGCGTCTTTATTTGGTTTTTCTTTTTTCGAACGCCGGAAATGGCAGACGAAACGGCTGTTTAATATAGCTATTCTGTTTTTGATTTTTTATTTCCGTTTGTCTGTGATTTTCGAAATTCGACGAGGATCGTTCGATACACGAGGTTGTCTTGATATTTTCTGAGGGCACATACAGGGTATCCGAAAAAAATGTATACACAGTTTGAATCTTGGTCCACTCATTATTTCCAATTAATTACATCCTGAAAAGAAAGAAAAATCAGAATGTTATGACCCGTTAAACAGTGTATACATTTTTTTTGGGACACCCTGTATTTAACTGAATTGTCTAGCGTTTGAACAATACACGTGCCAATAATGTTTAAGTGATTGTCGTGGATTTTTTAACGTTTTCTGTAAGGAGAACTGAATTTTGACACGGGTATATTTACTAATACATCATAGAATGTCAATGTAATGCACAGCATAAACTAAAAGGAACAAAACAACGATAAAGAGAGAAAAAGTTTATTAGCACGGTACGCAGCAGAAGTAATTAATTCGATTACGTTCTGTACGATTATCTCTTTCATCAAATAAACGTAAAAGTCGCGACAGAGTACATCCAGGTGGTGCAGCACACAAGATAATGCACAGAAATCTGACCATATTCAAACATTCCCTTTGTGTTTGTGTTGGTTAAGCATCTTCACATATAGATATGTAATGACACCGTTTACGGTACAATAAGCTTAGGAGTTTCTTTCGTTGCCACACTTTTGCCACTGAGAGCAATTTAACTTTACCTCAAACGATTTTTTTCACCTGTAGAACAAGGTGAACTTCTTTTACATTACCATACGTGCTTGTGTAAATGTAGCAGCTGCACATTTTAATCATTACAGTGAACGCGGCAGAACAACTCGGATCAGGAATATTTCTTTTGCATTACGTCTCGCATTAATCATTTTATTGTTAAGTTATTTCTGTAAGAATTAGAATAAAAACAGAAATTCTGTAAAAAACAAAATATTTGAAGCTGATATGATGTAGGAATTGTTAAAAATACGATGAGAATCATTGATAATTATTTCTCCTTTATTTGTGTGAATTAAGCTTATGCATTTTTATAAATAAATATTAAACTCTATAAAATGTACTGCAAGCTTGAAAGAAGTCACGAAATTATTGGAACGTAAATAAATATTTTTGGTCGACTAACAAACTTTAGCAGTATGTTTTTTTTTTAAAAAAAAAAAGAGCAAAAAACGTGCAAATTTAAACAGTGTGGTGTTTCATTCATCAATGTTGAATTATGCGACGACCCGGCAAATATTTTTTCATGCAAACGTAATCTAAGGTTATAGAATTCCAGCAACGGTGCTCAAAACTTTTTTTTCGTCACAAACCGTGCCTTTGTATTTCGCCGAAAGAAATAAAAAAAAAAAAAAACTTATTCCGCATGAGCGTGACTATCGTCTGAACGGGAATAAATACAAAATAACGGGGAATAAAAAAATAGCAACACCTGGGAAAATTGATTTTTGCCAAATATTGGTTTGCTTTTTACTCGCGAGAACGGAAATTCGCAAATATTGTGGCGCACTGTAGTTTAGCCGAGGAATGGACATTTACTGAAAATACATGGAAAAATATCAAGAAAATTCAATTATCTTTTGGATAACCTCCCTCCGAAAAAAAAAGTATTTCGAGGAAAACGCGATGAGAAAGTACTGCATGCTGGTTCGAAGTGTCCAAAAACCGCGGCGATACCACGAAGTGATCTTCGAGTTTATCCGTACGATGCTTCCGTGTAATTTCCATAATGTATAAATCTTGCGGGGAAGATGAAACGAATTTAATTTTCTTCAATCGTCAAATTAGAGCGACCCCATAAAAAGAGCGCTGCCGAGTGTGTAATCTCCATGAAATCTGAAATTTCCGTCGACTGAAGCAAGCCGAATATTTTGCATTTTTTTTTTTGAGCTAGTACTGCAGGAACCATACGTCGCGCTGTCATTTAGATTTTCATCCAATCTCTTTTGCAACCGTGTGTGACGAACACTTTTATCACTAATTTTCTGCACGAAGAAATGGATTGAGAAAAGTGAATCGCGACAAGAAAAAAATATTATTTTTCAATTTAAAAAATTTCAAATAATAATTACATTTGTTAACCCCTTGCCTTACAATTTAATTCAAAATATTTCAGATTAAAACTATTTTATTTCGTCTGACGCTTCAACTACGCAACGATAGAAAATCAAGTATAATTTATATTGAAACCTCAAAAATTCCATAAAATCAAAGTAAGTTATTTAATGAAATAAAAATTGAAAAAAATTAAATGTACAATATTGAGTAGTCCTCCAACTTTCTTGCATTTTACAGATCCCAATCTAATTTGGTACAATGAATATATTAACGTAAAAATTCATTTTAAATCCTAGACAAATAATTCCGTCACCCACATATGGGTGACGTGGCAGTCAACGTGTTAAAATCAATTTACAATTGTTATGTTGTTATTAGATGGCGTTCGAAACTGATGTCTCCGAGACACCGCTTTTAGAAAATGGGACATAAGAATTGTGTCGTGCATTAATAATTCGTAAACAATTACAACGATGTTATTTACAGTGCTGCCGAATGCCAGTAGACAGTATAGGGATGTATAATTTATTCTATTTACTATCTGAAGGTTTTGAAACTTTGAAATTAATAACTGCAGGGAAGGTCGTATTCGAGGAAAAGGAACATCCTCTTAATATTTGTTTATTTTAGTGTAAGATTATCAACTTACGCAAACGTGTGTGTGGTGTATTATGTGCCTTTAATTGTTAGAACAGGGACAGGGCCGTATGGCCAACCCAGTGTACACAAGTGTTTAAACACTTACAGACGGAAGTGTTGGTGTTCCCACTTACGTGCTCCGCCTCGTACAATCCGCGACTAATTAACAGTATTGACGCGTTGCTTTGCCGGAATCTCATCTAACTCGACGCGTATGAAATTTCGCAGAGGTTAACGCGTGCGTGGAATCGCCGAATAATATAAATTAAGGGCCTAATGAGACAGCCGACGACGCTCGGAAAAGAAACTTTTCGGCCGTGTGTCACGCTCCGAGCATAATAATTACTGTAAACAAAAGAGAGAGAGAGAGAGAAGAGCAGTCGGAAACGCGTTAAATTTCGTGAGGTGGAAACACGCGAGCGGATCACCGTTAATTAAGAGCAAATAGCAGCGACAAGAAAAAGAGCGCAGAAAATTAGTGACGGGCAAGTGTCGTGGTTCGAGGCACGTAAGCTAGCAGCTTAACGAACGATCCGAACCTTGCACTCTTAATGCGTTAGGTCAACCGAAACCGAAAACAGACCCAAAACCCCACTCATTCCCCACCGAGTGGGGAATTCCTGATCAAAAAATCATACTCATTAGGGACTTCCACCGAAGTTTTTATGGGAACGCTTTAACCCTCGGGCTTGTGCGGGTTCTACGCTCCGCCGACAAAAAGATAGCACATTATCCAATTTTGTTAATTCTCGCAAATAAAATCGAATAACAACAGTTCCCGCATTGTATATCATTGTTCAGTTAGCAATAGGTTGAACCTGTTCCGGGTGAACACTCGTTTTCTGTTTATAGGTTGAACGTTAAGCCGAAAACGTAAACAGTAGTGCCGACTGCTGCGTCAAAATGATAGCACAAAGTCAAAATTGTGTACTTTCAGTCAGCGTTAAGATTGGTCGTGTTCCAAATAATAAATAATGATTCCCATAATAATGGGGGCCCTTACCCTAACCGAAGCGTCTGTAAAAACGTTGAAAATTCTCCACCTGACTGAAACCACCGTAGTTTTAGGGATTGAAGCTTTTCCTTTACAACGAATGCCTGAAGCACGTGATTTATGCTAGTCGATTTATTGAATTTTGAATGAAATGTGGACCACATTTGCAATAATACGTATAAGGTACATTGTATAGTTACACGACCGAACTCATTTTCATTCTAAGCCAAAAAAAAGAAATCGTTAAGTTTTAAACAATCGTTTTAAAGGGAAAGATTCAATCCTCGGATTCGAATCCGTAATAGTTTCATTAGGAAATAAATGTTTCGATGTTTTTATAGACGATTCAGTTTCGACACAACTCTACAAAACTTTTTTTCTGAATTTTCGATGTAGGACCACATGAAAAAGTTGTGAAAAACAACTTTCAGTATTTTCTGTGTAATTCCGACCAGTTGCAATTTTTTCAAATTTTTTTTTCACATTCGCTATTAAAAAAGTTATCAACGTCCTTTTAACAGTGGCCGAATATTACTGTCAGTCACTGTAATTTTCATGCACGCGTCAACTTCACGGAAAAAGAATTAAAAATCCCAATAAAAAACTGCTGGCCCTCTAAACATTTATCGTTGTATTGTTCTATTCAAATTTTCAATTAATCTACGCGTTAGATTTGAAAAAAAAAATTCTTGAAAAGCAGGCCATTTATACAAGATTCCCCCCCTTAAAAGTACCGTTAAACGTAGCCCCGATTATAAGGACATTCGTTTTTGGCTTTTTGATTAGTTGAATTCGCTATTTGACGGATGATTCGTGCGCGGCTCGCAAACAGTGACGGTTCACAGCCAGCTCGGTTTTTCACACAGCCGGAAAACGTGTCGCTGCTTACCGTATTTCGCGGGGTTTTACACCAGCTCGAACATCTTTTTGTCTCGAGTTTCTTTCTTCCCAACGTTCCTCCCTCGTCCTTCCGGTTTCGAACGTGCAAACCGGCGCGATTTACATCGCGGCGCACCTCTGTGCCTTCGCCCACTCTTCTCGCGAACAACGGAAGAGACGACGCCGGTTACCATCACGTACTCTCCGCAGGGACTTTTCCGATTCGCGATTAAGCGATTAAGCGAGTGCTCGTGTTGCCCCTTGTCTTTTTAATCCCGCAAATTAGATCCCTGCAAATTATAGATCTTTGTACCGCAGTTTTGATAATCGATAGGCGACTCTCGGAGATTTCGATGCGCTGCACGCGAATCCGATGCGTAGGCCACGGCTTCTTCATGCAAAATCGTAGTTCTGTAATTATTTTATAAATACAGTCATTCGTAATTACAGTGAGTGTAAAAAGTATTCGTACACCTCTTGTAGGCTTAAAAAAATCATGTATTTCTCTATGTAATTGCACACATGTTTATAAAACGAAACGTAATTGTAATTGTTATATATTTTAACTAGATACTGTCATAGAAATATACTTGACAAAAATTCAACGTTAACGAGAAAAATTAGAAAGTACGAGAACTGTCTCTAAATTGGAGCGCACAAAGTATTCGTACTAGAATGTACTTGAAAGGCCAGGATCAACGGAAAAAATATAATTCAAGTCCAAATGTGGTTGCTGCTGAAAAAACCATAAGCATTGAAATATGTACGAATACTTGGATTTATTATAGTTAGAGGCCAAAAATCGCAAAAAACTGCAAAATTCACAGTTTTTAAACATTTTTAGCTCACGGCGTTGATCGATTTTGATGAAATTTTCAAAATGCATACATTTGACACAGATCTACATCATTTCAAGTTCCAACATAGGCCCACACAAAAAGGTGTAAAAAAAATAACTGTTTTCCCTGCAAGTTTTTCAAAAACTCTTCTTCACATGTTGCGGAACCGATTGTTCTAACTTCTAAATAAAAATCCAAATCGTATGCTCCAGTACTGAAAATGTCATCGTCTTTTTTCAGAGTGTCCGGATACGAGTGACTGTATCTAAAGAGGGGAAAATTTGTTTGTACCATAATTTTTGCATCACAATCTTGTAATCAAGATTCGTTCTTGCGGGAATAGAATAATAACGCAATTATTTTTTTTATTAATATGCAGGTTCTCTTGCATTTCAAAAAGTCTACACGTGCCACGAATGCATGATAATTAATTTTCTCTTATTTATAGTTTAAAAACCTGGGCGGATGAATATACGTACATCTATTTTATAATCAAGACATGGGTCATGAATGACCCAGAATCGAATAGACGAAGAGTAAACAGTAAATTTTATGCTTTCGCTTCCGCAAGATGATTTTTTGTTTTTCAAGGATTGTTTTACGCTATCAGCCAGGTAGAAAGTTATGGGAGTGATTTTTTTACATATTCTTCGCATAGTGTAAAAAAAGTATATCCAGATTCCATAAATACGAAGATTGAAGCCTTCCTCGTGCAACGACCATAAAATTTGATGCGCAATTTTTCGTTGCCGTTTTATTGCGCTTTAAATGAAAACTGTGCCGTCGACATTAGGATAACGTTGCACGGACTTGCGTACCGTGTGTCTGTGTTCCGGCGCGCAGCATATTTGTGCAACGATATTATCTATAGAGGTATGGCGAATTTCGCTAAAAATCCAGCGGCACGAATTTGAATTCATCGCACGGTGTATATACAAATCCGACCATGTTGCCTTCTGGTCCGCACTTTTCGTTTAAAGTGCAATAAAACAGCAACAAAAAATCATACATCAAATTTTATGGTGTCGTTGTAAAAGCGAGATTGAAATCTTCAAATTCATGGTAGGTTTAATCGCGAAATAAATTTTTTAAACCCCCTAACGAAGTTTGACTTTATATTGGAACAAAAAATACTGTTTTCACTTTTCCGTCCGGTTTTTTTTTTTAATACAAGTGTTTTAATGGAAACACAACGAAATGTGAAGCAACGAAAAATGTGAACGTTTTTATTATTGAGAATGAGTTCGGATGGATTACCGTTTAATTTTTTATTCGTGAAAAGTATCATTTAATTTGAGAGGATGAAATGTGTGCGTATGCAGTTATATTTTTTGCAGAAATATTCTTAAATCGATAATGCGCGCGAGCAGAAGAGGGAGAAGCGTGAAAAAGTGAACTGATAAACAAACTTTCATAGAAAACCAGATTTTACCGTGTTGGGAACGATTCGAAGTTCTATTGTGAAGTTCTTAGCGGCGCGGCAGTTTAAGTTCTCACTAGAAATGTCTTACTGGTTACGTTTCCTATTTATCCGATCTCCGAGACTCGATAATCCTGAGGGATCTACGTTCAGACAATTTCTTCATCGCATGCTTTATGAATATATTATATATCTGGCGGGACAGGGTGAAACTCCGCGCTGTTCTTATTCGGCTGATCACCTATCCAGTCAGAAATCAAATTTATCTTTATGAATTTTCAACAACTGAGAATATTCTTTTGTTAAACAGAATTTTGCATCGTTAATTAAAACTACAGATTGGGTCTATAGGGGGAAAGGAACCCATTACTGTGGGGGTACCAATAGCATAGAGGATTCAAGCTGTAAAATGACTCCGAGTTTGTACTACTTATTTCAACGAAATTATTGTTGTTTAAACGTCGACAATTTTTCGAGAATGAGGAAATTCAGTGATCAAACACTTCTTGGACCGACTGCGAATGTTGTGTCAACCAAAGGACAAGAAATTCGCATCGAAAAATTCTAAATATGATCTGAAAAGAATTCCAAACAGAAATAGCCGCCTGTGTGAAAAAGTAGGGCAAGAACCAGCAGATTAAACCGTGCTCGCTGCATAAAATCAGATGCTCGGCGAGGCCACGTAAAAGAATGCACGTTGTCGGAAGCAGAAATTATTTCAATTTTGTCAAAACGATTGGCCCATGCCGGCTCCATTCAATGCTCTGGTTTGAAAAAAAGAATTGCTTTGCCGTGCTCGTTCGTTTGACGTGTAAATCGTGCGTTTCTTGTACGTCAGAGTTATTGTCCTCCGAGCATAGAGACACGTGAGATCTCTCTCCCTCCGAGACACAAAAGCGAGCTACTTAGCTCGAACCGGTTGTGTCAATTTCACCGGCACTCGGAACTAAATCGTTGAATCGTTTAGTGCAAAAATGATGCAAATAAAAAACGGTTCGTCACTGGCTAATGAGAAGTTGAAACATTCGAGTGGTATGACGTGTTCGACAGAGAGAATTCTTCTGAATTAGAATTTTAGAAAAATTCTTCTAAAATCAAATTAAACGTGAAAATTCCTCTACAGTTACGTTGAAAATTAAATGATTATAAGAATTCCTGTAATCGACTTGACTCGAACCCAATTTTGCATTAAACGGTTCAATTCATTCAAGTCACGTCCACGAACACCGTGTAAAATTCAATGACGCGCGGGTATTACGCGCTTAGACAGTGATAGAAATTCACGTTGGAATCGGTTCGGTAAAGATGAGATAAGTGTTCGCGAAATTGTACCGCGAATTTCACGAAAGACGCGCCGCCGCGCCGTTACTAAAGAAATATATAACGCAACGCGGCCGCGGATCTAAATTCAACGGGAACCGCAATAACGTTAATTGCCGATGTTACGTACCACGTGTTGCTTTCTTCGACAAAATACCATAGAGAAAATTTCCGGCCAGAGAGTTCTCGAATCGCATGCAAAATAGAACACACGGTGTGCAGTCGTTCGCGTTCGCGTTTGCGCGCGCGGTCTCTCTTTTCATGCACACTGGCTTGCACAAGTATTTTCGGCGTTCCTACGGTTTTACCATTATTTATTGCTTTTTGGAATTGTAAATTTGTTGGTGCGCTACGAAACAGCGTTACGTTGTGCTGTGGTTTTTATTGCAAATGCGCAAAGTTAAGTTCACGAAACGTGTCTGCATTAACATTTGTTGATCCGAACAAATAGAATAGAGCGCAATTATATTTCTTAAATTGGTATTGAATTTATTTGGCCGAAAATTTGGAGGTTCACTTTACTAAAGCTCTATTTGTAGAACTGTCATTTGCGTTTTTCGTATGGATGTTAAATTTATTTGGATGGAAATGTTTGATGGTTTTCTGTAGCGTTTTTCCAGAGTATGAAATTACGAATAAAGCACAATCTGTTGAATTAAAACGCGAAGGAAACTGGGTGAAATATTAGGGTTGGATCCTTTTGTGCAACTGTTTCCGACGAGTGTGCGAGGGTTAAATTCAGAAGGGCGTTAGCGAACCGAGGAAACCGCCCCTAAGACCCTGGTCAAAAAATAAGGGATGTTAGATGGGAATTTTTGCAGCATTCATCTTGCAATCCAGAGCTGTCTCTTTGTGACTACCACTTGTCTTTGTCTATAACGAATGTTTTTGCAAAGCTGTGGTTGAAAAACGATGACCAGATCCAACCAGAAGTTGCTTCATTTGTTACAAGTAGAACTCTCGAGACTCTGTTATGCCAGCAAGAACCAACTACTTTCTCTGCGTATAGTTAGTTATTGTCGGTATTTATAAATAAAAAATTACACCGAGCCGGAACGTTGGAAAATGAACAAGCACAAATCATATGAATTTCAAACTTGATTTGCAACTCGGTGGTTGTATTTGATTTATATAATAGCCTAAGTATTTTTTATAATTAATATATGTAATTGTTAATATTTTACTGTAATACGGGTAAAACCATTTTTAAACACTTTTTTATTTCTACATAAATGCTTTCCATGAACACGTATAAGGTTACAGAAGATTTATAGTAGGTAATAAATAGTGACGGTATAGTTAAATAAAATTATATTTTAACCCATAAAGATCGAACTGGCTTGTTTGTGGGGCCAATGCATTTAAAGCAAACGAACAGCAATTTATCTAGTCATCATTTAGGATGATATTATGCATCATATTATGCTACATTATTATACTATAATCTACTGATAAGTAATATCTGACATTTTGTCATAATGCCGGCCTTTTTGTTCATGTCGACATTTCATCAAGCGTCGCCGTCACTGGCGCATGCGACTTTTCAAAAGAGACTCTAGACTCTGCGTGCTTAGCGAGTCGCGGCCATTTGCCGGCATCGATCGCTCGATCGTTCTCACTCGATCTTGTAATCTCTTGTAGTGATAACGCGTTAAATAAACTCGTTATACGTTTATACGTTAACAACTCGCAACAGTGATTTTCCATCCGGTTTCTGATTCCCCGCGGTAGTAGACCGCAGGCTAATAATTCACTAGCCCGTAATCCTACATACGTATGAAGGATTGACGGCGGTGGAAGTGTGACGCGGAGGGTCGGTAGAGGAAAGCAAAGCAAGAAGGAAGAAGTTAAGAGGGGTGAAAGGGGCGAAAGGTTGCGACTCGACGCGACCGCGGGAAATCGCATGCAACGCGACCTACTTCGAGGAACAGTCGCGGAAATTCCGGATTCGTTATTAAGAAAACTTCGATGCTGGCCGGTATGAATTCTCCGGGACTCGGGAATCTGCAAATGCCGGCGGTGCTTGAGGTTGTCAAATTTATTTCTGTCGCGCGGCGAAATTTGTAACGGCCCGGCCGCCTTTACCGCGGCCACGTTTTTCTTCGTACAGACAATCGGAATCGGTTTTCCTCTCTCGTTGTAACGAGAATTGGATTTTTCAGGCATCGATTTCATAAGGCTGTGCAATTCTTATGCAAACGAACGGTTTTCCGGATGTGTTTAACCTTCGCGCGCGCCACGGCTCTTTAACTGCGGCAACTAAGCAGCCTGCGGGAGATTTCAGAATTTTTCGATTGGTAAATGGAAATAGCTTTATTTTTTCGTGTCAGACGGAATTCAACAAGTTAAACACTCCCTCGAAACGGTGTTTGCATAACGAAGTAAGAGATGATCGCAAAAGTTCGTGCCTGATTTGGAAATAAAACGGGAGCGCGGATGCATTTTGGAATAAAAGTTTTATTAATAGTGGATATCTATCTACCGAGTAATACATTCGACCGGTGTACAGTGACTCCTATAATTGACACGCACACTTTAAATCAGAATAACTTTTTTACAAATGGACATGGCTTTTTCAATTACTCTCTGAAACGGGGGAAGAATTAGTTTTGTAGAAAGACCGTGAATGCAAATTTTGGAAAAATGGCATTTCGTCGGAATGAAAAAACTAATAGAGGTGGATTTTTACAATTTTTTCACCTGTCTTTATTGAAAATTTGCAAAATGTGTTTTGCGGACTCGAATAATTTATATACCTGCTGAAAATTTCATCGAAATTGGTTTACTGGTTTTTCAGTAATAAAAGATTCAGAGTGATGAAAATTGCAGTTACAGGCCAAAGAGGGAACCAAAAGTAACTGAAATTGACCTAAACAAAATTTAACAATTTTTATAACAACACTAAATACACTGTTGTTCAATGAAATTGAAAATGTATATTAGTATGTCTTCCACGATTATTTTACAAATTCTTCATTCGAAGCGAAGCGAAATGGAACATGAAAGAAGAACTGTCCAACTGTAGAGATAACAATAAACGTTTAGATACCATTTCTCGTTTCGCCAATCGAATTGACAATCAAGTTTTTTCGTGGGATTTAAGAAAATGTCCGTATGTTTATCTTGGAATATTAAAACTACGCTGAGCGCGTGGCGCTATTTTTGGTAGACTCGAAGGGGAGATTCTACGTGAAAGAAATAAATCGAAAACCGTGCAATATAAGTTTTACTTATGAAACTTCGGTGTTCGAGAAAATCGAATTTGAGAATTCATGGAGCAAGCGTGCTTTCGAATATCCTATTCGTGACTGCTCTTCTCCGCTTTCACCCGAAGGAACTAGATTCGCATTATTTACTTTATACCGACACAACTTTCTTGCTTCTGATTATTTTTTCATGAAAATTTTACTACAATTTTTGCGACATTTTTCCGATTGAAACGAGTCCAAACATGACACGATTCAAAGTGGATTTGTTCGTACAATTCCGAATTTAAGAAAACCTGGATTATCCGAATTGTTCACTATCCGTGTACGTATTCTACATAATATGTATTATTGTACATGTGTTATCATTACACACTAAACCTTATAATATTTTTAACACTTTGATCCCCAAACAAGAAAGGTAAAAAATTCCACGAAATCAAAGTAAGTTATTTAATAACATAGAAATTGAAAAAAATTAAATGTATGATATTGTGTAGTTCTTCAACTTTCTTGCATTTTACAGATCCTAATCAAATTTGGTACAATGAAAATATATTAACTTAAAAATTCATTTTAAAGACTGGACAAATAATAATTCCGTCACTCATATATGGGTGACATGGCAGTCAACGTGTTAATTATTTTCGACAAACCGCATATTCTGAGCTCATAATGTTTCAAGATTATACGTCACAAACTTTAAAATTTTACACGCGTCATTGAGAAATTAAAAATAGCTCACCCGGGCTATCTTTTTGACGGGGAGCGTATTAAAAGTTCAAACTATTAATTAAATACCCTTACTATAAAAATGCTAAGACTGCTTTTAGCGTTCGGTAGCTTTAGCGTCCAATTACAATATATTTCTTTCTATAAAAATTCAGAAACAAGTTTGTTAAAAATCCTGCAACGCTAAAGCTAGTTTTCGAATGAACCGTCAAGGGCGTTCTTATTGTCTCGTAGAGCGTATCCAGAATTTGTCTTAATTAGAACTTCACCTGTTCGAGAGTCAATCATCTTTAACGTTTTCCGTTTTCGGTCTGCCCGGTAATCCCGCGGCTCGATTCCCGTTGACGGCCCTCTAAAATCTATTGTCTAGCATTGTATTGCAATCCCAGCGTTGTTCAAGTTTCCGATTGGACACTTCTTTTTATAATATCGATCAGCTTGCGAATGAAGAGTGACTCGTTAATGAGAATCTTGATGAAGAAATTTAATATCGCTCGATATTACGGGTTCGCCTGTATAGAAAGAGGGGGAGGGGGGTAGTGGGGAGGCTGTCCCAGAGAATCGCATGTTAAAGACAACGGGGATGAACACCGTGCACACTAGCAACTTCCCGGCCTCGGGAACAACTTTCCGCTCTATTAATTTCGCCGGGCGAAATTTTATTGAACTTTATGCGAAACAACTAAATCCCACTGTCAACAAAATAAGACGCGCAGATGTATCTTAATACTCGCCGCGGCCCTGTAATACGAAACCAATAAAGCCCCGACCAGATAATAAGGCGCGCCCCCGGCTCTTAGGAATTCTGCTGCATAACGAACAACATTGTTTACAGAATTTCATAATAAGAATTGTTGCATTCGACGAATTATTCGTGAACGCGAGTAGTCGTGACGAAATTGATTATCGCATAATTTTATTGTGCGCGAACGCGAACCGTCGTCGTGCTTGGACTATGAATTTTTATGCGAACACAGATTTTTGCGGAACGATGGTGTAAAATTCCAATTTTATAATATTATAGAATATTTATACCGTTCGGGGGTTTATCGGGTTCAAAGTAAATACCTCATTAAAATTTTAACCGCTGCAACGTGCCTTGCGATGATGACGCAGTACGTTGTAACTGGACTGCGGATTTTTATGTGAAATAAACATTTTCCGTGTTGTAACAAATTGTAAAAAATTTCTTCTCTCAGTGATTTTAGCGTATTCGAAACAACACAAGGCCGTTCTCAAATTCTTCTGATCTTTTTAGTGCTTTTAATTGTTAATAACTGAAAAATCAAGCCGAAATCGAAATCTTTTTATTCTTTATTTTCGTTTTACATTGTCATGGAGAACCACCCCTTAAATTTTCTCCCACCTGAGGTCGAGACCGCCCATTTTTCCAAGCAATTATACATGCATAGATTGAACTTCTCGTGTAACTTTTCAGATAGCTTGAAACGATTAACACTTTGACTGTCAAGCTAGAAACCTCAAAAATTCTATCAAATTAATGTAAGTTATGTAATGAAATAAAAATTGAAAAAAATTGTATGTATGATATTTAGTAGTCCTCCAACTTTCTGGGATTTTACAGATCCTTAAAAAATTTGATACAATTAATATATTTGCGTAAAAATTCATTTTAAAATTTGGACAAATAATTCCCTCACCCACATATAGGTGACATGGCAGTCAACGTGTTAAACGAAGAGAGATTTGGACTCTGTCAAAAATCTTTTCACAATGAAAGAGAGGTGTATTGATACAAATTGACACCAAACTGGTAAAGTATCTGAAAAAGTTGTTTCCGCAAGAAGTGTATGAAATTCGCAGTCTAATTATAACGTAGCTGGGACAAGTCATTTTTGCAGGCCATTTTCACCGAGAGAAGTAAGAATGGTTATTCTGTGTAGCTGGTCGGACTGCAAGAAGTTATAAGATGGTTACCGATATATACCCCATCTTTGATACGGTTCGCTATTTCCATTACGTGGTACTTCCATTGAAAGAATTCAACTTCTCCACAATCTGATCAGTGTTGGTTCAGGCTCCGCATCCACTAGAATAGCCAAAGCGTCGTTGTTAAATTACGGCGCAACCAGGAACGCGGATTATCCTCCACGCTGGTTACCGTCCACTCCGAAACGCTTCGAGTCACTTCTGAGCAATCTCCGCGATAACGATTTCATTACTATGAACATTACTAACTTTTGCTGACGAAAAAAAAAAAAAAAATGTTCAATCCGTTGTTTGCGTTTGGCGGTCTATGTCGAGTTTTTAATTAGTTTCGAATAAAAACTCGACTGACCCCGACGGGCGGCTCCTGCTAAAAAATTCGTTGTTTGCATTTATTACCGTCCACCTTTTATCAGTTTCAGATAAACGAGAAACGCGCGCACTGATCGTGCAAATTCGTGCTGCGACATAAATGTCAGATAATACCGTTTCGTCACTGACATTTGGTAGCGTATCTACTTTTTATGAGCTTTAAATGAATGAAAAAACGCTACTGTTCCATGCAACCATCTGATAGAATGTGAAAATGTTAATTTGTTTGTACATACAGATATCTATTGATTTGGAATAAAAAAAAAAAAAAGAACAGCAACAAGTTAAGTTAAAGGCACCAGTAATTGACCATGTACCAGTAGTTGATCAGTTCATAGAAAAACATAAAAAATAAGGTTTTTATAAGCGCACTTATAAGTGCACCTTTACCTTAAATGTTAATGGAAAGTTTCAAGATAAATTACAAAATTTTAAAAGAACGTTCGCGTACACCTGAAACGCAAAGTTAATGAATTTCATGTGCAGTCAAAGAGGCCAGAAAAATTTCGTACTTTATATATTTTATTATGTCCGTACGATCTGTTTGTGCATTGACACACGTTCCAATTACATTGCCGCGTGAACAAAAAGCATTATCGTTTTTACAGAAGCCGTAGAAGCGAAAAATTAATTAATGTCCGTTGAACGTCGAAAAACTTCGGTTCTTTGTTTCGAATATTCGAAACTTGGCGAGCGTAGGCAGAGCAGCCATGCTTTGTGAGCGAGGGGGCGGACGGGGGCATAGTCGTTGGGAAATTAATTAATTATTTTTACCGGGAAGTTACATCTTGCTTTAGAGTGCTTTGAATAATTCCAGGAAGTTTTCTGAAGGTCGTGCGAACTTTACAGTTCCACCGGAGGAAAACTGTGCATCCGTTTCCGAATTTGCTGGCAGCGCGCCGTAGTCGATTCGCATAATTTTACATCGCGTGACTTTGTTCTCCGCCTTTACGGGAAAGTTTCCCGTGGGGCAATAAGCTTCGTTACAAGCGATGCCTAATTTCTCGGAGCCCGATAAGGATGTTCCCCGGCGAGAGCGGTCTTTACGCCGGTGTGTATTTTTTTAATATTTCGGGGCGAGAGTGAAATCTTTATAGGGACACGGTAAAAATGTTACGGCCGCTTTTAAGAATGGCAAACGAAAGATAAGGGGGAAATACGTACCTGGCGTTTACATCCGTCGTGCCACTGCGAATTCACCCGTTTCATCAGGCGAAAAATTTGCGTGCCTCCATGAATCCTTCTTTCATTTTACTTCGCAGATTTCTTCGGACCTTTACAACGGTATCGTTCCCACCGATCGTAAAACATATTCCTCCGTTCGGGACGAATCTCTTAAGCAAACTGCCGTGTATAAAGTTGTTAGGATTTTTATTAATAATTACTGCATTCGCTTGAATTCATTTGTTTCTTGCCGCGTCGACGCGCCGGGCTTTGACACCGACTGTGACCATAACTTTTTACGGGCTGGGATTAAATAGGATTTATTAAACATGCACTTTTCCGGAGGCGAAATCGCCTCCTTGGAGCTTACAGTGAAAGTTTATGTGCACGTAGAAATTTCTTGGTGCGTTTTTGACGAAATTGCTATTAGATAAACGATGCTAATTACATAGCACCTACCGTATCTAATACGGTTATGTTATTTTAGTATGACTTTGTGAAAGAAATTAGGCGTATTCAGAAAGTGTCTATTGCACATACGTGTGTTTAATAAAAGAAATGTCACTACGGAGTTTAATACAGCTCTACTTTTGTATAGAAGTTCGTTAGCCTGTTTTGAAAATATATTTTCAAATAAGAATATTGATAAATAGATAATAATTTTTCAGAATTTATAGTGTTATCAATTTTAAAGGTAACAATTGTCATAGTTATTGTAACTGTCTCATAAAGTAAATGCTTTCTGCATTAATTGATATAAAAATATAAAAACCTGTTCATTGTATAAAAGGGCATGCATTTAGTACGTCACGTTGTAATTAATTGTTGTTTTAGACATAATTATAAACAAACCATTCTGTTGAAAATGTTCAGCATTTTAGCCATGAATAAAAGATTGTACATTTTCTTATGGTAAAAACTAAATGTTTTGACTGTCGATACACGAATAAGTATGTTATTTTGTACGTTATATCTGCGACTTGTGGATCCTGGTGCTCCTGATACGCCAGCGGGAATATTTTTTCAATTTTTTCGTGTTTACGTATGATACAATACGGGGAAAATATCTGCAGAGAAATGTGTACACGCAACATCCGAGACACTAGAGATAATACCATCAATTTATATCGATTTATAAATTGTCGCTACAGGTGCTCGTTATGTCCCATCAGTTATTTTATGAAAAAATTTTTGAAACATTTCGCAGCCTGTTGTCTGAACATTTCCGTGCTCTTGTTGCGCCTTGTCAACGGCACGTGCACACAGCATCGCTCGGAGTCAGGGTTATTTGTGATCTCGTAAATCTGACTTGTAAATTAATAGCAATAACACATACTGTACATCGGTAATCTATTTTATAAATTCTCTTATTACGAAACTGGCTTTGTGAAACTTAAAATACTCGCACTTAATGAATACTCCGTATTCGATATTTAATATTAACAGATCAATAGATTCATAAATTTGAAATAGGAAAAAATTCAAGGAATTTTAGAATGTCTAATATAACGTTCAATCTATTAAATTCTTCAATGAATTTTTACTTTTATATTACATATTGCTTCACATTCTTGTTCGACAATTCTTCTTTAACAATTTTACTTAGCGATTCTATGGAAATCGGATATTTTTTCGATTTTTACTTCGTGAACGAAGAGTAAAAGCAAGTTATATTAAAATTTAATTAATTCTTGCTTAATAATTCTCTTCTTTCACAATTCTATTTAGTAATTTTTCAGATATTAAACATTTTCTTCCACCGTTTTTCCAATGAACAGTAAAAAAAATTACACTAAAAAACGAACTCTTGTTTCATATTCTGATTTAATCATTCTTCTTTGACAATCCTATTCAGTACTTTTTTAGAAATAAAATATTTTTTGTTCCATAGATTTTCAACGAACAGAAAACAGAAGAGATTACATTGGAATTTAATAAATTCCTATTCCACATACTGATTTAATAATACTTCTTTGACAATCCTACTCAATACTTTTTTAAAAATCAAATATTTTCTTCCATTGTTTTTTTTTTATCGTTGCAGAAATATTATTCTCGGATTACGATTCGCACACAAACGGGGAGTAAATATGCAGCTACAGCAGATGCAGTAAAGGAACAAAGACATTTACTTTAATCAATATGAAACCGAGTATATGAAATTTAATTTTCACAGCTCCGAGGATTACTTTGAACATTTGAACCGAGGATACACGCACGCTGTTCTCGAACAACTGATTTCTCCCGGATAAAAGTCACTCAGTACGAACAATTCTATCGATCCAATCCAGTTAATTGAAACTTTGACGAAGAAATTTCATTTTGCGAGCGGTCAACAGAAACGCTTCTGCTTTCGCGATAACATGCAGACCGTGTGAAACGTTACTTTTGTCCGATAAAATGAAAACAAAAACTTTGGATGCCATAATTGGTGGCTGACACGTTTGCCACTTCTGATTTCTATTTCCTTCTCGTGAATTTATCAGGTCTAACTATGCTCTTTTAGAATTTGCTTTAGAAAATATATCGAGAATATTCTGATTAATATTTTAGCATAATCTGTTCCTTAACTTTCGAAATTTTCGAGCACAAATAACGGAGTAATATGAACAATTGGAAGGTCTAACGCAAGTGAAAATTACCATTATAGGATTTTTTAATTCGGCTGATTCAATGGCAGCGTGTAACACAATCGATCGAATCCTAAATGGAAATATACGGTCCAGTTAATGGACATTTTAGATTAACTGCATTCGTATAAATACAAGTGCTACTCAACTATTTCATCTCGAACTGATCGACGTAACTGCGTTCATATTTTCGAACGAATACAAAACTGCATTTACATTTTTTGTGTACAGCTTCGTTTCGTAAAAATTTATTGGACACGCGTGCATCGAATATGGTGGTAATTGAATTGTATGCAGTTACTGGGAAATATCGCTGCCGCTGTTTCTGCACGTCGACGGAAGTAGAAATCACTAGCAATGATCAGACAGACGAATTGTTTTAACTTTAATTATTCCCATTTCGGAATTGATTCGAACTCTGCGAAATTTGATTTTCTTTGAGGTATGTTCCCAATTCGCCGGTATTAAAAACGCATAAATATTCCATGTTGAACAGCAGTAGCTTTTATTAAGCCGGACATGATTGAACTTCCTGCGATCGTTGTTTATTTTTCTCATTCCGTAATTAGTAAATGAAAACAGAAATATTCGTTCTCATGTATTCATTTAATTGACTGGAGTTTACTTTGACAATCGTAGCTAATATTATTTCGTTACGTTCGTGTGAACCACTACCAATTAATGATTAAAATGACACTAAACACGATATAATTCGAAATGTGTTTGGTGGTTTTAATTGACAGGCCGCGCGATCCGTGTTTTAGTTACAAGAAAATAGTGGCCCTACACGATCTATGTCACAGCACGAGGATCGGGCTTGGATCAAGACTTTACTGTAGGATGAATTTTACAGACTTTATTCTTTTCCTAAGAAAACGGAGACTGGCGGCGCAACGAGGAAATTTCATTTCGCGGAAAATTCGAAAACTGTGTGTGACGACAGCAAATCGTGCGGCATAAAGGATCGCGCGTGAATGGCGTGGTTGTGCATACTTCGGCAAAGCATGTGGGATAACCGAGGGTTCTGTTATTAAGAAAACTTGAACGCGGCCGAACCGGTATGAATTTCCCGGGTTCCTCGGGGGAAATGGACCGTTTGCCAAATTTATTTTCGTCGTTCCAGGCACAGCGTGGAACTCGCCGTGATCGATCATATTCCTTTTTTTTTCCGTCCCGGCGAAACTGTACGATTGGCAATAGTAACTGGAACATTCGTCTACGTTCCGTTCTGCCGTTGTGTTCGAAGTTGGAAATGATTCATTAGTAATGGTACCGCTGGTACGAACGGAATTGGGAATTCAATGCGTTCCTCCGACAAGTTTTCGATTAAATCAATCGTCGCGAAGTTTCGACTTGGTGTTATTTGAATCTTGCCTCGGCCTAGCTATGTAAATATCCGCAAACTTTTGCGAACCGACCTCGGCCTTTCATCGCTTAACCGTGGTTTCGTGTTACGTTGATTGTCGACCCTTGTTAACAATATATTAATACTACATTTTTACCAGAAGTTACGCAACATTAATAATAGATTTTTGTTAGATGCTACGAGACAGTTAATTCTAGATTTTTATATTAAAATTTCATTCGAAATTATTAGACCCGAAGAAAACAATCCATGTTAACAAAACAATTTTTATCGTTGCTGACGTTTGCGTTAATAAAACTTACTGAACTTTTTGACCACTTATGTTGATTATTCAATACATTCTTTTAAAATATATTTATTCGATATATATATTTTTTTAATATATTTATTCAATATATTTTTTTACAAATAATTAGTAATTATTAATTTGCTAAATTTGTTGGTACTATGCGATAATATACGATTAAATCGTTTTTTTTTACAATTATTATATAAACAACGTAGTCCGATAGTGTTTATGATAAATTAATCTCCATGCTATAGCATAACCAATACGATAGCTGCGTTAATTTATTTGTTAGCGTACTGAAGACATTTTCAGATAAACTAGTTCAATGTAAAACTAACACATTTCAATAATTTATATCAGAACAGTTATTTTATTAGTTGCACAAAATGCAATACTAAAATCTTCAATAGTCTAGAACGGTCGTACTGGATACCTTGGAGTTTCATTGATTGATTCACTTTCTTATAATGAAATATATTGTCTCGAATTGTACGTACTTCAGCACTTTATCCATTAATCTTAATCATTCATTCTTGGGAAATACTATTCGCGATATTTCAAGTAAACGGTAAAAGTTTAAATTGAAATAGACATGATCTGGTCACATCATTTTTCGACACATTTTTACAAATCTGGTACTGAATACGAACTGTATGTCGTGTAATCTACAAACATTTCGAAAGAAATTTCTGTTCTCGTGTTTTCATTAGAAATGAATTATTATTAGTAGTATGAAACATAGTTACTATTATTATTCACATGGTATACATGAAATACAGTGTCAACTGTACTGTTCAAATTTGTAAATTGCACCGTTCGTTACATTTGGCCCCGAGCCATTAATTTTCGAAATGAATTGAAACAGGTTCGACAAAATTCATGCGTTACAAGTGTCTCGCTCTCTTTATACATTGTTTAAACATGTTGAAATGTTTATAATTTCACCAAAAACATACCCTTGTACTCGGAAAAGTATACGGAATTATCCATGTAGCTACTACGGTTAAAACAGTAAAAATTGGTTTAGTAAAAAACCTTGAAATTGAAAAAGTTAGCTAAAATTCTTCAAATTGAAGATTTTATTAGTAGAAATGCTTAAAGTATTAGTAAAAATGCTTAGTGTTCCAAATTTGACTAATAAAATCCCTTAAAGTTGAAAACCTGACTAGTAAATATTTTGGAATTTTAGAATTTGACTGGTAAAAATCACTGAAGTTGAAAATTCAACTTTCTTTAAAATTCCTTAAAAGCTGACTCGAAAACACCTCCGGGTTATTTAAACGCGAAGAAATGTTTCATTTGTTTATGCAGTGTCATTATTACTATAAAATGTAATGACTGTTAGTACGTGTATATCGGTATAAATGATTTTCGATCCTCTGATATCGCACTAAGTTCTCTTTTCTCTATTTTGAAGTATTCGGCCGGGACCTATTTCTATCTGTATCAAGGGTAACGGATGGGACAGATCCATTCCGGGCAAGACACCAATGAATTGCTGTAAGTGTAACTTTACTCGAACAACGTCGTCGAGGAAAAGTTTGCCGGCAAGGATGTTGAGTTTCTCTACTACTTTCATACGCTCGCCAATAAATTACGCGTATGTGTCATTCCCGTGCTTTTATAACGATTCTTCGGGGTTGTGAGTCTTAATGAAAACTGGATGTCTTGTTCTACACCGGACACAAGTTGCAAACTGCGGCCATTGTATTCTCACATTAACTTGACAATAAGATGAGCACAGCGCAAAAATAACGGTTTCGAATTTTAAGGAAATTAATATTAAATAAAATTCTTAGAAAATAACTTAACCGCTACGTCGATTCTCAAAATTTTCTACGATGTTTAATAATATTATATTTCTTTACTCCAGTATCCTTACTCCAGTATTTGGTTGAAATAATTCTATATTTTTGGTGCACCTAATTTCACCAAACATTATTAAACGTTAACGATTCCATTTCAATTTATTCCGAGTTTACACCGAGCTTATCTATTTGATTTCCATTCCCAGTTGATTAAAAAGCAGCCTGTAAAGTAATTCTATATTGCACACACCTAATTTTACTCGATATTAGTAAATATTAACCGCTCCGTTACATACAAGCAACTGGGGGTGGTAACTAAATATGATTTCTAATAGGATGTCACTTAAATTCAATTACTTTGACATCTGTCGCGAGAACATTATTTCCGGCCTTTGATTGACAATAGTGTATAAACTGGTCAGAATTATGACAACAGAAAAGACGTGTTCATCCTATCTCATGGGCATTCGCATAAAAATTACTTTTCACGTAATACATGCATCAAGAACATATTTGTAATTAAATCTTGCAGAGAAATATTTTTTTCGGCACAGCAGAATGTCTCCAATTACGTTACTGACGTGGCGTCAGATAAGTTTATTAAATCATACGGTTCTTATCTGACAAATAACACAAGCGAGGGATACGGGCAAGATCTTATACGAATTATATTATACGGGAAGCAAGTCCTACAAATTTATCACGAACCGGTGAATACGCAATTATCCTTCTCCTTATATTATAATGAATTTAGGAGGTGAATATTTGATATGCTTCCTTGGCGTTTCCCCACCGAGCTTTTAAAATTATCTCGATGACCCTGATACACTCGAGAAACCTCTAAATTTGAGTAATCAGTTTCAACCACAATGGACGTGCTCTCGATAAGGGCGGGCAAGTATTTTTCTTTGTTAAACGCTGGCACATTTTTCTACCGATTTAAACGGTACTATAATTTATTGATGGCGCATTTTGAACCGGAGCGCACGCGAACAGAGAAACAACAGGGAGACGTAATTACGTGCTCTCGCTTTCCCCTCCCCATCCCCCCCTCATACCTCACCCCCCCTACCCGATAAACATGCAAAGTGCATTTTATTGTCGTAAAAGTTACGGTAATTACGGTTTATAGAAATGTTCAATTTCCCACGGATCGATAATATCAACGTTGCGGGGGCGGAGCGCGGCGGTGAAATTAAAGACAATTACCAATATCTTCGGCGTGATAAAGCCGGGCCCGGGTCCACCATGCCGCATGTAAATTGCACCCATTATTTTTCCATTTACATATTTATATTGAGCACGTCATAACTTTATATTTAATTACATGCTTTCATGTTCGCTGCGCTATGCGTCGCGCTCGGCGGTATTGAAGTTGGCTTCCCGTGATAGCGGTGCGCGCGAACAGTCGGAGCAGGTGATTTATAAATTTGCAATGTCGCTGCGCTCGCTAAAGTGAATAACAAATGATTAGTCGACTGAACATCGCTAATTAATTCCTCTTCTGCTGCCCGGAAATTTTTCATTTGCCCTCGCGACGCGACGTGTACATAGAGTTTTTGCTTCGCTATTTTTGCGAAAGTTTGCGGCCGGCGCCGCGACGGTGCTCAATTTATTTCTACTTCGGCCACAATGTAGATATCCGTATGTTTATGTCTTTCAAAGACTTTTAATTCCGTGTATAATAGTATGTATGTATGTATGTCTGTAGATATTGAAAATGTATTTTTACCATTGAATTGTCTTATTAGACATAAAAAATTTATATCAAAATTTGAGTACCACCTCGGTAGGAATGAAAAGAGATTTCAATAGTTTGAAACAATTTAATTTTTGACAATGTGATTGCAAAAATGGTGGAATACTGCAATTTTTATCTAATGTATTATCGATGTGAAAAGTATTAAATGAATTTACGAATCGTTTTTATTACTCCTTTTATATTTTCTTGCTTGAAAGTTCATTAATTATTTCGTCGTTATTAAATGTAATAATTATCCAGATACAATAATTTTATTTTGACCGAAGCGATTTTCATTTCTACCAAATATTAACTAATAATCTCATGTATCTGAAATATTTCATTTACACATGGACCCCGTTTCATACATTTCTAGATTGTTAACTTCTACATGTTTACAATATTTGCAACGAAATACACGGAAATGTTTATGTTGTCGAACATTATCTTTGTACTACTTCATTTTTAGCAGGAAGAATGATTTAAGATCCTGAAATAAATATGTTTTTCTTCTATTTTTCATAAAATAATACAGATAAAAATTAATAATAGCACACATATTCGCAGTCACTCGTGATATCATTGGAGTAATATTACAAGGAACCACAATTGCAGCGTTAATAAGTCATTTTCTATTTCTGTGGCAAGCAATCAACTGAAATATTTGAGTTGGAACCAATTGCCCATGCTTTAGTATAACTCAACATTTTATTCAAGAAGCGAGGTTATATTAGATGTACAGTGGAGTGAAATAATGCCTTCTAGGCCAAACGCCGAAACTTACTATGTACTTTCAAAGCAGCCTGTTCTCCTGGGTCCCTCAGCCTTCATCCGCGTTTAATACCACAAAGAGGGAACTTTGTAGAATAATCAAGGTTTCTCTGAAAAAATCCACAAAAAGTATATAGCATTTAAAACTTTTCCGGACGCGAATCTTCATTGGCACGTTTGACTTTGGAACATTTCTTTGAAGGAGCTACGGACACCTAAACGCGATAAAAGTAGACTTATGCATAAAAATTTGTTCATATACCATTAGTCACCGTGTAGGTTTTATACGTGGGGAGTCGAAAGGAAAAAAGCACTTTCGTAACACAAAAATGGCTGTTCGTTTCCGAGCAGCAGTCGGATTCTTTGAATGTTTTCAGATAATCCTTCTTTGAGGAATGTCCAAGAGAAAAATTTCCTGCCGGCCAGAAGAGTCGAGCGAATGTTCAAAGTACCTTAGACGAATGCACTGATTAAAAGCAGCCGATGCAATTTATCTCCGACTCGTCCACCTTTACTAGTGGTTTCGCCCTACTTATTCCTTCCAGCGAAGGCATAGGCTAATCGCCTGGATATTCCACGAGTGGTTTTACCGCTCTAAATAACGCTCAATGTACCTTCCTCAACGAGCCAGTGCCGGTCGGTTGAGTTCACATAATCCGTATCAGCTAATAAAATTCCTTGCGGCCGTGAGACTCGTGTCTTCGATCCTGAGAGCCTTGTTTTTGCGGGGGGATAGTTGATCCCTAAACCACCCTTCGTGGTGTGTTAAATGGCAGCCTGCCTTCTGGGGGTCTAGACTAACGCCTTACTATTTCGTCCAACATATATAGCTCCTAAGCGACACTAACTACATCTTTTCCCATTCTGATAGCTCCCACCGGATACACTCCAGTCGATCGCTCAACCCTTGTTCATCCCTTGTTTATCGTATGTCGCTTCTTATCCCTTGGTGTCAAATTAATACAGTTTTAAACACAGTTTTACCACCGTAAATTAACGCGCTAGTATAAAGTTAATATGATAGATAGACGATTATCTCTGGTTCATTATCTTCGTGCAAAAATGAAAATTTCCTGCAGAATCTCCCAGAAAACAAATGAGAATTAATATTTATCTGTAAAATTTTAATAAATCCGGACCGAAATAAACGTGTTTTTAAATTTATACTCTTCTATATTTCAGGCGCTTAACTTTATCATAAATGCATGGATATCTGGAAATCGCTCGTAAAAGTTTGCAAAAAAAAAACCAACAATAAAAGTGAAAATCGCAGCAATTTAAAGAGACAACGGTTGAAAGCAAATTAATATTTTTCCTGAAATTTTAACGAATCGCGCTCGAAATAATAAACTCATGTTGTTTCTCTGAAATATTTACTGTTCTATATTTGAAGCTTGTCTCTTTGTTACGAATGCGTAAAATTGACGCTTTATTTATCAATGTATCCGAAAAAACGGTAAAATTAAACGACACTAAAAATGCATTTTTCAAATCGAATATTTAATCTTCATTAATCCACACATGTATAGGAATTTGTGACATATAAATTGAATTGCATGCACTTGTTTTCGTTATGGATGCATAAAATCTACTCGTACGAATTTAAAAACAAATAGTAAAATAAACAGATTCGTGGATTTCGTCGATCAAAACAATTTTATGGCGTGTGGCCTATTTATCAGAGATATGAAATACAAAGTTCTAGTTAACAATTGTCATCGGATAGATAGATAGTGCCGCTTGTGGATCGCGTTAGATCGAGCTATTGAAATTTAAAGCAAATTGGGAGTTCGGATAATCGAGGTTGTACTGTACACCGATATAATATTTTCGACCAACCGAAACTAGTAAAATTGGAAACAAATACCGCAGTTGCCTCTGTTTCTGGCAAAAAATGCAAAAAATATTTATTTTGCATAAGCAGACTAGTAATATTTTACAAAAATGTAAAAGTTCACGAAGCTCTACGGATTGCAAGTGATTGATCCGATCTGAAGTTCGGCAAGTGGTTAATCATTTCGAAATTCTTTTAGCGATATCGCGCGTGTTGGGTGCAAAACGTAAGGTAAAATATCGGCGAAAGCTAACTAGAATTCCGATCGGTGTAACACCATTTAGAACTTCAGACAGTATCGAACATTCTACTAGAACCTTGTTACGTGCAAAAGTAAATGGTACTTTGAACTAAATTGAACTCTTTGAACTTCGTAACCGGCAAGACTGATGGTAAATATGTGAGACCTTTAGTTAACAGACTTTGAGCTTCGTAGTTTTGTCTTAAGGTTGTTTACGGACTTTTCTTGAAGATATTTACGCATAAAAGTCTATATCGGGAGATCAAAGACCCTGTTGTTTTCCGGAACAATGGCAAACGAGAGCGCGAAACACTTGAAAATCATTATTAGATTGCGGATCTTTTGATTCTTTCAATAGGTTGAAAATAACGTGTCGATATTCGAAAATTATTTTGATCTTCATTTACTACTTATTATTAAAACTAATTCTAAGGAGAAATAGCATCGCACACGACGAAGTCGTCCACGCGAGTACACCTCGCCCCGAGCACGGCAGATTTAGCATGCAGAAAAACCAGATAAAAAAAAAGGCAAAGAAACCGTCGAATCAGGTCCGTATCTATCTCGCCAATAAAAATGTGTCACCGGTCTTAATTGCAATTTTTCTTCCGTCGCTCACGACAAAAGCTCGTTCCCGTGGGCGGCGAATAAATAGCGAGCGTCACGAGATATCGTATACGTTCTACGTTACTGACGATCATCCATAGGCCGCCGCGAGGCAGACAAAACCGGGGGAAATATATATATATATATATATATATATATATATATATATATATATATATATATATATATTTGGAACAAGGTTGAGAAAAAATATGGGGTCGAAGGTACACTCCTCAACAAAACAATGCCGTGTGTATGTTATCTTTAATTGTAGCATTTCTGAATGAAACGGACGGTATCATGATTCTTACGATGCAAAGCGAAGCAGAGCAACCTGTTCAGTCGTTTGAATTTTCAACATTTGTTAACCCCTTGCCGTACAATAACGAGCCAGACTCGTCATGAAGATTCTGAATAGAGTCTAATAAATTTGAACGTTATTAATTTCCTTTAAATGGAAATAAAAATCTATTTTCTTGTAGTTGATATATATCCTTTGAGGAAAACGTAGATATACAATAAATATAAACTATCTTTCTTGTTCTATGAAATTCTGAACGATGAAGAATTACAATCACAAAATAAAAAGTAGTGCAAGGGGTTAATGAAACCGGGTCTTCGGTGTCCCACTTGCTACGCCATGTAAAAATGTTTCAGAAGAAGCTGAGCACAGAAATTAATGATAACACGCATGTGCTATCATTTTGTCCGGGAGTGTAGACGGAAAAAATTGGTTCGAGTATGTTTTGCGCGGGCGTACAACTTTCTGGTCTCAGACCGGGTCGAACGTGATGTTTCGCCCGGGGTATTCTCTCCTTTTCTCTCTCTCTCTCTCTCTCTCTCTCTCCCTGTCTCTCTCTAGCTTTCTCTCGCTCTTGCACGTCTCCTTGCAGTTTTCTGCTTCTTTTTCCCGCTCGACACACTCGTCCATCGTCCTTCTTCCGCGTTTCACAGCCATCGGTGTCGCCGCGATTGCACCGCTGACTGATTTGGGTTACGTTGTCACACGGAAATTTTCGGAAACTCTGAATCCACGCTCTGCTCGCTTCGTGGCAATGGTAACGACCCCGTTAACATCCTTCTGACCTCCGGATCACCTGATTCATTCGGACCCCCGTGTCGGAGAACATACACTGACCAGAGAAAATGTTCCCTCCCGGTACAAGATCTTCTTTGACGTTCTATCATTTCAATCCCGAAATAAAATTCTGTTATTGCTCTCAGTTTTTCTAAAAACGCACGAATTTTCGCAAAAATGAAGTATTGTGAGGTGTTGTGACATAATTTTCAAATATAGATTAAAGTTTCCTGAATAATTTTCATGCATTTGACTACCACATTTTGTAGTTTTAAATGTTTAAAACGTCTGTTATGGTTTGTAAAATTTTCACGAATCAAATATTCTCATACGATTTTTTACAACTTTAAAATTCATTCAATTTAAAATACCACTACATCAATTTTTATGCTAACGCTCCTGAAAAGTCTCGAAATATGACAGAATTATGGCAACACATATTAGTCAGAAATAATTAAATACGTGATGAATATTTAAAAAAGGGCACGTAATATTACCCATAATTAATTCAAACAGCCGTTTTTGACGCAGCTAAATTTCGGGTTACGGACTACCATCTGCTTGATACGTTTTGTGAAAATGCAATATATAAAATCGTTCATTTCGGAATTCAAATTATTCCACGATATTCACTCTGATTTTACGTTTAATAATTAAACGTTTCATAATCACGTACACGTCTTCGTGCAAACATCCAGTGTAATCTATGTAAAGCATTCAAGAACGGTGAACAATTTTTCTTCTGTTTCGCTGTCAGTTTTAATAGCCGTTGTAAAATTCGTCTCGTTTAAAGTGACGTTTATGAATTTACACCGACCATCGATCTCGTGCGTCTAATTGTGACTTCGGTCATGATTGATTGCAGGTCCACGCTGTTCTACCGACCTGATGAGAATTGTTCGGATACACGTCTTGCATATTACATTGAGTCGAGCAAGATTGAACCAGTGTTCGTGATTTTTCGTCATTTTTGCTGCGAAATTTCATCGATGTATTCAAGAGTGAATCTCCTTTTCTTTTTAATAGACGATATCGAAACTGTAACAATTTCCAGCAAGAGAAACCAGTGAAATTAATTAATCTGAAACGATGTACGTGTTTTCATAATATTCTTGCCATATTGTTCAAAATTATCTTGGTAACATTTATTTAAAAATGTAGAACGCTTCGAAACTTATTATTAATTATATTAATTATTCTGATTTAATAATTATATTAATTAGTCTGATAAAAAATTCCTATTAGGTTTTATTTTATACACGTTACACACGTTTTACACACGTTTATTATTTAATATGGAATTCACGAGAAGAAATGTTCTTCCAAATGTACAAATTTTAATGTTCGACGTTCATTTACAAAGTTTCCGAAATCTATGGTAATCGAGTAAACAATGTACCTGCCTGTATAAGTAAAATAAGAAAAGAATTAGTTTGAACATGTGCAGTTGCAATTTTAAGTGGATCAATCCAATATATTATTCTGAACCTTGTTAATTACGATAATTTGGACATACTTGTTAGCACAAGTCACGATTACATCGCGATTTTTGCCAAAAATTAAATGAAAATTCAAGATTTGATATTTTCGTATTTTCTAAATCTTTTGAGTTTCAACAGACCAATTATTTTTAGTAGCCCAGAAGTTTGAGACGGAATTAAATTGATCTCCACGTTGAGGTGCTTCGCAAAACTGGCAAACAAGTGTGGTTAATTCTGATTTGCATAATTGATCGAGCAGTTCGAAGTAAAATGATCGAAAGGGCAAAATCGAGAGAATGGTACGCGTGACTTGGAAACATCGGCAGCCATAAATTGCGAGAAGTTGCCAGAGTTGGAACACATCAAATGTGTGCTTTTCACCTGTAGGTTTTAAGACGTACGAGTGGCACTGGTGCATGATTGCTATGTCTGGTTATGGTAACTATGGTTTGCGGTCGACGATCTGGCTAATCGCTTTACCGAAGCTCGCTGTCTGTTATTAGCCTGTTATAAATGCCAACGATCGAACAGCTTAGTCACAGCACTTGTTTCGTTGAAGACTGACAGATACGGTAGAGAAAGACAGTGAACCGCGAAGCGAAATATTTCCTTCGGTATTTTATAATGGTTCTATGTAATTATATTTTTTATATTTTCTTACAATCAGTCAATTAAAGGCTACAGAAATTATAAATTTTCATTTTTTTTTTAAGTAATTAAACGCTACCTAAATTATTGTAAATTACAATTTTCACAAACATAATTGAATGCTTTCTAATCCAGACCTAAATTATTGTGCATTTACATTTTTGTAGACACGATTAAATGCCACCTAAAGCATCGTAAATTTACTTTTTTGAGGACATGATTAAATGCCACCTAAAGTATTATAAATTAATATACAAAATTTATTCCCCGTATCGGTGATTTTAGTAGATCGCCATTAAACTTAATTGTACATTATATTTTATTGTCTTACTGTCACTTGCATAATAAGTTCGATCGTTTCAACATTTTTCTATTATTTCGCGAGGGCTTTGGAAGTAAATGAACATTGTAAAAATTGTTAGCTTTGATAAATGGTCCCAAGTGTAAGAGTAAAAAGCCACTATAATGCACAATTGTCGGATCAAGTTTCCTCGGATCCTTCAGAAGCGTTAGGAGATTTAGGAAAAGTTGAAAAGGCATCGTGGCTGTGATAGTTCAAGTGCGGCTGACCAGTCTCGGACCTGTTCCCCTGAGATTCTTCCTTTTCCTTAGATCTTAGGATGAACGTACCCGGTATCCGGAAATAATAGCCCAACCAGAAAATCATGGAACAGTACTTGGATAATAAAATTGTCTTGCACCTGTAACACAACTCCATCTCTTGCATTTGTAAAATTAAACAAAACGAAAATTTGCCGTGTGTTATTTATACCACAAAAAAGAACTTCATCGAAATACTTTTCATGGGACACTGTAGTTTTATTTTTTGTCAAAAGCCACAGTTCTTAATGTACTTCACAAAATACATACGTATATATAGATTTGATGCATTTATGGTAAAAAATATTAAAATTATGCAAGGAGGAAAGAAATTCCTGTTCAGCTTCTGTTCGTTATAATCGATGCAAACATTTTTTTATCTCGCATAAGAATACGCAGAGTATTAATCGGATTTCACGAAACACGTATTTTGATTTTAGAGACCAGTTAAGAAATTATTGTGCAGAATTGAAACCAATCTACCAGAGATGTCATTGTGCAAATGTTAAAGATAGTTGGTCTCTTTTTATCGTTCCATTACAATTATTTTAAGTATAAGTCCTTTATGTACCCTCTTCTTGATGTGTACATTATTTTCTAATTAGTAACCCTCCGAAAGACATTTCGAGGGTCTGCTCTGCTCCTTTCCTGTCCCATCCTCTTTTTAAGGAGAGGGTTGCAACAATTTTCTGACTGATGGGTAGATAGTGGCGCGGGATAACATTTTCCAGCCCCAGGATTTTCCGACCCCACTGTGTACAATATTCCTGAGCGCCATTAGGTCCAGATGCGATGTGGCCCTTCGAGAACCTTGAATTTGTAAGAAGAAAACGCACGTGCGGGCGTTCGTCTCTTAAAATTCCATCAAATTGCACTGCCATTACCCGCGGTACAAATGCGTATTATTGGAAAGAGCTAATGCACGTAATAAGATCAAGGTCAGCTGTCGGTCTGAATAATAAAACAACAAACATCCTTGATCTCTTATTGCCAGCGTCGAACGTAGGAACAAATATCTAATTATATTATTGAGGCTTTGTTTTCGAGAAAATCGACTTTGAAGATCTGTCAGGTTTGTGTGGTTTAGTATACGCAGCAAGTAGATTTGGTTGGTCATGATCAGACAGTTGCGTCAGACAATTCCTATCGAATAGCATGCTGCATTTCAAACTCGATTTTCTCGATAACGAAACTTCGGATAAAAAAATTTTATTCTATATATCCACTTATTCTTTCATGTAGAATCACCCCCTTTTCGCTTGCACCACCAGTTACCGAACACCCTGTATATCGAGGCATTACCGTACGGCCAAAAGCCGAGGCTGTTTTCCGTCTAGGAGCGAGCCAGATGTCGAAAGCCGAGGATTTCAGTGCCGGTTAATGATATTCAAATAAAGAATCACACGGATGGTTCTGTTATCTAGTCTTCGAGTAAGTAAGTACAGACTGCCGGCTAAGTATCTCATAGCTTGGTTGTCAGTTTCTCTTCGTTTAACTTTCCTGTCGGTCACTTGTAAGCGTCGGAACTATCAAACGAAGTATTCCCTGCTCGACGGGGAAGATGGCGTTGGAGGGTTGGGGCGGGGGGGGGAAGGGGGTGAATCCAGGTCAGTTTAAAATACTGCACTCTGATTCGTACTTTCATCGACCCTATCCACTCGCTTAGCACTCGGCACGATAGTAAATTATAACTCAGCTTCGAAGGAAGCGGAGCAAAGGGTGGGGTGGGGGGAGAGAGAGAAAGATAGAGAGCTGACAGCATCAAAATTAATTTCACGTCTTCTTTCGTGCTTTCGACGGTGGCTCCAGGAGCCGCTTAGATGGATGCCTACGTTTATTCGTGCGGAAGATATAATGGCGCCCCTGTCCTCCTTACCGCTAAAAGAACCGTGTTGCTGAAAATGCTAGATTTTCGTGTCGGCGGACAATCTTCGACAACGGCGAAATAGAAGGGACAATGACGGCCAAGGGAAAAAATTGCCACGCGAATGTTGCTGTGCGGTGGAAGAAGCCCAGGCCCGGAAGTAAAGTCGCGTGAACGTAGTAGACGCTATTCAGACCTTTTTATTACGTGTACAACAGAATCTCTATTATGCGAACTAATTGGTGCGCAGACGTGTTCGCGTAACAGAACTTTCGTGTGCCAAAATATGTATTGTATAGTTTGTATTGTATATGCTATATAAGCCTTGTATAAACAATAATAATAATACAACAACAAAGTTTAACGCTCGGATCATGTTGGGTTCTAACATGAATCAGTTCGGTTGCAAGTGTAAACGCGTTCGAATTCAAACGATTTATCTCTGAATTACACGCATGCAATGCCCCGTAAGATAAGAATAATTCTTATTTATCTGATTATTTTCCTTCCTTAACGATAAATTACCGAATATGCTCTGGAACGTGTGACAAGATTTTTAGGAATTTTAAACAACAAAACAACAATCTAAAATATTTCTCGTATCTGTCAAGAATCACCGGAATTATCAATATTCTATTTACCATTAGAACTGCAGGATTCCATAAAATGTCACCAATACATTTAAATAAGAACCGAGTGCCAACTTTCTTAGGTAAGCTCGCGAGACCCGATTTATAATATCAGTTTTTAAAGATATTCTTCAAAATTATTCATTAAATTTATTTCGTTTTATCGTGACAACAATTTCTAGAAGCGCGAATAAACATAATCTTGCTACTTTCATTATGTAATTGAAAGTAATCACTTTTAGTGCTCTGTAGTTGTATTATTAACCCTCCAGTGGTATCCTGGGATCTCCCACAACTCCAATATAATTTCTGTGCTTTCACCACCTGCGTTGCACAAGAATTGCAACTATGAAATTTCTCCAACTTTTTTATAACATATTTAGTCTTAAAAGTACCTGACGGAATTTTTACAAAATTTTATAAAGTCTTGAAAAACAAGAACACGATACCACTCGAGTGTTAAATGGCATCATCCGTTTAGAAAAGTAACCGTTCGTAAGTGCTAAAACTAATACTCTACAACTCGAAAGTCAGAGAAGAACGTTTCACTTTGAAATGGTATTGTTGCTTCGTAATTGACTCGACGGAAAGTCACCGAATTCCACCGTATATTTCGAACGTCTTGTTCAAACAGTCTCGGGGGCAGATATCTAGGGTAAAGATATCAGCAAGTAATAGAACAAGGGTTAATAATATTTACAGAGTGCTGTGTGTCGAAGAGAAAACGGGAAACGCAATTACGTACTCAGAAAATAACGAAAAGAGGAGAATAGAATAGGAGAGAGAGCTCCGGCGTAGAATAAAAGAACCGGGAAAAAAAAGAGGGAGGAGAAAGGGAAAAGATAAAATAGTATTTGTTGAAGCTGAATAGAAGACAGAGTGCACAATTCTATCAGATGCTTCCACGTTGCACGATAAGCCCCTGGTGTCTACACTGAGCCTGCCTAATTCCTTCCTCAGGGACCCTCTGGTACATCCGCCGGCTACATCACGTGCACAAGTTAATGGAAAGAACCGTTAAACGTTTCACTCCGCAAACTTTCTGCCCACCATTTCTCCTACACGTTAGCTATTTCTCTACTCGAAACTTCTTTTTGATGTTGTGTGTACACTTTCCCGAACTCCTCGATCTCTGTTTAAACTGTATCACGACGTTCCGCGGAACGGGAAACTCTAATTATTTTCCCATCGACACGATCTCATTAGGCGTTTACTGCGGCGCACAGTGCTCCAGGTCGAGAAATTAGCTGTTTATTCGATAAAGAAGCAACTTGCTCATATCGATGTTTACCGAATGTATACAGGGTGTCCCACATAAATCGGAACACCTAATAGCTGATCAAAATCCTGGTCAAAGCTGATCGACGCTTCGATGGTAATTAATGTTCCTGACGGAAAATTTAGAGTACGAACCGTTTTATTCGACTAAGCTTTATTTAGCAAGGCTCGTTATAAATGCATAAAGATCCGCCGGCTACCGATAAGTGCCACGAAGGAAGCAGGTATAAAATGGCACGGGAAACCGGACGCAAGCCCTGTGAAACCGGAATTCATGAATAGCTTTCCAGTTATGGCAAGTATTTGCGAAGACTCGACTATGTTGCAATGTAATAACAGACTGTCGCTGAATGCTAATAATAAAGAGGATCTTTTATTCCTACGTGGTTTATTCTTAGCTCTAGGGTTCTAAATTTGAAATCACACATGGCACACGAAGCTGGTAATTAATATTACTTGCTCGCTACTTCGGGAAGGGTCGTTGAGTTCGTAACTTTGATTCACTTTAATTTATCCGTGGCAACTGTTCGTGAATGTTCAGAGAGTCTCGATTTTCGGTTCGCCACCTTCTCCGTAAGGGAAAATTGTAAATCTCACACTTTATGTCCAACTTTAAGTTACAAATGAATGCAAATCACACTATTATATAAGTGTTGCAACTTTGATGTGTGTAATTGTTGGACTGCTGATCGTTGAGCACAATAAAAATTGACTGCACCAACTACGAAAAAGGGAATTGCACAAAAATTAGGCGTTTATCAATGTTTATTAGCGAGATGTTCGTTTTTGCTAGAAAATAATAAATTTAATTTATAAAATTAAACCCAGACCTAGGGTCACCGGGTTAAACGGTTGAATGGGTCTATTCTGCAGATATTCTAGAAATATTTCGCAGTCACACGAAAATAGCATAGATTAAAAGGTTTCATGAATAAGAGATAACGTAGGAAACGAAAATGATCCCTTCCCAAAATATCTGGGTGTCAAATTGAATAATTCGCGGTGTACGAGAAGCGATTTCTGAAACGGAGAGAAGTCGATATTTTTACTATCGCTTGAAACACTGCAATCTGTCATCGAATGAGTCGCGAATAGAATCGCAAAAAGACAATTCGTCGCTGCGAACGTTCGGGTACAACTTCTGGGCGACATGATTCCTAAAATTCAATAGCGATTGACGTGCCATAAACCTCAAAACGGGACGCAGCCTTCAACAGAACAGCTAGGCGAACAAACCCCCTGGGCCCGGTGGCCTCTTCGAGGCCAACTCGTAAAGGGTTTTCACTACCACAAGCGTAGGCGTCAGAAGCTAATTTCTCATCTGATTGGCCAATGATATGCAACTCGATTCGATATGACAACACACAGTGGATCCGAAAAGTATTTAACACTTTGATCGCCAAACAAGAAAGCTCAAAAATTCCATGAAATCAAAATAAGTTATTCAATAAAATAGAAATTGAAAAAAATTAAATGCATGATATTGTGTAGTTCTCCAACTTTCTTGCATTTTACAAAATCACAGTCAATAACATTCATTCACGATCACATATATTTTTTTATAGCGATATGAAACGGAGATACTATACCATAAATATGCGTGAGGACAGTAATCTTCTTATCCGTGATAGAATGCGTCATGCACAACAGCGATGCTCAACAATACACGTTGTTGATCACGAGGGGATTAATAATCTTTATTTCGCACAAATCTGTTTTTTAGTTGTCAACAAAACTCTGTCACGTCAGTTATAAATTGTCGATCGCCTGTAAAGCGGGGAAAAACGAGAACGAGAGAGAGAGAGAGAGACCCGCGGAGAATGTTTTCCTAATATTACCAACTCAAGTAAAACGCAACACGCGACTAAAAATTTTTGCAGTTATATTAAAAATATATGGAGATTGCACATGCGACGTCCGTGCAACTGTTGACATTTTTCCGATCGAGGTGGGACGCGAAACAAAAAAATACCCTGGGTGTCCCGCAATGAATGAATATATGAAAAATGGAAATACTTCGTCAAAGTAATTATAGAGTTTCCACGTACGTCATTTTTCACCACTATACCGGAATATTATATTAAAATTGTTTGCATTCTTATGCTACATGATAAACAAGTTTCAAAATTATATTGCACGAACAAGTTTCTAGAATTTGTTTGAGAAACGTCGAATTTTAATAAACTGTATTTTAAGAGAATCGATTCTCGAAACGAAACCATTTATTTGTGTAAAATAACATTTTCAATATCCCATCTTTATTTTAATACCAAATCTATTTAATATCGTATCTTTATTTTAATATAGTATCTAATTTCTTTGAAGTAATATTTAGTAATATACATAAATAATTTCTGAAGATTGATATTATCCCTAACCTAAAAACGATTCTTGAAGATACGAACAAGCATTTCTTTATGTTTTACAGATGTACTTTCAAGCGAAGCACCCATTTTAAAAAGGAGTCCGTTAATATCTCCAGAAAAATGTTTAAAGTTCACGTTTTTTCAACATCATTAATTCGCGAAATCAGTGTACAAAAATTTTCATTCGCATATATGTCTACTGATAATTACTCTCGGACCGTTTACCGCTCGATGAATCGTGAAAGATGAATGACGCTCTAAGTAGAGTTGAACACAGGATCATCAAAGATCCGCAGTGGCGGTTAATCCTTTGTTACATGATAGAATTTCCGAGAGGGCCGCGCGGCTCGATAGATGAGAATGATAATGCCCTGTGTTCGGGAAGGCATTAAAGATCAAAGTCGGAATAAAATTATTCATTAGGTGACCGTACAGTAGTCCGGGAGTAGTGGTAAGTTCGATCTAAGGCAGGATTCGCCTAATTTGTTCTTAAGGGATTCTCTGATACATCAGAGACTCTATCGCGCGGACCGGTTAATGGAGAGGAAGGTTATCCTTTGGGACAAAGGGACTTCTCGTTAGGTCGCTCCTTTAACCGTTTCACTAAACTCTCGTGACGTCTTGAGCTTAAAATCCCGTCGGGCTGCTTGTCACTTCTGTACTTTCGGCCGGGGCTAGCTCATCCGTCCTCCTGGCATCTCTGTTCTTCAGTTCATCACACATTCCATTCTGGTAATTGAGAAATCCTCCGAGGAACCTACCGTTTTAGCGGGATTTCCGTATCTCGAACTTCTTCGCTTCGTTTTTCTGCCAGATAATCCTTCCGTTAGGTTTAATCTGTCATTCAGGGTCTCTCAATGAATAAAATTCCACCTTGAGGCTAGACTCGCTCTCGTGCAGACTCACCTGTCCTTCCCTCATTCATTAGCTGACTGCGAATCTTTGGCCGAATGCAACTGTTAGACTATACAGGGTCACCTAACGTTTACTTACCTAACTCAAATACAGCGACTCCAACTAATATTCGTACACTCTTAAAAATCGCATAACTTTGTCAATATTGGACTATACTACTTGAATTGTTTCGAGAAGTTGGAACAATTGGATCGTTACGTAACGTGGAAAAATTTTTTTACAAAAATTGCAATTGATCGAAATTGAAGAGAAAAAACTGTTAAAGTGATCTTGTTTTCAATTATTCATTCAAGGTCGTGATTCTTCTCTTTCGCTTCGTTTAAAGGTAATATGTAAATCGTGGAGATTCTGAATACGAGAAAGAAATAATCAAATACAAACGAATATAAACAGAGCATAATTACCTACGCAGTATTTACTTTGTATAATGTATGCAGCAGAAACTGTTTTAATATACGAAATGCAAATGACATACATGCTTTTGGAATCCTTGCATGTAGTTCCATACTCGTTATCATTTTCGATGCATAGAAAACGTAGGTACGCCTCTACCACTACGTTTCTCGGTTGCGACAGTTTTTCGAAGTCTCTGTCTGCAACCTTCATACATTTATAATTCCTTTTTACGCGGCTATGGTCTTTCTATTAAGATTTTGTTTATGATGTTTCAAAAGGGGGAATGGAAGAGTTAATTATTGACTTCGATAAGAGACGATATATGCTTGCGAAATACGCAAGTATCATAAAAAGTTTTTTTTTCTTTCTCAATAGTTTTAATAAATTGAAAATAATACAACATGTTCTTAAATTCTTTCTATTTGATCTGTATTTATGTGTGTAATGGAAATTATGTGAATCGTGTAGAATGCATGGGCAACATTGCTGAAGACCATCTATTTTCCATAGATTTTACAATGCAATAAAGAAAACGGAATAAATGATTCATGTTCCAAGCAAATATTTATTGCTTATTGGCGGAGGCGGAAGGTGTGCTCCTTTATATAAAATATTGTTCACAATTAGGTCAGTTAAAGACGGCAATAGAAGAGAAACGAGCGTCATTAGTTCCAGAAAATAAGTTGTTTTCCACTACGGTAATGCCAGACGATATATTTCATAGAGAATGCGACAGAAACCATTACAGTTTAGTTGGGATATATTAATTCATTTATAGCCTGATCGATTCTGTTTTTGTTTATTGTGGACTGTGCAATTCGTTCTGTTCTTAATAGAACATCTTTTGAACGTATAATAAATATGAAAACTCTTAATTAAAGCTGGTACGAATTTTTCAAAATGAATAAAAATATTGCTTACTTTGGAAGGATTAATTAGTAACATCATATTGTTACACGAACAAATTTCAGACCTTTAGATTAACATCTGAAAACGCGAATCATACAAATATTCATGCTTTTCATCAATTTCTTTTCATGCAGTAAAAAGATTAGTAAATATTAAATTTAAAGAAGTAAAATTACTGTCAATTGTTTATTATACTATGAGGAATTAATAATTTTATATAGATATGTGAGTAAATTTCAAATGTTTAAATTAATTTTTGAAAATAGGAATCGAAAGGACATTTATATTTTTTATCAACTATATTGGAAGCAAAAATAGGATTAATAAATATTGAATTCTGAAAAATAAGACTGCTATAAATTGTTAATCATAGTATGAGTTATATGCATACATAAACATGTATTAAAAATGCATAAAAGGTTACTATATCTATTGATCAAGTGTTTCGTTAATTGTTATGTATTTTGAAATAGAATTTCCTAAATATGTATAATTCATAAATACGTTTTGACGTTATAACATAAAGCATAATCGTTAGCATGATCAATATCCTTATTTCCATTGTCAACTACAAAGTTCCCAGGTCCTAATAAATGTTTACGATCGAAGAATAATTAACGGTGTTGTATTACTACAAACATCGCAATGCTGCATAATGGTAATTACGTTTAAAAATATTATCACAAAAGTCTCGGCGCTCATTTGTTATTGCCCCGTTGTCGTTACATTTACGTTGTTTATTTATGCATGTGAACCGTTCGCGTGTTGCATAATTATACTGGATCCGCCCACAGGATAACACAGCGAACGAAATGTTTTTGTCCACATCAACTGTTCGTATACTATCGCATTAATTGTCCCAGCCGAATAAACGGTCACCAAAACGCATCGGCGAACGGTTCGCCAAAAATTGAAATCATCGATTATTCAATTTATTCGATCTATTCGTATTTTTCGTGACAATTTCATTGGTGCATGGAAAATTATTTTTTCTAGTACGAGTTACATTTCGGTACGAATACATGAGAAATTATTAAAACTCTCGAAAACACTTTATTCGACAGATCGATGTCACCCTGAAAAGATGCCGATGGAAAAATCGAGAATAATTAATACATTAATGAGGAACCGAGCGAGCGGAACTGAAACCTGTGATCTTCAGGTTCTTCAATCATCGGAAAACCCTTAAATTTTTCACAGTTTCATAATACTTTAGAAAATCTCGCCTCCACGTTCGAACATTCACATCCACGCTTGATATTAATTTATTTATTTGTTAGTAATCTGCAGACTTAATCAGCTTACGTTTAATCGAAATTTAATATCGGAGTTTCGGGATGGCTGCCACTAATTAAAATATAATATTTGGTGATTGTATTTTACTTTCATTACGATGCATGCGCGTGTAATTTTCATGTAAACAGTTATTTGACGAGCGTGCGTCGACCATTACTGATCTATTACTTCGTCTTTTACGATAATCGTCGATCTAGGGTCGATTCGGGCTTTGAAATAATCCTAGTTGAATTTTGTCCTAGTCCAATATTGACAATATTCGTCGAGAATCAGAAATTTAGTATTCAAATCCTTTTTGGATCCATTATATTTGCGATACAGGACGTCGTTATAGATTTGCAGTCGCTTGTGAGAAATATGAAAATTATACGGCATCGCGGGGGCGAAAGGTGAATGATAAGCCGGATATAGGTGACGATGTAAAATATGTGAACACGACAGAAGTATAATAAGTTTGATTGTCAGCGTCGGACACCGTACGGTATCAGAGCAGACCGACCATCATATTGGGTTTACGAGAAGCATAACGTACTAGTCTACCTAATCCGTGCTTTAGGGCTGCTTCAAGCTCTGCATATCATAATGACCGCTTAAAATAATGAAACTCCGGACGGAACACTGGCTTACCACGTTTTATGGTATTTTCGTTCTCACCGTGGGGCTTATACTCCAACTTTCTACAATACCATAATTTCGCGTAAATAAAACGCGAGGCTTGAATTTCATTAGTGCACGAACTAGCCGCCTGGTTATTGCACAATTCAAACTTGCGTATTAAAGCGACAGGGCCTGGCTGCGAAAAATTATCTGCGATTATCCGCGGCCTTTTAACCTGCAACACGCGTTTAGTATGTCCCTGGTTATGGCAGTTTGTACTTCGTTCTCGCCTGGGTCAACGTGCGTGGTAGTACCAGTGCTCGACACAGTAATCGGATACTTTGCACGTTTTTACAGGGTGTAGCATAAATTTTGACACCCTTTTCAGAAGTGGACAGGGAGCACAAAGACAATGAAAAATGTTGTTGTTAGGTTAAATATGTTACCTTGAAAAATAGTATTGGCTATAACCGTTTTACCTCACTTACATTCAAATAATTGTTGGTTATTGAAAAGAAATGTTCCATATGTTATGTTACACTCTGCATATTTTCTATATTTAAAGGCAGAAAATGTGCACTTTATACACCCTGTATATTGCGTATCGTCTTTAGAACGAACGCAAAAATATTAAGGTTTTACGATAAATAATAGTGCATTCCATTTTTATTAAAAATTCGTATAATAATAGTGATAGCGTTGAAGAGTGTTTGCTACACTCTGAAATTGAAAACAGTTACTGTCGCCAATGATTAGTTCGTAGGAAAAAATAAAATAATTTTTCGGACTTGCAAACAACTGCTATCGATTAGTCGAGTTGTTTTTAATAATCTGAGTTTTGTTTTCAGAAGTCTCAAAACCAATGGGTATTGTTAGCCGACACAACGCACATAACAACTGTAAGTACTCTCAACGAATTATTCACGGTTGAAGACCAATTTTTGTCATTTTACTCGTACAATATTAATTTATTCGTAATTACAAATCGATCGCACAAAAACACCTGCAACGCGTGCGGTGGCAAATAATGTGCAGCAAGAAGATCCGTCTATTCGTCGAAGCCGATAGGAGAAAAGGTGCGATATTCATCGTCCTGCTCGCAAAGAGCGTAATCTGTTTAAAAAGTCGAATGTCTCCTGATTTACACGCTCGTTCCTGTATTCCCCGAGGGGGTGGCAAGACCAGGGGTTGGGGGTGCGGGTAGGTCGCGGCACCAGGGAAGATTTGCGACGGAAGAAACTTTTCCGTAAGAAAGATTAAGGTGCTGGCATCCACTCCGCCATATCTTTAAGTTCACTCGTCGCTTCGGCCTTTACGGCGCTTTAAAAAGACACTTTCGTGATACGGGGTCCACGCTCGCCGAAACTTTGCGATTAAACTTTTACGGGAATTCGAAATTAATTAGCGGAACCGGAATTTGTTTGTCGATGTAATTACATGTAATGAACGTCAAAAAACAGAATCGCTCAGCGGACGTGTCCAGCAGCGGTTTCCCGGTGAAAGTTGCTGAGTTTTAGCCGTTCTCGACATTGTTCCGGACGCGTTTGAAATAAATCGAAGCTGAAATTTAATCATACTAAAGTTCGGCAGAATTTTCTTGCGGGAGAGATCGAAACGCTCTCTCAGCACTGACAGTATGGCGCACACGAGCTGGATAGCTGGATTTTTATTCGAGAAGAAGTCAAATGTTTGCGATCTTAGCTCTCGAGGAAATTGATTTTATTGTTCTGTTGTGCGAACGAAATTTTATTGGACGATTTTGATTTACTTTTTTTTACGAATGAAGCCTTCCGTTTGATTTCCGTGTGCATACTTTTCATGCATCTCGGTGGTGTGTGATAATATCAAGGTTTGTGTTAGAAACATACCCTAACTTATTGATTAGGCTGTGGATTTTATGCACTTATGATAGAAACTATTAAGCGAGATACCAAACTGTGAAGACAGTAAACGAATCCGAAGATCTTAACTACTTGGAAAAAATTTAACAGTGAACAGTTCAAAAACTTCAACAGTGTCTTATCAAAAAAGAAAGTTCGTCTCGTTTTTACAGTCGCGCGAATAAAAATGCTATTTCTCGTGGCTAGAATTGATAAAAATTTTCGAATCGGTCCATCTCCGTTCGAAAATCTTATCCGGTTTTTTCGTCTCGGAATTATTTTTCCCGCGGAACGCGTGGGGTGGGGGGCATTTCGTCGGTTTTTCGCTTCTCTCACTCTCCGCGGTGTTCTCCTGCTGCTTTTTTTTTTTTGTTTTTTAATGCGAATTTTACGACGCGTATTTTCGTGGTACACGCTTTTGCTTTTTATTTGATGGTCGTGAAACATTTCATATGCAACTGTATGAGCGTTCATGGTACGCCAAGCGCACACGCGTGCTCGGTTTTTCACGCACGCACACGTACACGCTCGCTCTGGTGTGTGTGTGTGTGTGTGTTTTAACGTGCACTTATACCAAATCTGTTACCAGTGCTCGCGCGCGCTTCTTTTCGCCTGTTCATTTTTGCGCGGTTTTTACCTTTGTCGGATAACAAAGCACAACCAGAATCGTCGCCGCCCGAGTGTTTGTGTTCGACAACGGGCAGCCTGTCGCTCGTTCATTTTCGTTTTCCGACAGGATGGCTGCTTCTGTTAATATTCGAGAAACGAATGGCTGCTTGCGTGCACGCACCCTCCATCAGACGATGATAGTCCGCGGAATTTTCGCGACCTTTCTCGCTTGGCGATTACTGGCGGGTCAACCTTTCCCCCTGACCGTTCCTGTTAACCGACGCCGTTAATAAATAACAGCCACGCACCCATTCGAGCCGCACTATTTGAAATTCTGCTTCGCGGATGTGTTTGGACTAAGAGAAAACTGTTTGGATTCTCCATGTTAGACCATGCATGCTTATACAGCGAGTGGAAAAAGTATTCGTACATCTCTTACAGATTTAGAAAACCATATATTTCTTTATGTAATTGTAGAGTACGTTCATGTGTTTGTAGAAACAAGTCAGTGGAAATGAACAAATTAATTCGTGCCCCTTTTCTTCCTTTTCATTTACAAACACTGAAAATGTGTTAAAGTCTGAAAAACAATTTCCATCATTTTCCATACAGTCGCTTTATCCGAGCAAACGTAAAATTGCCTAACCCCGAAGGCTATGCATTAGTTTGTACACCTAATACAAAGACAAATCAATGATTCTGTAAACAATGTTATTATATATTTCCTCATCTTGGTCAGTATTCTCTGTAAACACGAATTTTAATTAAAGGACACAGCGAGGAATTTTGTTAAACTTTACATTTTGTATTTCTTGCTGGATTTTTCGACTGTGGAACTTTATGCAAAATAATATCAAAAATTTGGCCAACCACATCATTATGTAAAAATCTCGGTATGAAAAATCTCGGAAAGTTCACCGCGGCAGCAGGGGAAAAATGTGCTTTTCATGCACAACTGTCTGACAGTGGGTGGAATTTCGTTGCAACGCGAGAAAAAAGGGGTAGGGGGTAGGGTATTTTATTTCGAACTGATATCGAATCCTACGGGTATGCAACATATTTATCCCGACGTTGTTTCTTTCCGGTTCTCTTTTTATTTCAATTAATGGTTCTGCATTTCGTTTACCTAGAGTACATATTAGCAGACACTTAACCGACTCTAGTGGAAGAGCTTAATGGCTCTTGTGATCGGAAGGAAGCAACAAAAAAAAAAGAAAAAAGGAAACGTTTATCGGTGTTGCATCGCGCCACAATTTTCAGCCGCTTCACGAGTGCCTCGAGTATACTCATTCGACAACGAAGTGGAAAAAAGGAGAAACGTAACGGGTCAGACAAATTCGTTGATATTAAATTCTGATCGTACATAAAAATTCTTTTGTTATTTCACATATTATAGACTGTGAATTTTATGCGTTTATGATAGAAATTAATAGGTGAAATAGAAAACTGTGAAAATGTTAGAATTTGACACTAGAACCACCGAACAGTATTACTTTATGACAGTGACAAGATTATATTTATCTAGATATTGTACAATGTTTCTTGTAATAGGGGATTCAATGAAGAAGCTGTTTCAAAAAAATTTGACCAGTGATTTTGAATGGTATAGTAATTATAGCGTTGAGAACGTTGTTACACTTTTTTCGGCTTATTAAAATGATTGAAAGAATAAATACAAATTTATTTAACACTGAATCTATGGAGCACTAAAAATGCACTAATAAGAATAATGTATTCGGTTGTAACATAAATTCATTATCTCCAATATCTTCTTTTCAATGATTAACATAGTAGAGAAGTACAATCGATCAATGATAAAATCGTCGACTACAATAATTAATTTATTAATTAATTAAAGTATTCGTTTAAATTTTTAAAAATTTGTTTGGGTTTCGTAAAATTCGAAAATTGAACTGCCATCTTTAAATACGAATGTTAATATAGAGAAATTAAATTGACTGGAAATCCCCTCAGGCACAAGCATATTGTAGTGAAACTAATCTTCATGAATCAGGCTAATGTTTGGCAGTGGGCACGCAAATCCACGAACGCATTCTATTATGTAGTTCTATGAGGTAGCAAACAGACTGACGGATGATAGTGGTTATTTAACACTTTGACTGCCAAACTAGAAACCTCGAAAATTCGATGAAATCAAAGTAACTTATTTAATGAAATAAAAATTGGAGAAAATTATGAATATATTAATGTAAAAATTCATTTTAACACCTGGACAAATAATTCCGTCACCCACATATGGGTGACATGGCAGTCAACGTGTTAAAAATCGAGCTGCAGAAGTAACAGATTTAATAGATGGTCTGTTATGTTTCACCGCGATCCGGAACGATAGCACAGGAGCTAATTAGCGGAGCATTGCGTGTGTCCAAATTCTCCGTATGCCGACAGTAATGAAGAAATTCAATCCGTTCAGAGTTGGCCTTATTTCGAAGCATTGAACAGCGATATCTCTCCGATTCGACGAGGAATGGCGATGCGCGGGGGTAGGAAGTGCTTCGGGAGGGGGTAGCGACGGAGGGAGGGTAGGGGCGAATGGGGGTGGAGGGGCATTCGCGGTGCAAACTTTGCTAATTTCTTGAAACTCTGAAACTTCCTTCGGTTACTCGATACTCTTAATTCACTTCTGCGAGTTTAAACATTCTCTCGCATTTAGCCGCAGTACGACGTAGGAATTCAATAAACAAGTTACACGCTGCTCTCCTTTGATTTCAAATTTCCTTTCAATCAGAAAACTAATTAAGGACTGACGTTTAGTCGGCCCACCGGCGCGGTGTAGGCACTACTTTACATGGGAAACTTTCTGTTTGGCCATGCTCGCGCGCATTTATGCTGCTTAGCCGCGCTGTAGCTCGCTGCTCTCTCCGTGTCTCAACGTGTCTCGGAATGTTTGGCAGCCTAAATAACAGCCCACCGGACCGCATCGAAGTTTCCCTCCATTCTGAACGAACGGCAAATTAAGGAATAGCTGCTGCTCACCTGTGATTTAGCCCGACCCCTCTGCTCGGCACGACGAGTATGCTTGTTGGGCATACACGAAAAAAGTAATTATGCATTGACTGCGTGCAAAATACAAATTGTCTTGGGGCACGCGGGAAAATACGAAAAATGGACGAACCTCTAAAAATTATTTAAACCAATTGAACACTGACACATGATATATGAAAACGTGTGTTCTCTTATAAAAATTGTAAGTCAATTGTACAAAGACAGAAGATAGATGAAGACTTATTTTTTTCCTACATTTGTCCAAGTAGTGCAAGTCAATTGCACAAGGACAGAAGCTAGACGAAGACGTGTGTATTTCTTCCAATACCAAATTGTCCAAGTCAATTGTACAAAGACAGAAGATAAATGAAAATGTATTTCTCCTTTCAATAATGTCAATAAGTCAACAAATGATACACTAACATATATATACTGTGAAATTCGAACTGCAGTACAATCACAAATAGAATCATATCGGAAAAAGGATTGATTTACCGCTGTTTACTGCTATAACTTCGTTAATACTGTGGATTTTTATAAACGATTTAGTAAAAACATTTCGAATACGGGGATTGAAAAAAAAAGAAATTAATTCTTGATCTGGCAAATATTGTTTAAGGATGAGAGAGATTAACGCGTTAGTGGCACCGAGTCGAAGTATTTATTTAAACGGGTCAACATAATGAATATTGCAGTGCTAGATACGTGGGATGGCTAGAGTGCTTATGCTCCATAGACTGCACACTGTAAGTGATCCCATCTTTGGTTTGTACGTTTGACAAGATAATGTATGTTTGAAACTCGCTGTACAATAAACAGAGTCCATGTTACGGTGACGGTGTTTGCGTAGGCGAAGCTCTCGCTAGATAGTGAAGTATAATGTAGAGGGAATACAGAACGGGACTGGAACTGCTTCTGGATTGGTGAGGTTGGATAGCTCAATGATCAAACTCTCTCTGAATGGCGTATACTGAAGATATTCGTCGATTTTTCTGAAACCATCGAGAAAAGTACATCTTGCAAATGTGTTTAACATATATTTCTTTTATCGATTATCGTTCAGGATGAAGCAGTGAAAATGGTTAAAGAATATAATTTCAATAATACGATAGAAAACATGTAGGAAAATGTTTTCCAACTTTTATGACCTCTTTAAAATTATACATATTCGTCTATAAATTAACATACTCGATTAAAACAGTGCGAGTCAATTTTTGCAACGTAACTAAAATATTTGGGCTTTTTTTTCCTGTTTTATACAAATTTAATTTTTCATTTTTAACTTTTTATACGTTTGATCATTGCAAGAATGTACAAAAGACAGAATCGAAGAGAATAGTGCACAAAATCTTCATTTTAATTGTTGCCTTTTTGTCTCTTATATAACATTCGACGATATTTGTTCTACTAATTACCGAGTTTTACTTCTTCCATGGGCCAGACGTTTTTATTGCTGTAAATCCAGTAAACCTGATTATTTTCACTTACACCGAGACTGGTGCTGGAAACTGCGATTCACGAAAGGTGTTAAAAACAATCTTGCTTTCTCGGTTTTGTCGCACGGCCGAAGTATCAACCGTAATTCGAGAGTTGAAATGGGAGAGGGGACAATCTGGAAAGTTTCCTTGAACCAAGAGACTCACTTTAGTGCCGCGTCCCATTTCCGTAGTTACGCCGAATAGTTGTTTCACTTTCGCGTTTACTTTTGTTCTTAGCTCGTTAAGAAAAATTTGACATTCAGCCGGCCACTGTTATCACAGTAAATTCATAATGAAAAACAAGCAAGACACTTGCGGGTAATGTCCAGAAGTGTTCGGACCATCAAATCCTTCCAATAAACCTAGCCTTATTTTTATATTCCCTTATAGTAGCATACACAGCTAAGGGCTTTAACATTCGAGTGTGTATATCAGCAAAAAAGTGCATTCCATTTTTATTAAAAATTCGTATGATAATAGTTATAGTGTTGAAATTTGATTTTCATTGCCGGAAAAAAAATCAAAAGAGAGCTCAGGCGAGTGCTTGTACATCGATAAGAATTTCACGTATTTATAAACAAACCGAATCCTTTCTCTCGGTCGATACAATGGGGTGGGGGGTGAGGAGAGGGGGTGGATATAAACCGGATCGTTCCGTTCGGTCGCATTTTATGCGAAAATGTGCCGCGACCGGACGGGGAGTAGAAAATATTTTCCGACAACTTCATTTTTGTTGAAAAAGTTAGAGCCGCGGCTTTTCGCGGACACGCTATTTAGCGCAGTTAAAGTTATTTACGGGTTAGACCTGTATTTACCGACCGACCAGCAATTGCAGAAACTCTTATTTTCCGCGCGCATACGCGAAACCGTCCACTCGACTGCAGCTTAGGCCGGAGTTACGTTCAAACCGCCACCCAGCCCCACCTAGCCCGGGAAATCGTACAGTTGAACTCTTTTTGTTTTCGAAAGTCGTTTTGGCGGACTTTTCCGATTGTAAATTATTTTCGTTCGTCAGGCGATTGTACGATACCGGCGCGGCGGTGCGACGCGGCTGCGGAGTTTATTAAATCTGCGCCTCGTTTCCCTTGTTGCGTCTGTGCCGTTCCCATTGTTCCTCTGCCTTTCGAGCGTGAGCGCTGATAATGGCACTTAACCGCCTTTGAATCAATTGTTTATCAAATAACACCATGCGAAAAAATGTGTTTCAAACTCTTGTACAGAAAAACGAAATATGGACACTCTCTGTATCAAATTTTACATACGCCTAACTTTTTCAAATTCTGTTGGACATTCAAGTTGTACGTGCACAAATAGATTTATTTCATAGTAAAATATTTTAGTTAAAAGATTTTATGTCATAGTAAAATATGATGTTAATCTAAAATTTCATGAACTCGCTTTAAAATATATTAGTAAAAAAATATATTCCACTTGAATTGATTGTTTCTCAAATTTATCTATCAGAAGAAAGAAAGGAAAGGAGCAACATGTGACCATTATTATTATTAAATTTATAGAAGTTGAACTTTTTCACACTTTCACTGCCAAACTGGAAACCTCAAAAATTCCATATAATCAAGGCAAGTTATTTAATGAAATAAAAATTGAAAAAAATTAAATGTATGATATTGAGTAGTTCTTCAACTTACTTACATTTTACTGATCCTAATCAAATTTGGTACAATGAATATATTAACATAAAAATTCATTTTAAAACCTGGACAAATAATTCCGTCACCCACATATGTGTTCAAATTTCATTTGATATTAAAGCTGAGTAAATGTATTAAAAATAGTTTGTACAATATTTTCTCATGAAAACAGACAAAATATGAATTTGTTGCTTCTCGCATCTAAGACGAAAAATATAACTACTTTATTCAATTTTGCGGGAGTTAAATTTCTGTAAAATTTCATTGTATATTAAAATTGTACAAATACAAGAGATAGTTTGTTCTCCCTCGTGGAAACATGCAAAGTACAAAGCTAATTTAGATTCAACAGACTCAGTGTCTCATTCTCGAAATATATCAATCGTATTAAATTCGTCGGTATTCAAACGCAAGAACGTTTCATTTCTGCCAACGTTATATTAAATATCGCGAAACTACAGTTGAGAAAAGCATTTAATCATCTGGAATATGCGTTCACGAAAAACGGGCAAATAATTCAAACCTGTTAAATGGCAGTTTAGATTCCATGCAAAACAAATACAATTGATTAAATAAATTCCTCCGTAATCGGATTTAATGGGACAATGCGCAAACGGTTTCCGCCTTGATTGTGAGTTCACTAATACTCTGAAATATGGAACTGGTGTTCCTCAATCTGTTAAGTTCATACACGCATATAGACAAATCCGCGTATTCATTGGCTAAGTGATTCCCTTAACAATAATTAAAGTAATCTGAACATTTCCGGCAACGCAACGGTAGAAACCGTATTTATACTGGAAACAGTAAGAGATTATATCCTGCACATCATTCTACCCCGAACTGGTGGTACTAATGTTTCCATTTTGGTACATTTTACTCACGGACCGACACTCAATAATCACACAATGAACCTGTAGTTTAACCAACACACACTGCAAAACTATTTTCTCAGTTTATACGTTCCAAGATATTTTTTCAGATCAACGAGTTAAGTCTTCGATGACAGATGCAGGATTACTTTGACCGAATCCTGACTGTTGCTATATGTGCTTCTAACTCTTTGCTAGGGGCTAATTAACAAGGCGGTCTCTCGTGAACGTTTCAAAATTTAATAATAATATTATTGTAAATCTTTGTTAAAAAGCGTAGATATTTTTTTTGTGATTGTGTTTTTTTTGCGCGTTTAATGTCACATGAACCTAACTATGGTTATTAGTGACCCCTGTGGATATGTGTTTTTGTTTTATAAAAAAATGTACAATTACATAAAGAAATATATATGGTTTTCCAAAAGTATAACAGGTGTACGAATACTTTTTACACTCGCTGTATATCGAGAAAACGTACTGTATTGAGCTCATAGAGCGTGCCAAATTGCGCACTCTAATTCTTTTGTCCAAACGAAATAACGAAATACAATATGATGGAACGTTATGGGACGTCCTATCATTTTGTCCGGCAGAAACACAAAACCTCGCGGAAACAAAAATCATGATTCGAAAATTGAATCCTCCGCGCACCGTTTCGCAATAAAACTCCATACACGAGGGCTCTAATTTTCGGAAGAAATTATACCCGATTGGCATCGATAGTCCGCAGTCGATCGTTACCAGCAATATCGCGGCGCTCATCGTGTGCAAAAGCAAACGCTTAGCGGCGGCGGCGGCGATCGGTTAACGAAAAAATTCCATTTCGAAGGCTTCAGCCTTCCAATTAAACAACGACGCTCTTTCCCGGAAATTCCTGAACGGTTCCCGATGCTTCAGCCTCCGCCGCGCAGTTTCCGGCGTTATTGTATTTATTAAGCGCAAAACGCGTCCGTAAGGTCGCGCGACGAGTGCTCCTCTCTCGATCGGATCGAGCCGAGGGAGGGGAGGGGCGGACTTCCGGCGTTCGGTTTGCGCGAGTGGACGGGCCCCATCGAGCCCGACGCGTTTGATTTATGGGCTTCGCGGGTTATTCTCAATTTGCGAGCGGGTACCTTTTTTTCGACGGTGCGCGCGGATCGATTGTTGTTGCCAGTTCGATTAGCCGGCACGCGAAAATCGGTTCCGGTTCTTGCGATACGCAATCGGTGCGGTAGGAGAGGAGGTAAATACATACATACACGTACACGTTCGCGCATTGTCGTTTCGCCTCTGTTTTCGTTTTCCCCGCTTAAACGCTCTCTCTCGGTCCGCCATTGAATGAAAGAGGAAAGCTCGGAGACGAGCGATTACTTTCTTCCGCTGATTGTTCTTTTCTTTCAGCCCTCTCGTTCCAAGCTCCATTTCTCATCCGGTCAGTTCTTCCGGCACAGCTCGTTCCCACTTAGCTTTTCTTTCCTCCACGGCCGACGCCTGCTTTCCTTTCACGTGAGTCTGTTTTCTTTTTCGTTTGCCAGCCTTCTCCCTCCCTTCCTCCTCTTTCTCCTCTTTCTCCTCTTTCTCCTCTTTCTCCTCTTTCTCCTCTTTCTCCTCCTCCTACGCTTCCTCGTCGTCTGTGTCTGCCGCACATTCGCCGTTTCGAGACGATAATGCCGCGGCTTTTAGAATTCATCGCGCACCCCGGCACACGGTCGGTTCGTCAACGATCGTAGTAAATAAGCTATGAGGGATGCAAACTGATGAGCGACGCAATTGAGCGCGATACGAGCGCTCGGCGAAGAGAGTTCCGTTTGTCCCCGAAGAAAACGACCACAGCTTTTTTTCCTCTTCGCTTTCATCGTCGCACAAGTGCATAAACCGAGTATCGCAACTGTCGCACGCGAGCGGTGTAACCGATATGCGATTCTTTGCGACGCGACGGTCGACACACAGTGGTTCGGAATCCGTGAAGCAGGTGGAGAAAATTCGAAAAATTGGATCACACGGAATGATCTGATATTTGGTCTACCGATAAATACTGATACTCGTCTGAATCCTATTCAGATGGTGGCGGTCATTGATCATGAAATAGTCTAGAACAATCGAATTGTAAACATTCAAGCGTCGATGCTCTCTCGAAACAGTGATCGATCGGTATACACAGGCTCACGAAAGTACTCGAACGTCCTTTGAAACAGTATAACTTTTTTTAACCCTTTGCACTCGAAGCTATTTTAACTCCAAAACGAAACATTTCTTCCGACATAGAATATTATCCTTCTATATATATATTTCTTCGTGTTATAAATACGAAAATGGTGCAATTTACTCGTACAATGCTGAAGTATTTAGTAATCTATTGAACACAAACAGATTTAATGATGTAAAAAATATTTTCAATAATGATACGGTGAGTTTTAGTGGCGCCCTTACAGTCGTCATTCGAGTGCTAATGGTTAAATTGCACCAAAATTCATAAAACGCGCAGTCTAACTATAAATCATTATAAACGAACAATTGAAATAGACTAAAACTGTTGCATACACCTAACGCTCTTTATTATTACGTCAGGTATCATCGAGCCAAATAACATTTATTCGAGCCATTGTTTTATCGCGCAGGATTTAAACTTAAACTTTAGCAATTCTAAGTTAAGTGGTACCGAAGAAATACACACAGCAAGAGTGGCGTAACGGAATACTCGTTTTTCCGATACTAGAGTTTTCTACGATACTCGGCATTGTGAACAAAACTACGGGTAGAGTAAAGTGCACACTCCACGCACAAATATCTGTACAAAGAATTCGCGCGCATATTATAAGGTAAACCACCTCAAAGGGCCGGGTGTAGTCGGATAAAGGGGTCAAAAGTGCCCTTAAACCAAATTGGACTTTCGATGGAGCATTCAATACCTTACCAAAGGTAAACGTTTTGTACCAGGCTTCAACCCTCTATCTTGACCGAGAGGGATAGAAAAGGGGAAACCGGATTATCAGTTTTCGTTCTTTTCCCGGTACAACCGGATGGAAAAGAACTGAAAAAAATTCGGTACAGAGCGCTTTTCGTGGTACACGTCCGCGATTTTTTCCCTGTTTTTCCTTTTTGTCGAAAGCCCTGGTTCTAAAAAGTTGAAACGCGCAAAAAAAAAGAAGCAATCCTTATCGAACTTCCAGAACGATCGTATTAACGCGTTTCGTTGACGAAGTCTTGTTAATAATGCTATCGCTCGCATACGAATAGTTTAAAAAGGTCTGTCATATTAAACGAAACAGTTGATTTTGTAATTTATAGTTCCAGTTTTTGTATTTTCCTTCCTGAAATATTGATACGTGAAATATTTATACGAATATGTATATGAATTGAAAAAATTAACCGAACCACTGGACGAGACAGCTGGTGTCCCCGGCATGAAATATTAGTTTCCTCAATTTGCAATTAAAAGGCAATATGTG